>CM031378.1:107386430-107864521 GCA_018208015.1 Medicago ruthenica | reverse complement strand
CATATACTACACTCCCCCTCAACACAACTCCTCAACATGTAACCATAATATAAGCTCAAATCATGCACACAAGCAAAAGATAATAAATCGAATTCATCATTCTACTCCCCTTTTTAGCCCAAAAATTCTGACAACCAACAATAGGGCATACTCATAGGAAAGTGCATAGAGCCATAAAGAGTGCATAGAAACCACAGAGAGTGCATATTACAGACCAGAAACACTCAAGGTGCATAAGAAATCCAGGGTCTTGGCCAACCAACCAAAACAAACACAAAGAATACAGCAACTGAGAACAGGGAAAAACATCAGAATCAAGAATTCATCAGAGTCAGCGGAGAACTCCTCAGTATCACCAGCAGAAGCATATATATTCCCTCCTTTCTTCTTCATCCTGCTCACCCTCAGCTTCAGATTCAGCCTTCAAGGCTGCAATTATCCTGTCAATTTTCATCTTCCTAGCTCCAAGAGCCACACTAGTCTCAGTTAGATCTGCAATTATTTGTTTTCTAGTGAGCACACCAGACGTCCGGACAGAAGTACCAGCTACATCAGCATCATGTGTCTCAGACAGCAGACTGCAATCCAAAGCCATAGGACCAGGCCTCTTGCAGGGCACATCAGTACTGATCAAAATATCTGGGTGTTGCTGAAGCACAATACCACACAGGAGAGTGGGAAAAGCTATAGGAAACTTGATAGCAAAGGACTTAGCATGCTCCAAAACCTG
Source organism: Medicago ruthenica (assembly GCA_018208015.1). Lineage (NCBI taxonomy): Eukaryota > Viridiplantae > Streptophyta > Magnoliopsida > Fabales > Fabaceae > Medicago > Medicago ruthenica. The sequence goes on along the minus strand of CM031378.1, from coordinate 107,863,791 downwards.
ATAATAAATGTAGGCCCCATAATCAAAAGGTGACTTGGTACCAACAGCATAAATCAATTTGGCCAAACCAGAAGCAACTGAGAAGTTAAGAAAAGAATAATGATGGTAGCGTGTGGGAGGTTTGAATAAGGAAGGTTGGAGATAGCTTCCTTGAATTGCGTGCATCAAGCGGTTTGAGGAGGGAGAAAATAACTGCTGCACGCCTCCCATAAATTAACTGCTACAATTCCTCAAATAAACAGATCCCTAACTTCCGTCTTAATTTTTCAAATTGATTAGCATCAAGGGCTTTGGTAAAAATATCTGCTAATTGCTCTTCAGTTGAAACATGTTCAAGAGTAACAATTTTGTCTTCAACAAGATCCCTTATAAAATGATGTCTAATGTCAATGTGTTTGGTCCTGCTATGTTGAATAGGATTCTTGGAGATATTAATTGCACTCAGATTATCACAATATAATGTCATAGCATCTGTCTTGACATTGTACTCACTCAGCATCTGTCTCATCCACAACAATTGAGAACAACTACTACCTGCTGCTATGTACTCAGCTTCAGCTGTAGACAAAGAAATGCAATTTTGCTTCTTACTGAACCAGGATATAAGGTTGTTGCCTAGGAAGAAGCATCCACCAGAGGTACTCTTTCTATCATCTGCACTTCCAGCCCAGTCAGCATCACAATATCCAAACAACACAGTGCTTTCCCCATGAGAATACAACATACCATAATCACTAGTACCATTCACATACTTCAGAATTCTCTTTACTTGAGTCAGATGACTTATTTTTTGGTTCAGCTTGGTATCTGGCACACACTCCAACTGCAAATGTGATATCTGGCCTACTTGCTGTAAGATATAGAAGACTTCCTATCATACTCCTATACATGCTCTGGTCAACATCCACACCTTTCTCATCCTTTGATAATTTTACATGTGTGGGAGCAGGAGTTCTTTTATGAGCAGCATTTTCCATCCCAAATTTCTTGACTATATTTTTAGCATACTTACTTTGAGAGATAAATATAGTATCTTCCATTTGTTTCACTTGAAGACCAAGAAAGAACTTTAGCTCACCTACAAGACTCATCTCAAATTCAGATTGCATTTGCTGAACAAAATGCTCTATCATCTGGTCAGACATTCCTCCAAAGACTATGTCATCTACATATATTTAAGCAATCATTAACTGTCCATTTTCATCTTTCACAAACAGGGTCTTGTCATTTCCCCCCCTTTCCTATAACCATGGTTGATTAGAAACTCAGCAAGTCTCTCATACCAAGCTCTAGGAGCTTGCTTCAGGCCATATAGAGCTTTCTTCAATTGTACACATGGTTTGGAAAACTAGGATCAATGAAACCTTTAGGCTGTTCCACATAGACCTCTTCATTCAAGTACCCATTGAGAAAGGCACTCTTGACATCCATCTGATACAACTTGAATTTTAGTATGCATGCAATCCCAAGTAACAATCTAATAGATTCCAACCTAGCTACAGGAGCAAAAGTCTCATCAAAGTCTACACCTTCAATTTGAGAATATCCTTGTGCAACCAGTCTAGCTTTGTTTCTAGTGATAGTACCATTTTCATCAGACTTGTTTTTATAAACCCACTTGGTACCTATAACATTCACATTATCTGGTCTAGGAACTAGGTCCCACACATTACTTCTCTTGAACTGAGTTAACTCTTCTTGCATAGCATTAATCCAGAACTCATCAGTTAGAGCTTCCTTAACATTCTTTGGTTCAAGTTTAGAAATAAAGCAAGAATTTGATACCTCATCATAGTTCCTTCTAGTTGTGATCCCTTGGTTAGGATCGCCAATGACTTGATCTATGGGATGATTTTTCTGAACTCTGATAGATGGTCCTTTGTTGGGAGCAGTCTTCTCTGGGCCAGTTACTTCAGAATCTTGCTTATCACTTGCTTCATCTTCCTGTAGGTCAGATGCTGCGTCAAATGTAGCATCATCTGGCAGCGCATTATTTCCTTCATCATCTACAACAACATTTATGGATTCCATCACTGTCTTGGTTCTGGAGTTGTATACTCTATAGGCTCTGCTGTTTGTAGAATAGCCTAGAAAGATTCCCTCTTCACTTTTAGCATCCATCTTTCTTCTTGGTTCCCTGTCAGCTAGAATATAACACTTACTACCAAACACATGAAAATGCTTCACTGTTGGCTTCCTGTCCTTCCATAGCTCGTACAAAGTTGTAGATGTACCTTTTCTCAAAGTCACTCTATTATGAATATAGCAGGCTGTGTTCATGGCTTCAGCCCAAAAGAAAAATGGCATCTTCTTTGCATGTAGCATAACCCTGGCAGATTCTTGCAAAGTTCTGTTCTTTCTCTCAACTATCCCATTTTGTTGAGGAGTAATGGGTGCAGAGAACTCATGAAATATTCCTTCAGAAATACAGAAATCAGAGAACTTACCATTCTCAAACTCCTTCCCATGGTCACTTCTGATTCTAGCAATTCCACAATCCTTTTCTCTCTGAAGTTGTAAGCAAAGATCCTTGAATTTTTCAAAGGTGTCTGACTTCTCCTTAATGAAATTTATCCATGTATATCTAGAAAAATCATCAACAACAACAAAAGCATACTTCTTACCACCTAGGCTTTCGACTTGCATGGGTCCCATTAAGTCCATGTGCAATAACTCAAGAACTCTGGATGTGGACAGATGTTGCAGCTTCTGGTGAGGCATCTTGGTCTGTTTTCCTATCTGGCATTCTCCACATATACTTCCTTCCTGAATTTGGAGTTTTGGTAAACCTCTGATGGCTCCTTCAGCAATAGCTTTCTTCATGCTTATGAGATTCAGATGTCCAAGCTTTTGGTGCCATAGCTTAACTTCATCTTCTTTGGTTATTAGACAATTAGATAACTTTGCTTTATCTTGAGAGACCCACAAGTAGCAATTGTCCTTTGATCTAACACCTTTCATCAGGATGTCCCCTTCACTGTTAGCCACTAAGCATTCACTCTTAGTAAAGTTGACCTTCATTCCTTGATCGCACAGTTGACTAATACTAATTAAGTTTGCAGTTAATCCTTTCACAAGAAGCACCTTATCAAGTTTGGGTAGACCCTCTTCCACAAGATTTCCTACACCCTTTATTTCTCCTTTGGCTCCATCTCCAAAAGTCACAAAACTTGTAGCATAAGGCTTAACATTAGTCAAATAATTTTTATCACCAGTCATATGTCTGGAACATCCACTGTCAAAGTACCAATCATTTCTGGATGACACTCTCAGAGATGTATGAGCAATTTGAGCAATCTCATCAGCTTCTGGTTCTATTTTTCTCGGATCCATAGTGTTGCTTGTGAAATTATCAGTTTTTTGCTTCCACTGCTTCTTGGTGATCTTTACTAAGGGATCAGGTCTTGGTGAATGGGTCCTGTCTGGGTAACCATGTAATTTGAAACAGAAAGGTCTAATATGTCCTTTTCTTCCACAGTAGTGACATACCCAACTGTAATTCCTTCCTTTTGATCTGGGCCTATATCCTGATGCCTGTTGTCTCACCTGATGCTGGGGCATCTGTCTTGACATAGTATGATCATGAGTATTAACAGGTGGCACAAATTGTCTTGCTGGTAATTGTTTCTGCTGAGGCATGGAACTGTAGTCAAACCCAATACCTTTAGAATCTCCAGGTTTCTGTCCTATTTCCAAAATTTCGTCTAAAGCATCAGTACCTTTGTTCATCATCCGCAGTTGCTTGTTCATATTGCCAATCTTGGAAGTAAGTAAGATAACCTCATCATTGAGGTCTGAGTTTATTTTCAGAAGTTTGTCTTTCTCAGCTTGCAAGAGAGTAATGGTCCTCTTTTGTTTTTCTAAAGTTCTACAAACTTCCTCACTTTTGAGATATAGCTCCTTATAAGAATCAGCCAATTCATCATACGTTACCTCTTCATCACTAGATTCGTGGTCAGATGTGCACACTCCAGTCAAGGCATTCACATGTTTTGCAGTTTCAGATTCTTCTTCTGATTCATCCTCATCCGTCCAAGACACATTCATCACCTTCTTTTGTTTCTTCAGATACGTTGCACACTCAGTTCTGATGTGACCAAAACCTTCGCATTCATGGCATTGCACCCCTTTGCTTTGATTAATTTTGTCATCAGTTCTAGGTTTCCTCTGATTGTTGACATTTTTAAAGATGCTGCGACTGTTGTCCGGAGCATTTGTCCTAGGGCGTCTGTCCATCCTCTTCACAACTTTATTAAATTGTTTGCCCAACATCACAATATCTTCAGAGATGCTCTCATCAGTATCTAAATTACTCTCCACATCATCTTCATCAGTGTTGGAGATGAAAGCAATGTTCTTGTCTTTCTTTTCAGATCTTTCATTAACCTTTAATTCAAAAGTTTGAAGAGATCCAATCAACTCATCAACTTTCATATCTCCAATATCTTGGGCCTCCTCAATAGCACATACTTTCATATCAAATTTCTTAGGCAGGGACCTGAGAATTTTGCTTACCAGTTTTTCATCAGATATCTTTTCCCCCAAGGATTCAAATGTGTTAGCATATTCTAGCACATTCATGTGAAAGTCATGAATACTCTCTCCTTCTTTCATTCTCAAGTTCTCAAACTGTGTTGTTAGCATTTGTAGCCTTGACTTCTTGACCTTTTGAGTACCTTCATGAGCTGTTCTTAGGATATCCCAAGCTTCCTTGGCAATAGTACATTGTTTAATCAACCTGAACATGTTTTTGTCAACACCATTAAACAAAGCATTTAGGGCTTTAGAGTTTCCAATAGCTGCAGTGTCTTCTTCTGTAGACCACTCCTCTTCTGGTTTCAACTCATCAGTGTCAACATTATTCGCATCTTTTATTTTAGGAGGAACCCATGCCTTGATCACAGCCTTCCAAGCTCTGCTGTCTAGAGATTTCAAAAATGCTGTCATGCGTGATTTCCAAATGTCATAGTTCGACCCATCCAACAAGGGTGGTCTGTTCACCAGTCCTCCTTCTTTATCCATTGAGCCAGAAACTTCTTTCCCTGGAGCTCACCCACACAGAACAGGGTGCCTGCTCTGATGCCAATTGAAATTCCTGGCAACCTGACTGAAATATGCTGTGCACAATGTTGGCACAACTGTCCGAGCGCGTGTCTACTCAGAACTACAATTAAAATAGCACAACGTAACAAAGCACAAATTAAAAGGAACACAGCGGAAATATAAAGTACACAGTGAGTTTGTTAACCCAGTTCGGAGCAACTCTCCTACTCTGGGGGATACCAATCCAGGAATGATTCCACTATTATAGTTCTAGTGAAAAGACCAACGCAGACCCACTACTTGACTTTGCACCTAGACCCTACCAGTGGCAACTCTATCTAGGAACTCCTAGATATGAGACCCCGTCTCAATTCCTACGAACAACACACACAGTATTGTTAACAAACACACAAGACATAAAACACAACCAAGAGAAACACACGCTAATAACACATACTCACTCCGTACTTAAAAGCTTAGGAGTAGCTTACAAATTACAACTCAAAACAAACTCAGTCCTTAGCTTGAATCAGGCAGATACAAGCAAGGCTCACAATTAACAAACAAAACCCTAAAAACCTTAAAACACACGCTTTACTAACACACACGGTTTTTAGTTGCCCAACTAGGGTTTGCCTTCATGAATATATAGCACTGAGATACCACGGGTCTGGGCTTCAAAATAGAGCATGGACTTGACCGGTCCAGCTGAAAACGATATTCTAGAAATAATAAAAAGCTTCCAAATATAGAACAATATCTTGGAGAACAAATGGCAAGGCAAATAAAGCTTCAAGCAAATCTTCAATCAGATACACGCGCCTTGATCAGCAAGCTAGAGGAAAATAAATCTTCAGGCAAATCTTTGGAAGATTGCGTACACAAATATAAAGCGCTAGCTGGCGCGAAAATACAACTCACGTAATGCTGTTCCATATGCTACCACATCTGTCCCAGCATCTGGCTAGTAGATGTTTTTGCAAAATGTAGCCAATCTACAAAAACCCAACACTTTCACAGAAATTTTTTCTAATTTCCTCGGAATCCCTATAATTTCTCGAAGACGACTGCAATCATCCATCTTAAGATTCCTCAAAAGATGACACTCTTTGATCCATGCATGAAGAGTTATGAAACTATTCCCTGATAGGTTTAAATCTTTCACATTGAAAAAAAAGCTAAGACCTATTGGAAGAAAGTCATTGGATATATTGCAGTTTGAGAGAACAAGATGATTCACGTTTGAAGATTTGAGCACCATTTTATTACCTTTGTTTTGTTCAGATAAAGCCAACCCTTCACATTTTGAAACATGCATCAAACTTAGTTCAGGCAACATAAAAATGGTACTAGGTAACTGAACCATTCCACACATTTGCAATTCCAATTTTTGAAGCCGAGCAAGGTTTTGAATTGAAAATGGATATTCTTTTATAGGACTCCCCCTTATTTGAATTTCTGTTATTTTTTCCATCTTCCCCAATATTTCTGGGAAACTCTCAAGAATTGAACAATGTGAAAGATTTAGTTGTTCAAGAGAGGTCAACATGATGGGTGGAAAAGTCTTGAGATTCTTGCAACCAGAAGCATCCAATATCATAAGCTTTCCCAGATGTCCAACTGAGCCATGAACTTTAGTTAAATTCTCACAACGTCTAAATGATAATTTTTCTAAATTTCGGACACCAGATACATCAGGTATCTCAGTTACAGATTCACTGTTGCTAAAATCCAAAATTGTCAAAAGTGAAAATGCCTGCAAAAAAAGTACTCCCTCTGTCTCAAAATATAAGCGAAAATTGGTTAGGAAAAGTTGATGTATTTTGTACAAATTTTGGACTAAATACACCAATTTTTGTTGACCAGTATTTACTTATATTTTGGGACGGAGGGAGTATAAATATAAAAGATCAAAATGAATAATCATATGAATTTAATGTGAATTTATAAATACGTGCACACAGTCGCATAGTCACTTGCCTGAATTGGTTCACATGGCTTTAAGCAGCTATCAGGTAACTCGAGTATGGAAAGTTTCTTTGGATGGAAATAACATGGTAAAGATGGTAAAGAATATCCTTGCCATTTCAAAACTCTTAACCTATTTGGAAGATGTGTGGGGCCTTTGGAGAAACTACCATTTCTAATAATAAGTGTTTTGAGGTTCTTCATCTCCTTGAAGGCCTCTCCATCCCAATTTACTTCTTCACCTTTCGGTCCTTTCATGTGCGCTTCATCTTTAGGAAAATCCAGAATTAAGATATGAATCTTGCTACTTCCCTTTTAAGACAATCACCAGCCAATAACAATACATGAATATATTAGAAACATACATATCAGAAAAATTGCAAATTGATAACATATTACATTAAGATGATAAAAAAAAAAATCAATTGTGAATTGATGCCATGCACAAATGAGTGGATAGATAAAAAATACATATGCCATATTATAATTAAGAGATATGATATTTGTACAACCATTTTTTGACAACTTTTGTGACAACTTTCTCTCTCATACTCACATTATGTTTTTACTTTCTCTCTCTGTTGTTTTGGTTTTCGTGTCAATACCTACTTTTCTTTGTAAATTAATGGTTGTCCCAAAAGTTGTCACCAAAATGGATGCTCAAATAACACATCTCATTAATTAAAAGAGACAAGCCAAAATTACAAATGAAAAATCAAACCAACAAAATCAGTCTTACCTTATTTTCATTTAAAACTTGGACTACATCTTCACAAAACCATAACCTACTACGTTTGCCAGGCTCATGTGGTGATTCAAGTCGGACAATTTCTCTGCCCATGTCTTGTATCAGGTAATGTAATGTCACAAGACCACCGTCAATCTTTATCAGAGATTTTCCAATCAGTTCTTCAATGCTATATTTCACTGAGACACCATAATGAGCCGAAAGTATATCTTCAACATCTGCCAACTTATGTCCATTGAAGAAACAAGCAATGTCGAGAAAAACATTCCCCTCATCTTCCTCCAAGGAATCATAGCTGACTTTAAGTATGTCTTTGATCTTTTTATCTGGAAACCGGTCGTACCGATCTAATGTACGTGTCCATTCGTCGTCCCCTTTTCCGAACAAGTTGGAACCTATTACTTCCAAAGCCAACGGAAGCCTAGAAGCATAACCCACTGCACGGTTTAAAATGGCGGTGTATCTTGAATCAACTTTGTCAGTGTTGAAAGCATTCCAACAAAGCAATTCACGAGCTTCTTTGTCATTCAACTCCTCCACCTCATATGTTCTTTTAACCTCATGTTGTTTTAGTAAGCGTAAGCCCCGAGTTGTAATGATTACTCTGCTACCTAAACCAAACCAATTAGATGCTCCGGCAATAGCCTGCAACTGCTCTATTTTGTCAACATCATCAAGAACCAAAAGAACCTTTTTATTGCAGAGCCTTTGCTCTATCATTCGCCTCCCATTGCTAACATTTCTCAACTTAAAATCCTCGCCTCCAAGTATATCAGAAAGAACCATTTGTTGGAGATGACCTAAGCCATATTTGAGTGAATTCTCCCTCACATTTTCGAGAAAACAACAAAAACCTTCAAAGTGGTGACTAATGGAATTATATACTGCTCGAGCAATAGTACTTTTACCAATTCCCCCAATTCCATGTATACCTACCATGTGGACCACATCATCAGAGCCAACATTCAGACGTGAGATTACTTCATCCACTCGAGACTCCAATCCAACTGGATAATTCGCAACATGTAAAAGTGTACGATTGATCTTGAGGGAGACTTCCTTGAAGATACGCGAAATCAATTCACATTCATATCCATTCCTGCTCAGTACGAAAAAGCTTGTGTGAAGTCAAGTCAAGTCAAGTGATATAAAATGCATTATATCTTTGGTTTCATACTTCAAATAAAAGGGTGTGATTTGTATGAATTTCACCCAATAAAAAAGTGTTTTTAACAAGATAAGCAAAAGGAAATGAGAAGATAAAGGTAGCATATATACCCATTCTTGAAAGTAAAGCCAGCTATGCTAGCTGCCTTGTGTAGAGCATATATGAATTTCTTCTTTTGATTGGAGGATCCGTTAGTTACTGAGGAGAGAATTCGTATATAGTTGTCGGTAACTAATAGGTACCCATGTTTTTCTTCCTCCAATGGAGATCCTTAACAAGTTGAAATTCTTGTTAAGTAAAGGACTCCCCATTAGAGATGCTCTAAAGCCTTCTAGTTGAATACTTATTTTCGGTCTTAAAAAACTTATGTATCACAAGAGTTTTGGTTGTTAATCAAATTATTTTTTATGTGAATTATAATGTCTTTATGATTAAAGTCAAACTTTTTATGGTCTCACAATTTATGATTTGCCTCAAAAAAATTAACCCGTTGCTAAAAAAATTAAAATATTAACCTAATATAATTACGGGTTAACACCGCTTTTGGTCCCTGTAATATTAGCGAATTCAGGTTTTAGTCCTTGTAAAAAAAAGTTTAGATTCTGTCCCTATCATTTCAGATTATTCCACTTTTGGTCCTCATTTAAACATGTCAGCAAAAATCTGTCTATGTGGCACGCTAACTGCGTAATTTTTTTATTTATCATTAAATTTATTTCCACTTGGCTTTAATTTTTATTTACATTTATATTCAAACAATTGGAAACAAATTTTAGAATTAAAATTAAAACTAAAATAAATTAAAATCAAAACTCCATCTTCATCTCTCTCATTTTCTTCAAAAATCAATTATTGGGTTCCAGTTTCCCTAAACAACTTCCTCCATCTCTCTCATTCGCGTTTTCACACTCTCGCGGCGGTGGATAAAAAGATAGATCCAATTTTTGAGGTTTCCGGCGGATCTGGCATGTATTTAAACGTAAGCAAATCCAAACTCCGGCGAGGAGAAGGTCGTGAGCTTGGTTCAGAGTTTCTTCTTCTCCAACCACAACAAATCTTAAACATTAGATCAAAATTCAATTCAATTGAAGAGAAGAATTTGTTGAATAGATCCGGTTGAGTAATATCAACGCATCTAATGAAGACGTTTGGAGCACCTCTGGTCCAAGCGGAGGAGGCGACGGAGCATTCCTTTTTCAAACAACTGATTTTTCAAACATACTAAATCAATCTGATAATATCATTGTAATAAAAAAACTCCAGTTGATGTATACTGACGACCAGTTATATGTATTTTTGCAAATACATGTATTGACTCTTCCTTTTTTTCCCTCTTCCCCCACACCATCTTCTTATTGCTTTTTAAAGCAAAAGAAGGAATAAAACTAATACCTAAAGAAGGATACTCTCATAGTATCAGTTTACAAATGAGGACTCAAACCACGAAGAGCCTCAAATGAAACAACCAAAAACTCGCTACACCAAAGACATTTTGATGAATTTGAAGCTCCATTACCCACTTCAAAGCATGTTATTATCCCAAAAGTTTGCCTTCTCTAACACTTAAAGAAGGGCTTTGTCAAGGACTATCCTAATTTTTTTAAAAATTGATACTTAATTAAAAATTTGGTAAAACTATAGATACCAAGAGATTAATATATTCTTTTAAAATTATTTAAAGTTTACAAGCACCACGAACTACTCAGGTTGAAAATGAAGAGAATTTATGAATTGATTAAATAAAAATGGTTTTCTTATTCCCAAAAATTCAGTGCTAGGACTTCCCTGATCCTTCTTGATAATGCAGTGAGAAGAAAGAAGTTCATATTCTTAGGTTATATTAGAGATCAACATTCATTGTGAACTGAACCAAAAATGTTATGCTTGATTTTACTAATCTGCATAGTTATGTCAGAGGACCAGGTTGACTTGAGCCTATTCTGCTTTACTTCAGCAGCTTCACCCTCCTCTTTAGCAGCAAGTAGAAAATCAGCTTCTTCTAATAGCTTTTGAGCTTGATCATTCAAAGAAGCGCAATTGGTTGAATACGTTGAGAGTGTTGTTTCCTTATTCTTGAGATTCAACACAAGTTGTTCAAGGTCTCTTCCTTTGGCATCTAATTGTTCTTTTAAACTAGCAATTTCTTCCTCTAGCTCCGTCTTCCTCTTATTTTCAGCCTTGATGGCCAAAGAAATCTCTTTTATTGAGTTTTTGAGATCATTCCGTCGACCCTTACTTGTGATAGTCTCCTGCTGAATTCTTTCTAGATGCTTTTCATTACTCTTCAGTTTGTTCACAGACTCAACAGTTGATTGGAATTCTTGGCATGACGTCAGTGCCTTTCTTTTGAACTCTCCAATAGCCTCTTGCACCTCAACTGCCCTTCTACTCAATACATCCAATAGCTGATGAAGTCCAGACTGTGTAGCAGGATCAGAAGAGACTTCAGATAAGTCCTTAACCATTAACAGCTCCAAGGCATTGATAGCCTCTTTGATTGATCCAAGAGAAGCATCCCTAGAAGATATGGTTACATGGCCATTAACGAAGGGTTTTCTATCAACTAAGTTGATGACATAATCTGAGTGTGACCCTTTAGTATTGGAAGAAGACTCTTCAGATTTCGCACCAGGAGGTATGGCTTCCAAGCCACTAATAGAGAGTTTTCTACCAACTCGGTCGAAGGGGTCATCTGAGTCAGAATCTTTAGTGTTGAAAGTAGACTCTTCGGATTGAATTTCGCAAGAGGATACTGATTCCAGTTGGACAGCATCATGCTCATGACGTCTTTCAATGCAAGGATGGTCATTTTGGATTGTAATAGCATAAGCTTCTTCATCCTCTCTAACATTTTTTGAAGTTTCTCCTATGACATCCTCCAAAGGACTCTTAATTGGAATTATTGGTTGAGGGGCTATGCCCTTTTCTCCATCATTAAGTTGAGGTTGCGTCAAAGATAACACCATATTCAGATCTTTCGGGGGTTTCTCTGTTACAATCTGGAAAAAGGAAAAAAAGATGAATAGAATATGAATCCAGAATGGAGCAACCTTGAATTTGTCCACAAGTATCAACTCAGTTGTAAGAGTTTGATTTTGTATCAAATCCCCTTGGAGACGGTTGTAAAATGGTTATTAATATCACTTTAATTAATAGTTATTATTAATTTCTCCCGTCCCCGTTTTTATTTTCTTAAAAAAATGAGGTAAAAGACAAAAGAATCCAGAAGAAAATTTAACCTTGACTCTTTGTTGTGGTCTCTCCATTGAATTTGAATCAAAACTCACATTTACCATTGGTGGTGGAGGATGGAATTGGACATTCCTAGGACCACATGTTTGTTCATATAACACATGGATTCCACAATAGCTAGCAACCTCTCTGATAGAGTCCTTACTGTTGGTAATATGATCCGCATATGACACCTCCACATGATTCCAATCATTATCTGAAAACACTATGTCCTCGTTATCTTCAAACTTTAGCAAAAGCACGTGATCTGTTGCTATCATGAACTCGTAGATTTTCTGACAGCCAAGCAACTGTTTATTGCCATTGATGCATACTCGAGGGCTAAACTTGACCTTGATATGTTTCTCATCCCCATGTCCAATAACAAGACAAAGAGAAATAGCAGGGAATTTGTTACGAAACCAGAAAGACATTGACCCTCCCCTTGTACGATGCTTGAACCACTTTGGAATTTTTTTCCCCGGAAAAAAGAACTTTTTGTTTCCTGCTTCTACCCATTCCTGTCAATCATAAGTAAAGAATGGTTCAAATTTCACTAACAACATTTAGACATTGATAGTAATTGATGATACCATTTGATAGGTTCTGATTTTACAGATCACAAAAGTGAAGACTTCAATCTAGAAGCTGAAAACGTTTAATATAGAAAATTTGATACTTCAATTCAATGAGATGTTGTCTACAAGACCTCTCCAGGAAAGATAAATCCAATCTAAATAAACCTAATTTCAAATAAGACCAAATCAAATGCTAAACAAACATTCGAATCTAACTAATCCAAAATCAAATTTGCATAAAAGAAAATACGAGTACACAAATAGCGATAAAAAGAGAATCTGATTTAATGAAGGCATGTCCACACATTCCAAATACTAATACTAAATAAAATCAAATTTGGGATAAAGAGAGGACCTGATTACATAACATGCTTATAATCTGGGAAGTCAAGGATGTGCATCCTTTGGCAGAAAAACTGTCCAAGTTTGATGGAAGCCATGTAATTTCTCGAAGACAGGCGCAGTCATCCAAAATCAGTTCCTTCAGAAAGCAACTTTGTTCAGTGCATTCAGGAAGAACTCCGAGGTCTAAGCAATTCAAGGATATGCATCCTTTCACAGAAATTTTTTCTAATTTCCTCGGAATCCCTATAATTTCTCGAAGACGACTGCAATCATCCATCTTAAGATTCCTCAAAAGATGACACTCTTTGATCCATGCATGAAGAGTTACGAAACTATTCCCTGATAGGTTTAAATCTTTCACATTGAAAAAAAAGCTAAGACCTATTGGAAGAAAGTCATTGGATATATTGCAGTTTGAGAGAACAAGATGATTCACGTTTGAAGATTTGAGCACCATTTTATTACCTTTGTTTTGTTCAGATAAAGCCAACCCTTCACATTTTGAAACATGCATCAAACTTAGTTCAGGCAACATAAAAATGGTACTAGGTAACTGAACCATTCCACACATTTGCAATTCCAATTTTTGAAGCCGAGTAAGGTTTTGAATTGAAAATGGATATTCTTTTATAGGACTCCCCCTTATTTGAATTTCTGTTATTTTTTCCATCTTCCCCAATATTTCTGGGAAACTCTCAAGAATTGAACAATGTGAAAGATTTAGTTGTTCAAGAGAGGTCAACATGATGGGTGGAAAAGTCTTGAGATTCTTGCAACCAGAAGCATCCAATATCATAAGCTTTCCCAGATGTCCAACTGAGCCATGAACTTTAGTTAAATTCTCACAACGTCTAAATGATAATTTTTCTAAATTTCGGACACCAGATACATCAGGTATCTCAGTTACAGATTCACTGTTGCTAAAATCCAAAATTGTCAAAAGTGAAAATGCCTGCAAAAAAAGTACTCCCTCTGTCTCAAAATATAAGCGAAAATTGGTTAGGAAAAGTTGATGTATTTTGTACAAATTTTGGATTAAATACACCAATTTTTGTTGACCAGTATTTACTTATATTTTGGGACGGAGAGAGTATAAATATAAAAGATCAAAATGAATAATCATATGAATTTAATGTGAATTTATAAATACGTACACACAGTCGCATAGTCACTTGCCTGAATTGGTTCACATGGCTTTAAGCAGCTATCAGGTAACTCGAGTATGGAAAGTTTCTTTGGATGGAAATAACATGGTAAAGATGGTAAAGAATATCCTTGCCATTTCAAAACTCTTAACCTATTTGGAAGATGTGTGGGGCCTTTGGAGAAACTACCATTTCTAATAATAAGTGTTTTGAGGTTCTTCATCTCCTTGAAGGCCTCTCCATCCCAATTTACTTCTTCACCTTTCGGTCCTTTCATGTGCGCTTCATCTTTAGGAAAATCCAGAATTAAGATATGAATCTTGCTACTTCCCTTTTAAGACAATCACCAGCCAATAACAATACATGAATATATTAGAAACATACATATCAGAAAAATTGCAAATTGATAACATATTACATTAAGATGATAAAAAAAAAATCAATTGTGAATTGATGCCATGCACAGAATATTAGAAATGAGTGGATAGATAAAAAATACATATGCCATATTATAATTAAGAGATATGATATTTGTACAACCATTTTTTGACAACTTTTGTGACAACTTTCTCTCTCATACTCACATTATGTTTTTACTTTCTCTCTCTGTTGTTTTGGTTTTCGTGTCAATACCTACTTTTCTTTGTAAATTAATGGTTGTCCCAAAAGTTGTCACCAAAATGGATGTTCAAATAACACATCTCATTAATTAAAAGAGACAAGCCAAAATTACAAATGAAAAATCAAACCAACAAAATCAGTCTTACCTTATTTTCACTTAAAACTTGGACTACATCTTCACAAAACCATAACCTACTACGTTTGCCAGGCTCATGTGGTGATTCAAGTCGGACAATTTCTCTGCCCATGTCTTGTATCAGGCAATGTAATGTCATAAGACCACCGTCAATCTTTATCAGAGATTTTCCAATCAGTTCTTCAATGCTATATTTCACCGAGACACCATAATGAGCCGAAAGTATATCTTCAACATCTGCCAACTTATGTCCATTGAAGAAACAAGCAATGTCGAGAAAAACATTCCCCTCATCTTCCTCCAAGGAATCATAGCTGACTTTAAGTATGTCTTTGATCTTTTTATCTGGAAACCGGTCGTACCGATCTAATGTACGTGTGCATTCGTCGTCCCCTTTTCCGAACAAGTTGGAACCTATTACTTCCAAAGCCAACGGAAGCCTAGAAGCATAACCCACTGCACGGTTTAAAATGGCGGTGTATCTTGAATCAACTTTGTCAGTTTTGAAAGCATTCCAACAAAGCAATTCACGAGCTTCTTTGTCATTCAACTCCTCCACCTCATATGTTCTTTTAACCTCATGATGTTTTAGTAAGCCTAAGCCCCGAGTTGTAATGATTACTCTGCTACCTAAACCAAACCAATTAGATGCTCCGGCAATAGCCTGCAACTGCTCTATTTTGTCGACATCATCAAGAACCAAAAGAACCTTTTTATTGCAGAGCCTTTGCTCTATCATTAGCATCCCATTGCTAACATTTCTCAACTTAAAATCCTCGCCTCCAAGTATATCAGAAAGAACCATTTGTTGGAGATGAACTAAGCCATATTTGCATGAATTCTCCCTCACATTTTCGAGAAAACAACAAAAACCTTCGAAGTGGTGACTAATGGAATTATATACTGCTCGAGCAATAGTACTTTTACCAATTCCCCCAATTCCATGTATACCTACCATGTGGACCACATCATCAGAGCCAACATTCAGACGTGAGATTACTTCATCCACTCGAGACTCCAATCCAACTGGATAATTCGCAACATGTAAAAATGTACGATTAACCTTGAAGGAGACTTCCTTGAAGATACGCCAAATGAATTCACATTCATATCCATTCCTGCTCAGTAAGAAAAAGCTTGAGTGAAGTAAAGTCAAGCAATATAAAATGCATTATATCTATGGTTTCATACTTCAAATGTAAGATTATAGTCTAATTAAGCGTTTCTTTTCTTTTTAAATTCTAGAGTTAAATAGATTTTTAGGTCATACAAAACTTTCTCTTATTCTAGGTGTCCAGAAAATAGTTCATGCTAATTTTTTCTATTAACTTAACAGAGATTGAAATGATTTAATTAACATTAAGATAATATTAAAATCTTGATTTATTTATGTTCCAAACTGGGTCAAGGCCCAATCCAGGTTAGGATCCAAATCCAACTAAGATCTAACTCAGGGCGGACTCGTGTTATGGACACGTCCTAAAGTCCACTGGATCGCGGTCCCGATCACCAATCTGAAACATCTCGTTCGGATCCAATGTTGATCATTACAAGTGTCCCTTGAGGACACCTGTCCAGGTGAAGACCTAACAGTCAGAAACCATACTTATCCCCTATAAATACTAATGCACAGTATTGGGTCAATTATCTTACTCTTTACCCTAATATTTGCTTCACTCTCGAGTCTTGACCACTAACTGACTTGAGCGTCGGAGAACGTGCCGGAACACCACCCCCCTCCGGTGGAGAAGGACTCACAGCGTACCATGGTGGACTCACGAGGGATTCCTATCTTTTCACAGCAGCACTCAAACCATCTTTCTTAGGTCCGAAAGGATCAATTTACAAAATATAAAGTTCATGTTGGAATCATTTCTAGAAATGTAAAATAAATGGATAATCAAAGAACAAATTTTGTAGAGACTAAACTTTAACAAAAATTAGAGAAACAAAATAAGAGAATAAATTAACATTTTAGTCATTAAAATTGTAAGTGTTGCAATTCAGTTCTTCAAATTTGCAAAATAGCAATTTAAATCAAACAAATATAAACTGATTTAGTTCTTTTTCAAAATTTAGCACCACAATTCTAAACGTTCTATCTATGTCTCGATGCAACAAGAGACTATTCAAATTGATACGTAGGTATTTAATTGGTTTTGATTGATATTTACTAAATACTCCCTTCGTACAGAATAACCGATTTAGATGATCAGTTCACACATATTAAGAAAAATGAATAAAAGAAAGAAAGAAAGAGGGAAGATTAAATTTACTAAAGTATCCTTACATGTATTTGTGTATTCACTTTTATTATCACAAATACAAAGTGAGAGATATTAAATTGGAAGTGTTTCTAGTAGTATTAATTAGAGGATAAAAAAAGTAATCAATGTTGTATTGAAAATTAAAATGAGTTAGACATCGTTTGGTCTGACTTTTTTACAGTCCAAAAGCTACTTTAAAACAAAGTTAAAATTAAGGGCTTTAAGAAAGAAGTTAAAGTTGTTTTGTTACCTTATTATTTTTTTAATTTTAAAGCTATTTTTAAGCTAAAAGTTGTTTGCCAAAATATTGTACAAATATATTATAAATAAAAAAATGTTAAAATATTTTTTGAAAGGAAAAAATGTTTAAAATATTTTTTTAGTAAGTACTTAATGAATATTGTGTTTAGCCTACCTTTTCCTTAAAATTGTAGAGAAGTAGAAAAAAAAAGTTGGGCCAAACGGTACCTTAGTCATTTTGAGACAAATTAATTTTACAAATAGGTTAGCTATTTTGGGACGAACAAGCAGATATTTTGACTGATGTTCTTTAATTGAAGGACTAATTTTCTATTTCGTAAATTTAAGATCCTAAGTTGCTCTTTACAAATTTCTAGTCCTCGTCATTAGGAGTGTTAATAACACTCTCCTTCCAACACTAGGTCCCAGATAAAATGGTGTGATTTGCATGAATTTCACCCAATAAAAAATTGTTTTTAACAAGATAAGCAAAAGGAAATGAGAAGATAAAGGTAGCATATATACCCATTCTTGAATGTGAAGCCAGCTATGCTAGCTGCCTTGTGTAGAGCAACCCTCCATTTGTTGAGTTTCTCCTTGTCACCCTTGAATCTCTCCTCAAGATTTTCCAATGCTTGACCATATTTTCCTCTGCAGTGTCGTACATCAGAAGGATCAACATTGAAGAAAACAGGTAAAACAAGCTGACCCTTGTTCTCCTCATAGCACTCTAGAATGGTGGAAAGTTCCTCTAAACAAAAGGAAGAAAAAGCATAGTTTTGAGAAAAAACAATGATGGCAATCTTGGATTCTTTAATTGCCTTGACAAGTGATGGAGTTATTTCATCTCCTTTTCGAATCTCCTTATCATCAAAGAAGCTGTGGATTCCTCGTTGACTCAGAGCACTGTTGAGGTTTCCTGTAAAACCAAGTCTTGTGTCTTCACCTCTGAAGCTGAAGAACACATCATAGTAAAAGGAACCTCGACCAGCCATTAATGGGATTGAAATAGTAAGTCAACGTAGCAAGCAGAGTGATTGAAATGGTATGCTAGGATGATGATGGTTGGTGATATTTATTTATTTTAGGAGACTCTCTCTCTCTACCTAAGTCAACACATAAGCCTGTAAAAATTGGTTTGCTTGTGATTGAAAAATAAATTTAGATTAGGTGCAGCTATTTGCACGTACCCTTTTTCTACTATTTTGGTTCTTAGTTTTCTTTTTTACCTGGAGTGGACTTGAAGACAATAGTCGGAGTTGATTGGATGTAGAAGAGAACCGTGACTACTCCTCGGAGGGGTGGTGTACTGCAAGGACTCCAATACTCAAGTCAATGAGAATTTTAGGAGAGCTTAGAAGTTTTATCGTAACATAGAAGGTATCTTTCACAAATGATTAGAGTCCTTTTATAGGCGTCGTGTAAAGGGACACTGAGTCCAAAATCGTTATTCAGGTCAATCTGACGTGACTCACAAATCGCAACTTAAGTGTTGGAGTCCTTTCAGGTACAACATCTTCTCCAAAGAGTAGTTGTCGTCTTCCCCTGCATCTAATCAATTCCAGTTGTTTTCATATCCACTCTGGTCCATTATAGTTGTGCGTGGAAACAAAATCTATGTTACGCACAATGCCTGACATACCCTTTACTCTATTAATCTCGATGAGTGCTATTATTCCGATACACCAAAAAATCCCTTTTTGTCATCTTGGTATCCAATTTCAACCATTTATAATTTTGATATGGATTTATGTGCCTTCATGAAAGTTATAGTCTTACATCTTAACTTTTCTTCATTCTGATACGACTACAATATGATTCTTATTAATCTAGATATGTTATTTGGAAGCAATGAAGCTTAAGTGGAAAACAATAGTACCTTATCATCAGAGCAATAAATAGTAACTTATCATGTGACCAAATATGACAAGGTACAATTTAAAAAGCTATGTTTGAAATCAGAAATAAATAGTACCTTATCATGAGACCAATTATGAGTGGAATAAACAATATCTATCTCCAACTCCATAATATACAATAAAAACTCACAAAAAAGAAAGTCTTCAAAGGTGTAAAAAATTTGATAATGCTACCAAGTGTTCTAAAGACATTGTTTAATGAATCAAGAGGTAAAAAATGATATAACTATTACTTCGACAAATGTTTGACTTGTATTTCCAAGACAAAGTTTTTTATATGGAATCCTCAATGTATGTTAGCATGACCCAAAATTTAATGCAAAATATGCATAAATTCAATGTGGCACATAAGTTTCTAGTGATGTGCATTGATGTGGAATATACATGAAAAATCACATGTTCATTTATGCCATATGTGCGCACCTCGTTTTTTTCCTCGGGAAAAAGACGCGCAGATCCTCCGAGGTCGTCCTCGAACGCTCGGAGGGTGCCTTTGTGAAGCCGCCACCAAAGTTTTTGTGTAAAGGGAACGTTGATAAACCCTTAAGTTTTTTTTGTTTGTAAAGGGAAACGATAATAAAACCCTTTTTGACGATGAGGATAAGGATTAGGTCATCGCAACCATTGTCGGGTTCGGGAGTCGGTTACGCGAGGGGAAGGTATTAGCACCCCTCACGTCCGTTGTACTCAACGGGAACCTTCTATTTGGTTAAAGCTTGAATTGCTTTTTTTTATACTTTGCGTGCGTGTTCATTTATGCTAAAAATATAATAAAGGGGGGAAAGAGATAAAAACAAACGAAAAGAGAAAAAAAAGTTTTATTATTATTGTGCTTGACAAGATGTCGATCTTGCTCCTACGTATCTCCCGGTAGTCGGAGAATTCAAAGCATACGTAGTTCTTTGGTAGAAAAACGTATGTGTGTTGGTTGATTTTAATTGGACGATGTTTTAACCGAATTCTTGCGATTAAACGTAGCTTGTATGCTCGCACTTGGAGACTTATTAAGCGTTCGTTCGCGAATCACATTAGAATTGCTAAAAGGTACGTCCGTTAGGGTAGAGGGTTGAATTGGTCGCTATGGGACCAAGAGAGGTACAATGGACTCATATAAGTCAAACATTGACCGAGTGGACTCCGAAGAGTCGGGCGATTGTTCGATTGATCCACTGAGATCAAGAACGGGTACAATGGACTCGGACGAGTCGAACATTGACCGAGTGGACTCTAATGAGTCGAGGGGTTGAGTCTAATGGCCAACGGGGGACCAAAAGGCTTGGATTGACCACAAGGGGCCAAGATTTGGTTTGGTTAGGGTGGTACATATTAAAAAAGGAATGACGATTGTCCGAGCGACGAGACATACGTCACGCATTCGTACAATCGGGGCGATGGAGAGACATACGTCACACCATCCCTTTTTCATTCATGTTTTTGGATTGAATTCTTTGGAAATCCCAAGGTATGTCAAAACAAATGGTTTGAAAACCCAAAAATGGGAAGGTTTAGCAAGTTTGCTAAAAACGCGCAAGTTCGTCTCGTTTTGCGAAAATGCGCACGTAAACGGTGTATGTTCATCTTTGAGTTTTGGACATCATGAACAATATTTATTGCTCAAGTTTAGATTGAAAAGATGAACATAGCTTGTTTGTTCATGTGGTTTTGAGAATTTGGGAACATAACTTGCTTTGCAAGTTACCCACAAAAAGATTATACGAACTTGTGATTTTGCCAAAATTATGCAAAAACCTTGTTATGACTTGAAGAACAGAGGTTTAAAAACTCTTAGGTTCTGAGCTCTGGGGCTAGAACCTCAAAAATTGGTTGTTTTGATACAAAAACTCAGGTTCTGAGTTCTGTCATGGTCGCACTGCGACCATGACTTCGCACTGCGAAGCATGCGAAATTTTGGGTTCAGAAGCTGTTTCTGAACATTTGTTCAGAAACAACTTCTGAACACACTCAAGACCTTATAGATGGGTGAAAAGCTTTGAGTTTTTGGGGTGGAAAAGGTTGTACAAACCAATTTGGATGTTTTGAAAACCTTGGGATTTCTTTGAAATTCAAAAGGGGTTTTTTAGGATCAAAGAGTTTTGAGCCAAAATGGCTATGCAAACACAATTAAAAATGCAAGATGAAGAGCTTAGAAACTTACAGAACTCCTTAGCAAAGCTCCAGCTGCGCTTGATTTGATTTGGTTGAAGGCTTTCACAAAGGTTTTGAAAATTTGTGATGAACTTGGAACTTTTGTAAGCTTTGTGTGGATTGGATTTTTGCTGGTTATTTGTGAGGGTTTGTGAGCTAAAATGAGTAGAGTTTCTGCTCTTTTAATGCTGTGTTTTCTGTGTTTGAACAAGTGCTTGTAACCTTGGGCATTGCCTCCTATTTATAGGCCAAGATCAAATCTTTGTCATCATTACACAATCCCTTGATTCAGCTGATTTGTGGCCAAGATTAAGCTGAATCCCTTTGCATTAAATGCTAATGGATAGAGGCAACCCTGCCTTGTACCAAGGGGCAAGATCCAGCTTGATTTCAGCCACAAATTCAACTTATTCTAGAAGGTAATGATGAAGAACAAAGCTGATTTGCAATTGGCTAATGCTTGGGGATCAATCCTTGCAATCTCAATGGTTGATAAAGGAAAACGTGCACTGTATTGTGCAGAGATTGAGGGGTGAAAAGGCTACTTATGGCTGGTGTGAGGGGGTGAAAAGCTGCTGCAAAAACAGAGTAGCAATCATGGCTTTTCAAGTGAAAAAAACCCAGCTAGTTTGACTGGTTTTAGGGGCAGCAAGCAGGAGGAAAGTCCTCAAGCAGGTGGCTGGCAACCTTGTGGTGGTTAGCAGGTCACCTGGGAGGGACTAGAGCTGCCCAAGGGCAAGCCCACTTGCTTGTCACATGCTAGGTTGGAAGAAAAAGCTTCCAACCTTGGCATTAATGGCAAGTCCTTCAACTCTGGCTTTGCTTGGCCCAATTAGCCATGCATGCTACTTAAAATAATTATGGAAGTGATGTGCAACAAATTCTGGAATTAAATCCAAGAAACCAAAAATCTGCAGAAAAATCGCAGACTTCGCAGTGCGAAGTGAGCTTCGCATTGCGAAGTCAGCATTTTTGAAATGTTGACTTTTCTGTTGACTTTTGTTGACTTTTGACTTTTTTCCCTCTTTGAATTTTTTTGGTTTTTGTTTTAAAATGCGTAGGACAAAATTAGGGTACTACAGCTGCCCCTACTTAATTGTGTCTTCGCATAGAGTGCGTGAGTGCCGAGGGCATCTCATGAACTCTTTGCGGAGATCAATTAAGTAAAAAGAAAAAGAAGGACCCGAATTTTGTCCTTCGCGAAATGCAAATGTAAGGGTTGGTAGGGGTTGATCGTATCCAGCCGCTAACACTGGAGGTAGATCCATTGGGGAATGAAGGTAATCTTATCTAGGCACTGTCACTAGAGGTCGATTCCTGAGGGTAGTGGTTTACTCTAGGCACTGTCACTAGAGGTGGAACATTGATGGAGGTGATCTTCTCTAGGCACTGTCACTAGAGGTTGAACATTGATGGCGGCGATCGACTCTAGGCACTGTCACTAGAGGTCGATACCTAAACTGGTGATTTACTCTAGGCACTGTCACTAGAGGTGGAACATTGATGGAGGTGATCTACTCTAGGTACTGTCACTAGAGGTCGATACCTAAGCTAGGTGATCTTATTCAGGAACTGCTTCTGAATATCGATTCCTAACGAGCTGTGATCTTATTCAGCCGCTAACACTGAAGGTCGATACACTGGGGGGAGGTGATGTACTCTAGGAATTGCTTCTAGAGGTCGATACCTAAGCTAGGTGATCTTATTCAGGTACTGCTTCTGAATATCGATTCCTAACGAGCTGCGGTCTTACCCTAAATAGGTGCCCCTGGTTGAATGTTGATGGATGCTGGTAAATATGTGATATTCACTGGAGGATCCTTGTTGAGGATGCATGCTTTATGAAATGAAATGCATATGTATGAATGGTTTTAAATATGCATGCATGAAATAAAATAATGTTGGTTGGGTGCCGAGCAGAGTCGGTCTTTGTTGTGGTTGTGCCAATGACAGTTGGGCTCTCTTTTTGTGTTAGTTTTTTGGTTGGTCGGTTTGGAAGGACAAGGTCCTTTGCCTACATACCCAAATGGGATCAAAACCGGTGTAGTTCGAGCCTAAGCCCGAAAATTTGTGTTTTTGCCAATAATGATTGGACTTTCGTTTGGGATTGAGACTCCTTGGGGAGTACCAATGAGGTTTGGCTTATGGGGATATAGGATCATTTTGGAAGCATGATCGATATCCAGCCTTTGTTGGTGTTTGGATGTTCAGGGTGTTTGTTGGGGAATTTCGCTCCTCTTGACCCTTGGGGTTCTTGCGCTCCGCGTGCCGCGAGTTATGCACTTGCCTTAGCTAAGGAGCATAAGTCTTTTGGTGCAATATTTTGGTGGGAACTACCGCAATTCTTTCAGAATTCACGAAGATTCAAAATAAAGCAAAGTTTGTTTGTTTTTTTTCTTTTTTTTGGAAGAAAATTCTTTTGTTTATTTCCCATGTTTTAAAGCATTTTCATCATGAATAAAACAAAATTTTATGCGCTACTGAGAACATAAAATAACACAAGGAAATTTATTCAATGCAGATTTGACCTCTTGAATGGGTAAAAATACACAAAGTGAGAAGTGAGAAAGACAAAGACAAGAAAAAGCAAAAAGAAAATGTTGGTTTTGGCACAACACATGCTATTTCCTTATGACTTCGATATTTTCGTTTGCTGGAAGATGCTGACGAGGCCGATTCCTCTCCTCTTGAATCTTGTCCGGAGCTTGGATGCCGCAGTCATTGCCTTTCTTCTTTTTTTTTTTTGTTAACCCCTAACTTTTGCCTGGATCGCTCTTTCGAGTTTTTCAATCCACCGGGGTGTATTTCCTTTTTTGGTGTCCTTAATTTTTGCCTAGACCGCCTTTTCAGGTTTTCAATCTAGCAGGACGCTCTCTATTGCCTAAACCGCCCTTTCAGGTTTTCGATTTAGCGAGCTTTTTTCTTTCTTTTTTTCTTTAGGCATAATACCTCTTGACTGCATCGGAGTTTATTGATAGTGGAAACTCCTCTCCGTCCATAGTGGTGATGATCAGGGCTCCGCCTGAGAAAGCTTTCTTTACCACGTACGGCCCATCATAGCTGGGAGTCCACTTCCCTCGGGGATCTTTGTGGATAGGTAATATCTTCTTGAGCACTAGGTCTCCTTCTTTGAATTCTCGAGGACGGACCTTCTTGTCGAATGCTCTCTTGAGCCTCCTTTGATAGAGTTGGCCATGACATATTGCCGTCAGACGCTTCTCCTCTATGAGATTCAGTTGGTCGAACCTTGTTTGGACCCATTCAGCTTCTTCTAGCTTGGTTTCCATCAAGACCCTTAGCGAAGGAATTTCCACCTCCACGGGGAGAACAGCTTCCATACCGTATACTAAGGAGAAGGGGGTTGCCCCAGTTGAAGTGCGAATGGCTGTTCTGTAGCCATGTAGCGCAAAGGGAAGCATCTCATGCCAATCCTTATATGTTGTCACCATCTTTTGGATGATCTTCTTTATGTTCTTATTGGCTGCTTCTACCGCACCGTTCATCTTTGGTCGGTAAGGGGAGGAATTATGGTGCTCAATCTTGAAATCTTTGCATAACTCCTTCATTGTCTTGTTGTTTAGGTTTGCCCCATTATCGGTGATGATTTTGTGGGGAGTACCATAACGGCAAATGATTTCCTTCTTGATGAATCGGGCTACCACTTGTTTGGTTACGTTTGCATACGAAGCTGCTTCTACCCATTTGGTGAAGTAATCGATGGCAACGAGGATGAAGCGATGTCCATTTGACGCTTTGGGCTCGATCATTCCAATCATGTCTATGCCCCACATAGAGAAAGGCCAAGGTGAAGTCATGACGTTCAGTGGAGTTGGTGGCACATGCACTTTGTCGGCGTAAATCTGGCACTTGTGACAAGTCTTGGCATAGTGGAAACAATCAGCTTCCATGGTTAACCAATAGTAGCCCGCCCTTAAGATTTTCTTTGCCATTGCATGCCCATTAGCATGGGTTCCAAAAGATCCCTCGTGGATTTCTTTGATGAGCATGTCCGCTTCATGTTTATCCACACATCTGAGTAGGACCATGTCATAATTTCTTTTGTAGAGGGTATTTCCACTGAGGAAGAACTGGGATGCCAATCTTCTGAGGGTCCTCTTGTCGGTGTGCGAGACATTTTCTGGATACTCTTGTTCTTCGAGGTATCGCTTGATGTCGTAGAACCAAGGTTTGTCGTTAAGTCCTTCTTCGACTGATGCGCATACAACTGGTTTGTCTCTACGATCCATCCTTATGATGGGTGTCTCGTTGTAAGAATTTACTTGGTACATTGATGATAATGTAGCCAAAGCATCTGCTACCTGATTTTCTTCTCGAGGTATGTGGTGGAAATTGATCTCATCAAAATGCTTGATCAATTCTACAACCCGGGCTTGGTAGGGAATTAAATTGGGATGTCTCGTTTCCCATTCTCCTTTGACTTGATAGATGACCAAGGCTGAGTCACCGTACACTTCAAGGTTTTTGATCCTTAGATCAATTGCTGCTTCGAGGCCTAGGATACATGCTTCATATTCTGCCATGTTATTGGTGCAGTCAAAGCATAACCTTGCTGTGAAGGGCTGGTATCCATTTCTTGGGGAGATTAAAACTGCTCCGATACCGTGTCCCATGGCATTCGAGGCGCCGTCGAAAGCGAGCTTCCATTGAGCTCCTGGTTCTGGTCCCTCATCATCGCTTGTGACTTCTTTGTCATTCAAAGCTACGACATCTTCGTCTGGGAAGTCAAATTGTATGGGCTGATAATCCTCCAATGGTTGGTGAGCAAGGTGCTCGGATAAAACACTCCCTTTGATGGCTTTTTGAGCAACATATTGGATGTCATACTCAGACAGCAGCATTTGCCAACGGGCTATCTTTCCTGTGAGGGCAGGTTTTTCGAAGATGTACTTGATGGGATCCATCTTCGATATCAACCAAGTTGTATGGGTCAACATGTATTGCCTTAGACGTCGAGCAGCCCATGCTAAAGCGCAGCAAGTCTTTTCAAGTGAAGTATACCTTGTTTCACAGTCGGTAAACTTCTTGCTTAAGTAGTAGATTGCGTGCTCTTTCCTTCCCGTTTCATCTTGTTGTCCTAACACACAACCCATTGATCCTTCAAGTACGGTTAGGTATAAGATGAGGGGTTTACCCGGAACCGGAGGTATTAAGATCGGTGGTTCTTGCAGGTATTGTTTGATCTTGTCAAACGCCTCTTGGCAATCCTCGTTCCAATGAATGGTTTGGTTTTTCCTTAGCAGCTTGAAGATTGGTTCGCAGGTAGCTGTCATGTGTGAGATGAACCTGGCGATGTAGTTCAATCTTCCTAAGAAACCCCGGACTTCTTTCTCGGTATTTGGCGCTGGCATTTCTTGGATGGCCTTTACCTTATCGGGATCTACTTCAATACCTCTTTGGCTGACGATGAAGCCCAATAACTTCCCGGATCTAACGCCAAATGTGCACTTGTTAGGATTTAAGCGCAGCTTGAATTTTCTTAGGCGTTCGAAAAGCTTTTGTAGATGGACTAGATGATCCTCCTCCGTTTGGGATTTGGCAATCATATCGTCGACGTAGACCTCAATTTCCTTATGGATCATGTCATGGAAAAGAGTCACCATTGCTCTTTGGTATGTTGCCCCGGCATTTGTTAATCCGAAAGGCATTACCTTATAGCAGAATGTTCCCCATGGGGTGATGAATGTAGTTTTCTCCATGTCTTCTGGAGCCATCTTAATTTGGTTATATCCCGAGAAACCATCCATAAAGGAAAAGACTGAGAATTGGGCTGTGTTGTCCACCAATATGTCGATGTGTGGTAGCGGGAAATCATCCTTTGGGCTTGCTCTATTCAAGTCCCGATAATCCACACACATTCTCACCTTGCCATCCTTCTTCGGAACTGGCACAATGTTGGCAACCCATGTTGGATACTTGGTTACGGCTAAGAAGCCGGCATCGAACTGCTTTCTGACCTCCTCTCTGATCTTGAGAGCCATATCGGGTCGAGTTCTTCTCAATTTTTGCTTCACTGGCGGGCATTCCGGCTTGAGTGGCAGTTTGTGTACGACGATGTTAGGGTCTAAACCCGGCATGTCTTGATACGACCAAGCGAATACGTCCACGTACTCTTGCAGAAGCTTGATCAACTTTCCTTTCACATCCTCGTGCAGGGAGGCTCCTATCTTGACCTCTTTCTTATCCTCTTCGGTCCCCAAGTTGACCTTTTCAACTGATTCTTGGTGAGGTTGTATTACCCTATCCCCTTGATTTGCAAGTCTAGACAATTCTTCAGGCGGTTCATAATCGTCCTCTTCATCATCTTCCGTTTGATTAATCGGGCAATCGAAGTCATAAGGGTTTAAGGCAGTGTTGTTTTTGGAGGGTGGATTTGTAGATCTGCATGAGTATGATTTTTTTTAGGCTTTTTGTAGAAAAATTTTTTTTAAAACAAATGCAAAAAGAAAAAGACTCAAATGAACATAAAAGATTGCTTTTATTCATGATTGTAAATAACTTATAAAAACATGGGGGCCCCACACGACTAATCATTTGCCTTGGGCAGAGCTAAATGATTTTTTTATTTAAAAGTAAAAAACAAACAAACACGGTTTATTACTTGATCCTGGTAATGATCTCGGGAATCGCGATAGCCCTCCAATTGTTCAAAGCTTCATCTGAAGCGCAACGGTACACCAACTCAGGCACGTCTTCGTCTACATCTTCGAGTAGAGCCACTTGATCTTCATGGATAAACCCCGCACTGATGAATGTTTCCGAAATGGGGGGAACCCCTTGCTTTGGAGGCTTTGAGAAAGTTTCGGCCGATGGATGATACCCCAACCCGAAGCGGTTTTTCTTCTCCGGTATGTCCACTAACTTGCCCCATCCGGTGGGTCGGCTTTCTTCTAGGGCCTCTCTTATCGCCCTCCATGACGACATGGCTGTCCTAGCCTCCTCCTTGGGCTTTGAGCTCAATGTCACGACATTTGCCACTTCCAAAGATTGGAATGGGACGTCCACAGCTTCTTCATCCGTTTCTATGTAACGGAAAGACGAGAGATGGCTTACCATCATGTCCTCTTGCCCGGAAACTACAATCATTTGGTTATCAATGATGAACTTCAGTTTCTGGTGCAAGGTAGAGGTAATGGCTCCGGCCGCATGGATCCATGGTCGTCCGAGAAGACAACTATATGTTGGATTAATGTCCATGACTTGGAAGGTTATGGTGAAAACCTTAGGTCCGATTTGGACTGGTAAGTCGATCTCCCCCATGACGGCTCTTCTTGACCCATCGAAAGCTTTTACGACCAAGGCGCTGGGCTTCATTACGGTCCCTTCACATGATAGTTTGAGGAGGGTAGTCTTGGGCATGACATTCAATGATGACCCCGTGTCCACTAGCACTCTTGAGAGGATATGGTCCATGCATTTCACGGAGATATGTAAGGCGCGGTTATGAATGTGCCCCTCGTCGGGTAGCTCATCGCCATTGAAACTCAAGTACCTACTTGAGGTAATATTTCCGACTATCCCGTCGAATTGGTCCACCGGAATGTCCTTGGTGACATGTGCCTCACTGAGGATCCGTAGTAGTGCTTCTCGGTGTGCTTCCGAGCTGAGTAGTAAGGATAGCATGGAGATCTTGGAGGGAGTTTGACCTAGCTGGTCAATGATCTTGTACTCGCTCTTTTGGATTATCCTTAGGAACTCTTCGGCCTCTTTTTGCGGGATTGACTTTTGAGAAGGCCCCGCTTGGTCCTCTTTTTCCTCCACGCTCTTTTCTTTGAGCGGCTCCTTTGGTAGTACAGCTGGCGTCTTCCCGAGTTCTTTCGGAGCGAAGACTCTACCACTTCTAGTCATTCCTCCAACACCGGTAATGTTAGTGACTGCTGGGCTCGATTTTGGCTAGTGGTTTTCCTTCCACATAAGCCACAGGTTGGTAATTCCATGGTACCCTCTTTGTGCTTTCAAAAGAGAAGGGTGCAGGTACATGGAATGTTATGGGTTGTATTGGCATTGGTACCTCTCTCCTTTGGTATGGGATTTCGAGAGGTTTTGGGCCGTTAGACTCTAAGGTAGCAATGTCCGTGCCCTCCCTTATGTAGCCAATTTGGATCCAACCTTGGTCCATTAACTCTTGAAGACAGCTCTTCAACTCTTCGCACTCATTCGGGTTGACCTTGCAGGCTTCACAGTTGGCGTGCACTTCCTCGAATAATCCAAAGCCGGTTAAGCGCTCCCTTATGATTGACAGAGGAGTCCTAACATTGGCTACCCTTTTGACTGGACCAAAGTCCTCTTGTTCCTCCACCGCAGTTTACAGAGGGACCCGCGTGCCCCGGCAATGGGTTGTTCTTCACATTGGGCTTTCCTCTTTGAAGGATAACAGCTTCTTGTCAATAAGATCCTGCACCTTGTGTTTGAAAACCCTACAGTTTTCGATATTGTGCCCCACGGATCCTGCGTGGAAATCACATTTGGCATTTGCGTCGTACCACTGTGGATATGGTGGCGACATTGGTGGTAGCAGTCTTGTCTCGACCATACCCTTTTGGATTAGGTATGGCAAGATCTGACCATAAGACATGGGTACAGGATCAAACTGCCTATTATAGTAATTGTTCCTTGAGCTCGCCTGATTCCTTGGTGGGTACCCGCCTTGTTGCTGTTGCTGTTGATTTTGCTTGCGGCAACACTACTGGTTGTCGAGGTGGATTTGCGGGAATCACTTGAGGTGAGTAACGCCCTTGAGTCGTTGCTGCTGCCACATAAGGATAGTGGTAGTGAGGCATTTGATTTTGGTGTGGGTAGGATGGTCCCATTAGAACGGCATTTGTATCCCCCTCTTTCTTTTTGTGAAAGTTGCTGGGGGGTTTTCTAGCTCCACCTTGAGCTTCTGAAGAGCCTTGGATTTTTCCTCTCTTCACTCCATCCTCTATTCTTTCACCGACCATGACTAGATCGGAGAAACCGGCAGACGTACTTCCGATCATCTTGTCGTAATATGGGCCTTGAAGTGTGCCCATAAAGGTGTCGACAAGTTCTCTCTCCAATAGTGGTGGTTGTACCCGAGAAGCTAGTTCTCTCCACCGCTGAGCGTACTCCTTGAAGGACTCGTTGCTTCTTTGCAGGAGGTTTTGTAGTTGCATCCTATTTGGAGCCATGTCCAAATTATATTTGTATTGCTTTAGGAAGGCATCGGCTAGATCCTTCCAAGTTTGGACATGGGTACGCTCGAGCTGCATGTACCAATCTAAGGACGCTCCGCTTAAACTATCTTGAAACACATGCACCATGAGTTTCTCGTTCATTGCGTAAGCTGCCATCTTCCTACAGAACATCCTTAGATGATTCCGAGGGCATTGAATTCCTTTGTACTTCTCGAAGTCCGGTACTTTGAACTTCGGAGGAATTACCACGTCGGGCACTAGACACATGTCCAAGGCGTTGTGGGCACCATATGAGCTGAACCCCTCGACAGCTTTCAACCTCTCTTCCAAAACTCGATACATTTGGGTGGTATCATTGTCTTGGTGGGTGGTATCGGGAGCAGATTGCCTTAGCTGGCTATTCTCCACATCGTGGGGAATCACTTCATGCTGAGTAGTGGAGGTTCCTTGAGGACGACGCTCTTCATTCCTTACGGGGATTGTGAGCGGTGGTGGAGGTGGTCCTTGACCCTCATTTTCGAAGGGTGGGGTATAACCCACAGGTAAACCATAAGGAGGCCATTGCACATTGGATGCATCCGTTGTTGGGCGAGGGTGGCTTTCTCGTGCCGACAGAGCTTGCATTAACTCTAGCATCTGATCCATTTTTCCTTTCATTCCATCAACTTCCTCTCTCAAAGCCGCTTGAGTTTGTTCCAAATTGTCCATGATCCTTTGTTTGTTAGCTCGTGTTCCGTACGAGTGTTGAATATCTGGTTCTTGGACCGAGGGCTTTCGGGGTTTTCGGGCTATGATTGCTTTGAACTGTTTGAATGGGAATGAATGAGTTTTTTTGAAAAATGTGCATGAAGATGCATGTGGATGTATGTATGAGTATGCAAAATATGCGTGTTTTTTATTTTGCTTTATGGAGCTTAAAGGTGCACGATTAATATTAGCAAATTCAAAATATTAAAGACCGGAGAAATTGATTATACTTCAAAATATATTTGATTAAATAACATTTGTTTACAAAGCTGTAACTAATGCTATTACAAATCAAACAGCCGCTCGCTTCTCGGCTTTGCTCATCTCCTCCCTATAGAAATCTATGGTGTCCTTGCAGAACTTCATAAACTTCCGGATCTCCATAGGGATGACAAAGTAGGGCATGACCATCTCGGCCTCCGCTAGCTTCTTTGGAAGTTGGGTGATCACCAAATTTGAGAATGCAACCAATTTAGTGAAATCCTCACTTAATCGGGTGGCGTCTTGCCATACATACTCAATCACTTCCTTGCGCTGGTCTAGCTTGACTCTTGCACTTCTAATCTCATCGTGTAGTTGTGCAATGTGGTCCCCATGAGCTCTTGCAATCTTGTCGAAGTACTCTTCGAATTTCTTGATGTCTTCTTCGAGATGATCGCACTTTAGCTTCCCTTGATGAGAGAGACTCTCATGTCTTTGTCGCTGGACGCGCTCGGCTTGAAGCTGCTCTTTGTAGTCTTTCACTACTTCTTGGAGCTGTTGATTTTTCTCTTGAAATTTCAACCTCCATTTTCGTTGAGCTTCGATGGCTAATTCGCCAAACTTCTTGAGCTCTTGGTTGGAATGTAAGATTCTTTCCAACTCTTCGTCCTTGGCAACAAGGTTGGCATCCGCACTAACCAAGCCGCCTCCTATCCAATCCCTTTTCCCTTCGGAGGTTCTTAGCCGTTTTTGGCATACTAGGAGAGAATGTGATACTTCATCACGATCTCTCTTCGTCCTAGTAACTTCTCCTAAAGCTTGGAGGTGCTTCAATTCTAAGTCTCCGTTTTTGTTTTGGAGTTCTTGAATTTTAGCCTTGAGGTCCTCCACTTCTTTGTTGGGAATGAT
Organism: Medicago ruthenica; assembly: GCA_018208015.1. Classification (NCBI taxonomy): domain Eukaryota; kingdom Viridiplantae; phylum Streptophyta; class Magnoliopsida; order Fabales; family Fabaceae; genus Medicago; species Medicago ruthenica. The sequence goes on along the minus strand of CM031378.1, from coordinate 107,831,204 downwards.
TGCAATAGGTTTAGGTGTAGGAGGTTTTGGAGGGTTTGTGACCACGAAGGGTAACTTGATTGCTTTGACCCTCTCCTTCACCCATTGAGTATAAAGGGGTTTGGCGACACAGTTTCTCTTGCCGACCCTTCCCTTGCGTACTTGGCTCCATGCTCCCCGGATTTTCTCTAGCAATGCCGGGTCTTGATCGCCTTCCCTTAAGTAGAAAGCTTCCAACAAAAGGTCATTAGGTTTATCCTCCATTGAAAAACCTAGTTGTCGGAGAGAGAGGACCGGATTGTAATTAATACATCCCTTAGTACCGATGAGGGGTACGTTAGGGAAGTCCCCGCAGCTGAGGATAATTTCCGGGTCATCTAAGTTTGGTGAAAACCAATGGATGTCCTTCTCGGCGAGGGTTGTCATCCGTTGCGACCATTTGAGCTTGGCCCGGTTTTCCACAAAGTCTCGGTTTCTTGGCATGTGGGACATCATCCAAATTTGCACCACGGGAGTGCAACAAGTAATTTTGCGTCCCCTCGCTTGTTCATGCCTTGAATAGAGGGTATGATAAAAATCCGCTAAGATTGTAGGAACTGGATTTTTAGTCATAAACACCTCTAGAGCCGGAAAGTCTACGAAATCATCCATGTTGGGGAATAAGACAATCCCGTAGACTAAGAGGGCTAAGATGGCGTTGAAGGCCATTACCTCTTTGTTGGCTAGTAAATCCCGAGCTTTGGCTTCCAAAAACTTTCTTGAAAAGCCCTTAAGGTTTCCTCTAACTTCCAAATTAGATGCCACTTCTTGGGTGTCGAGGTATAAGGATTCGGCGATGGCTTCAAATGTAGGATCCTTTCCCGGACCGAGATAGAGTTCATGACCTTTCATGCTACAACCCAAAATCTTCTCAAACTCTTCCAAAGTTGGCGCTAGTTGGAAGTCTTGAAATGTGAAGCACCGTAGAGGTGGGTCGAAGAATTGCGCCAAAGTGGTTAAGGCGGTTGAATCTATTCTTACGGGTAAAAGATCAAGGATTAGCCCATAGCTTGCCTCGAAGATGTTCTTGTGGACCGAAGAGAGCCTCTTGCTTAGAGCTAATAAACTTTCCACCCTAGGAGCTTTAATTTTGAAGGCGAGCGTATTCTTGTTCCCGGAATCCATATTTCTTTTTTGCTAATATTTGTTCGTTCTTTTTTTAACTCCTATAAAGCAAAACGATGCGAAAATTACTTTCATGAATGCAAATGTTATGCAAGGGTATGGTTTATGAAGGTTCGGAACTTCCCCCCATCCTCACATGTAGGCTCTAAATTGTGAAATATCCTAAGAAGAGGTCCTTAGAGTCATAGACCTCACATGGAATTAGGGTTGTCTATGGACATACGTCGACATGACTTCAATTAATTCCATGTGAAAATCTCATCTAAGCGGGGTTGGACATCCCACCTCACGGACATACGTCAACGCGGGCTTCCGCACACAACCTCCTTCTAACTTAGTGTTTTTCTCAAGCTCGGGTAGAGAGCCTCACACGTCCGGCATTAACCCGAACAATGTGGAGTAACATCACTCAAGTAACCCCCACATTTGATATATATAATATGAATATAAAGCAAATAAAGCAAATATAAACATAATATAACATGCATGAATAAAGTAAATAAACATGACACGCAAAGAAAATAAAACAATTGTCTTTAACCCAAATAGGTTAGGCTTGACTCGCTAGTGGGAACAGGGTCCCCAGTGAAGTCGCCAGCTGTGCGCACCTCGTTTTTTTCCTCGGGAAAAAGACGCGCAAATCCTCCGAGGTCGTCCTCGAACGCTCGGAGGTGCCTTTGTGAAGCCGCCACCAAAGTTTTTGTGTAAAGGGAACGTTGATAAACCCTTAAGTTTTTTTTTGTAAAGGGAAACGATAATAAAACCCTTTTGACGATGAGGATAAGGATTTGGTCATCGCAACCATTGTCGGGTTCGGGAGTCGATTACGCAAGGGGAAGGTATTAGCACCCCTCACGTCCGTTGTACTCAACGGGAACCTTCTATTTGGTTAAAGCTTGAATTGTTTTTTTAATACTTTGCGTGCATGTTCATTTATGTTAAAAATATAATAAAAAGGGGGAAAGAGATAAAAACAAACGAAAAAGAAAAAGTTTTTATTATTATTGTGCTTGACAAGATGTCGATCTTGCTCCTACGTATCTCCCGGTAGTCGGAGAATTCAAAGCATACGTAGTTCTTTGATAGAAAAACGTATGTGTGTTGGTTGATTTTAATTGGACGATGTTTTAACCGAATTCTTGCGATTAAACGTAGCTTGTATGCTCGCACTTGGAGACTTATTAAGCGTTCGTTCGCGAATCACATTAGAATTGTTAAAAGGTACGTCCGTTAGGGTAGAGGGTTGAGTTGGTCGCTATGGGACCAAGGGAGGTACAATGGACTCATATAAGTCAAACATTGACCGAGTGGACTCCGAAGAGTCGGGCGATTGTTCGATTGATCCACTGAGATCAAGAACGGGTACAATGGACTCGGACGAGTCGAACATTGACCGAGTGGACTCTAACGAGTCGAGGGGTTGAGTCTAATGGCCAACGGGGGACCAAAAGGTTTGGATTGACCACAAGGGGCCAAGATTTGGTTTGGTTAGGGTTGCACATATTAAAAAAGGGAATGACGATTGTCCGAGCGACGAGACATACGTCACGCATTCGTACAATCGGGGCGATGGAGAGACATACGTCACACCATCCCTTTTTCATTCATTTTTTTGGATTGAATTCTTTAGAAATCCCAAGGTATGTCAAAACATTTGGTTTGAAAATCCAAAAATGGGAAGGTTTAGCAAATTTGCTAGAAAGCGCGCAAGTTCGTCTCATTTTGCGAAAATGCGCACGTAAACGGTGTATGTTCATCTTTGAGTTTTGAACATCATGAACAATATTTATTGTTCAAGTTTAGATTGAAAAGCTGAACATAGCTTGTTTGTTCATGTGGTTTTGAGAATTTGGGAACATAACTTGCTTTGCAAGTTACCCACAAAATGGTTATACGAACTTGTGATTTTGCCAAAATTATGCAAAAACCTTGTTATGGTTTGAAGAACAGAGGTTTAAAAACTCTTAGGTTCTGAGCTCTGGGGCTAGAACCTCAAAAATTGGTTGGTTTGATACAAAAACTCAGGTTCTGAGTTCTGTCATGGTCGCACTGCGACCATGACTTCGCACTGCGAAGCATGCGAAATTTTGGGTTCAGAAGCTGTTTCTGAACTTTTGTTCAGAAACAACTTCTGAACACACTCAAGACCTTATAGATGGGTGAAAAACTTTGAGTTTTTGGGGTGAAAAAGGTTGGACAAACCAATTTTGATGTTTTGAAAACCTTGGGATTTCTTTGAAATTCAAAAAGGGTTTTTTAGGACAAAGAGTTTTGAGCCAAAATAGCTATGCAAACACAATTAAAAATGCAAGATAAAGAGCTTAGTAACTTACAGAACTCCTTAGCAAAGCTCCAGCTGCACTTGATTTGATTTGGTTGAAGGCTTTCACAAAGGTTTTGAAGATTTGTGATGAACTTGAACTTTTGTAAGCTTTGTGTTGGATGGATTGTTTCTGGTTATTTGTGGAGGTTTGTGAGCTAAAATGAGTAGAGTTTCTGCTCTTTGAATGCTGTGTTTTCTGTGTTTGAACAAGTGTTTGTAACCTTGGGCATTGCCTCCTATTTATAGGCCAAAATCAAATCTTTGTCATCATTACACAATCCCAAAATTCAGCTGATTTGTGGCCAAGATTAAGCTGAATCCCTTTGCATTAAATGCCAATGGATAGAGGCAACCCTGCCTTGTATCAAGGGGCAAGATCCAGCTTGATTTCAGCCACAAATTCAACACATTCTAGAAGGTAATGATGAAGAACAAAGCTGATTTGCAATTGGCTAATGCTTGGGGATCAATCCTTGCAATCTCAATGGTTGATCAATGAAAACGTGCACTGTAATGTGCAGAGATTGAGGGATGAAAAGGCTACTTATGGCTGGTGTGAGAGGGTGAAAAGCTGCTGCAAAACAGAGTAGGCAATCATGGTTTTTCAAGTGAAAAAACCCAGCTGATTTGACTGGTTTTAGGGGCAGCAAGCAGGAGGAAAGTCCTCAAGCAGGTGGCTGGCAACCTTGTGGTGGTTAGCAGGTCACCTGGGAGGGACTAGAGCTGCCCAAGGGCAAGCCCACTTGCTTGTCACATGCTAGGTTGGAAGAAAAAGCTTCCAACCTTGGCATTAATGGCAAGTCCTTCAACTCTGGCTTTGCTTGGCCCAAATAGCCATGAATGCTACCTAAAATAAATATGGAAATGATATGCAACAAATTCTGGAATTAAATCCAAGAAACCAAAAATCTGCAGAAAAATCGCAGACTTCGCAGTGCGAAGGGAGCTTCGCATTGCGAAGTCAGCATTTTTGAAATGTTGACTTTTCTGTTGACTTTTGTTGACTTTTGACTTTTTTCCCCTCTTTGGATTTTTTTTTGATTTTTTTGTTTTAAAATGCGTAGGACAAAATTAGGGTACTACAAGCAGATTCCATACCAAACTTCTTCACTGTGTTCTTGGCATATTTACTCTGAGAAATAAAGATGGTATCTTCCATTTGTTTAACTTGTAAACCAAGAAAGTAAGTCAGCTCTCCAACCAAACTCATTTCAAACTCTGATTGCATTTGCTGAACAAACAATTTTACCATCTTCTGAGACATCCCTCCAAACACTATATCATCCACATAAATCTGAGCAATCATTAGACTCCCATTTTCATTTTTCACAAACAAAGTCTTATCAGAACCTCCTTTTCTGTAACCTTGAGCAACAAGAAACTGAGTTAATCTTTCATACCATGCTCTTGGTGCTTGCTTCAATCCATACAAGGCTTTCTTCAGTTTGTAAACATGATTAGGAAATTTATGATCCACAAATCCTTTAGGCTGTTCAACATACACTTCTTCTTGCAAATATCCATTCAGAAATGCACTCTTCACATCCATCTGGAATAATTTGAACTTGAGAATGCAGGATACACCCAACAGTAATCTTATGGACTCTAGTCTGGCCACAGGTGCAAAGGTCTCATCAAAATCAAGTCCCTCAACTTGAGTATAGCCCTGAGCAACCAACCTTGCCTTGTTTCTGACTACAGTACCACTTTCATCTGTTTTATTCTTGAATATCCACTTAGTGCCAATCACATTCAACCCTTCAGGTCTTGGAACCAGATCCCATACTTCACTCCTTTTGAATTGATTCAACTCATCTTGCATTGCTTCAATCCAAAATTCATCAGTTAGGGCTTCTTTCACATTTTTGGGTTCAAACTTAGATACAAAACATGAATCAGTAGCAGCTGGTTCTGATCTCCTGGTTCTGACCCCTTGATCCAAACTCCCAATGATAAGCTCCTTAGGATGATCCTTCTGAATTCTAATAGATGGCCCTTTATTGGTAGGATCATGTTCTGGATGTACATCTGCTTCTTCAGACTCTGGATGAATTTCTGCTTCTGAAGTTTGTTCTTCTGATGCTTCAGGCTCTGGAACTACTTCAGAACCATCTCTTTCTTTCTCAGCAGTCAGGTCATCAATCACAACATTAATGGACTCCATCACAACCTTGGTTCTTGAATTAAACACCCTATGCTGTTCACGGAATAACCAAGGAATATGCCCTCATCAGACTTAGGATCCAGTTTTCTTCTATTTTCTCTATCAGCCAAAATGTAGCATCTGCTCCCAAAAACATGGAAATATTTGACTGTAGGCTTTCTCCCTTTCCATAATTCATACAGAGTTGATGCAGTACCCTTTTTTAAAGTGACTCTGTTGTGTATGTAACATGCTGTGTTCATTGCTTCAGCCCAAAACATATATGGAAGTTTCTTAGCATGCAGCATTACTCTTGCACATTATGCTAAAGTCCTATTCTTCCTCTCAACTACACCATTTTGTTGAGGAGTAATAGGTGCAGAAAACTCATGCTTTATACCTTCAGATGCACAGAATTCTGAAAAGCTCTTGTTTTCAAATTCTTTGCCATGATCACTTCTGATTCTGACTATGCCACAGTCCTTCTCTCTTTGTAGTTGAATGCACATTTCTTTAAAAACTTCAAAAGTGTCAGACTTTTCTCTAACAAAGCTGATCCATGTGAATCTTGAGTAGTCATCTACCATTACAAATGCATATCTCTTGCCCCCAATACTCTCAACTTGCATAGGCCCCATTAAATCCATATGAACAAGTTCTAGTACTTTAGTAGTTACCTGGTGAACTAATCTGGGATGAGACTTTCTTGTTCTGTTTACTGAATATCCCAAAAATATGCCCTCATCAGACTTAGGATCCAGTTTTCTCATATTTTCTCTGTCAGCCAAAATATAGCATCTGCTCCCAAACACATGGAAATATTTGACTGTAGGCTTCCTTCCTTTCCACAGTTCATACAATGTAGATGATGTTCCCTTTTTCAAAGTGACTCTATTATGTATGTAACATGCTGTGTTCATTGCTTCAGCCCAGAACATATATGGAAATTTCTTAGCATGTAGCATAACCCTTGCACATTCTGCTACTGTCCTATTCTTCCTCTCAACTACACCATTTTGCTGAGGTGTGATAGGTGCAGAAAACTCATGCTTTATACCTTCAGAAGCACAGAATTCTGTAAAACTCTTGTTTTTAAATTCTTTGCCATGATCACTCCTGATTCTGACAATACCACAGTCCTTCTCTCTTTGTAATTGAGTACATAAGTCTTTAAACACTTCAAAAGTATCAGACTTCTCTCTAACAAAGTTAATCCATGTGAATCTTGAGTAGTCATCTACCATTACAAAAGCATACCTTTTTCCTCCAATACTTTCTACTTGCATAGGCCCCATTAAATCCATATGTAGAAGTTCTAGTACTTTAGTAGTTACCTGGTGAACTAATCTGGGATGAGACTTTCTTGTTTGTTTCCCAATTTGACAATCACCACAAACATTGTCCTCATTGATCTTCAGATTAGGTACACCTCTGATAGCTTCAGTACTTAGGATTTTCTTCATGCCTTTCAGATTCAGATGTCCCAGTTTCTGGTGCCAGAGCTTGACTTCCTCTTCTGAGCTCATAAGACAAGAAGTCAGACTTCTTTCTTCTTCAGAAACCCATAAGTAACAATTGTCTTTGGATCTGCAGCCTCTCATCTGAATCTTATCTTCCTGATCAGTAACAATACACTCTAGTTTGTTGAAATTAACCTTTAAATCTTGATCACAAAGTTGGCTAATACTGATCAGATTAGAGGTTAATCCTTCCACCAGTAGCACATCATTAAGTCTGGGCAAGCCTTTTCTGTTCAAATCACCAATACCCAGAATCTGACCTTTTACACCATCTCCAAATGTCACATAACTTCTGGAGTATGATCTGATATTGCTCAGCAGCTTCTTCACACCAGTCATGTGCCTTGAACACCCACTATCAAAATACCAATCTTCTTTTGAAGTGGCTCTCAAAGAAGTATGAGCAATCAGGCCTACATTCTGAACTTTGGGCTTCCACACCTTCTGAACATTGTGTCTGATAGTAGCTGGTTCCACTTTTCTATACTGAAAATGTTCAGGATAGCCATAAAGTTTGAAGCAGAATGGTTTGATATGCCCTTTCTTTCCACAATGATGACAGATCCATGGATGATTTCTCCTCCTTCTGTTTCTGAAAAAAATCTGGGGTTGCTTCTGAGGTAGCATCTTAACATGCTTACGACCTTGCATCTGAGGTCTCTTCAGAGCTTGCTTCTGAGCTGGCATCTGGGCTTGTTTCTGAGGTCTCCTCTTTGATGTTCCAACCATAGAATCATGTGTTTGAGTAGCAGGAACAAAATTCATCTGTTTAGGAATATGAGTCTGATCAACAAAACCTAAACCTGTTTTTCTTTGTTGCTGATTCCCCAAAATGTCCTCCAACTTATCAGTAGCAGAGTTCAACATCCTCACTTGCTTCTTCATTCGATCTAGTTGGGAGTTCAGTTGGTTCACTTCTTCTTTTAAATCTGAATTCTGCACTAATAGTTCACCTTTTTCAGCCACCAGTTGAAGAATAATCTCCTTCTGATCCAAAACTTGTTTGCAAACCTCAGCACTTCTGGTATACAGCTTCTTGTAGTTATCAGCTAGTTCATCATATGAGGTTTTAGCAGCTTCAGACACAGAAGAAGCTTCAGACTCTAAGTCAGACTCTGAAAAAGTCTCAGACTCTAAAACCGCTTCCTCCTTCAGGACAGCTCCTGACCTTACTACCAGACCAGTATCACACATATCAAATTCACTAACATCATCTTCTTCAGAACCATCATCAGACCATGCAACAGCTAGGCTCTTCTTCTTCTGCTTCTTAAGAAAAGTAGGACATTCAGTTTTGATATGACCATAACCCTCACACTCATAGCACTGCACACCTTTGGCTTGGTTACTTTTCTCCTCAGACTTGGTCTTTTTCATATCAGTTTGTTGCTTTTTGTTGTTGAATCTGAAGTTCTGTCCTTTGGCTTTGGCTCTTCTGTCAACATTCTTCAGAATCTTGTTGAATTGTTTTCCCAGCAACACTAGAGCTTCTGATAAGTCATCCTCATCAGACTCTTGTTGATCATCAGCTTCAGCATTCACAGTAAAAGCTATACTTTTCCCTTTCTTATCAGGCTGTTTGCAGAATGCAGTCTCAAAATTTAACAAAGACCCAATCAGCTCCTCAACCTTCATAGCAGAAATATCATGAGCCTCCTCAATTGCAGTGACCTTCATGTCAAATCTTCTGGGCAGGGACCTGAGGATTTTCCTTACTATCTTTTCATCAGTCATCTTTTCTCCAAGTGAATCAAAAGAATTTGCCATGTCCAGCACATTCATGTAAAAATCCTGAATAGATTCATCTTCTTTCATCTTCAGGTTCTCAAATTTGGTGGTCAGCAGCTGCAATCTGGACATCTTCACTTTAGAAGTTCCTTCATGAGTTGTCTTTAAAATTTCCCAGGCCTCCTTTGCAACAGTACATTGTTTGATAAGTCTGAACATGTTCTGGTCCACACCATTAAAGATTGCATTCAAAGCTTTGGAATTTCCCAGAGACAAGTCATCTTCAGCTCTGGTCCACTCCTCTTCAGGCTTCAAAACTCCAGTTTTGTTACCATCTTTGTCCAAAACCTCAGGATGTTCCCAGCCTTTTATCACAGCTTTCCAAGTCCTGCTGTCAATAGACTTCAGAAAAGCACACATCCTTGACTTCCAATACTCATAGTTTGTGCCATCTAATAGGGGTGGTCTATTGACATATCCTCCTTCTATATCCATGCTTGCCAGATATTAACTCCTCTGGATCTCACCCAATATACAGGCAGGGTGCCTGCTCTGATGCCAATTGAAATTCTGGCCAGGCAATAAGAGACTAACAGGTTCTGAACCAGACAGGTTCTGAACAATACGCAGGGCACAATAATTTGCTTAAAATAGAGCACACACACAAACACAACACAAGCAGCAAAATAAAGTGCAGGAAAGTAAAAGGCACACAAGGTTTGTTAACACTAGTACAAAAAAGCCTTTTTAAGTCGGTTAAAAATGGCTTTTTAAGTCGGGCGCGCGTCCGACTTAATAGTGGCCGTCGTAAGAAGTATTGGCTTTTTAAGTCGGATTTTGCAACCGACTTAAGAACTCACTTTGTAAGTCGGTTATCTGGGAACCGTCTTAGGAAGTATAAGCCTCAAAGACCATGAGCAACGGATTAAACCGACTTAAGATATTAACTTCTTAAGTCGGGCTTTTCTAACCGACTTAAGGTATAAAGATCGTAACTTCTTAAGTCGGCCATTGTAACCGACTTACAAAGTTTAGATTTTTTTTTTTTTCTGCAGCATACATGCAGAATATATTTCTTTATCCTGCAACCCTTTTTTTCCACTATATAAATGCAGAATATCCAATGCCACTAACTTATAACTAATAGAAAGATACATTGAAGAGTTGGACCAAAAATACATGTACTAGTCAAAAGGAAGCATATACAAAATCCACATGTACTAATTAAACAAAATCATAGAACTATAATGTCATACGAAAATAAATATAGTCACTGCACTGGCAGGGCCAGTAATGTACATGTCAGGGCCAAAATGCAAATAGTACAAAAAATCAATCTCACTAAAGCTGACTCCTAATATGCTCCAAAAATCAGTCTCGCACTAAGATGAATCCGCATTTCCTTCAATAAGTTCCAGAATCAAATTTGCACAGCGTTCTTGAACATTTTTAACTTCATCCTTATGAAAGGGAGTTGAATCCGCAAATATCTGAATAAATAAATGTTGACATAATATTAGTTTATCATATAAACATGTAAAAATAAATTTCATTAATTTATACTAGATGTTAAAAAAATCTTATACGTACCTGCATCCATGAATCCACAACACCACCGGATACAATGTTCAACATATGTAGCATGACAAAGTATCCGCTCTCGTAACAAACAGATTGTTTTCGACTCTGAAATTGAATATGAACAAATGTGTTCGTTTAATCGGTAAAAACGATTCAAAAATTGTTATTTAATACAAAAACACCGCAAAGATGATAGATGAAGCAGTAGGAGTAAGCAACTTACAGTGGGATAAAACCACACCACTTTATTATGCTTTCTCACCCGTTGTAGCTTATTATAACCTTCCAAAGCTCTACAATAATTAACACTTAATCATTAAATTTATATCATTAAACATATCAAAGTTCATGTACATTAAATAAATTGAATACTTACGAATCAACAATGGCTGATATTTTTTTATCAGTCGGCTTCTTTCCCAACGAACATAGAAATGTTACCTCACGCTTCTTGGGATTAATTATGAGCAACTGCCAGTGATGACTACAAGGGCAATAAACAATTAAATTATTTCTAAATTTGAAATCTCTCTGTTACAAGTGATTGGATATAAAGAGAGAAAAAAAATTACTTGTTAAAGTAAGGAGCTAGGTACAAATCCTTTTTATCATGGTTCATCGTGTTTTGAATGTAGGTTTGAGCACTAACTTGATCATTTCGACTAAGAGTGTAATATGGATCAAGAAATCCGTACATGCCACTTTTGCCCAATTCAACACAACGACGGTGTAGATACCTAAGATAGTGAAACAAATTAAAACAAAATGATTAGTAAAATTAAGTAATTGAATGGCCATTAAATTTACCAACAAAATATACTTACGTCAGCCACACTTGCAAAATAGTGAAGTGCAATTCTTTTTTACCCAAACACAAGTCCATGATATCGTCCCTCGTCAGCTCAATATCAATCCCACTATGTTCAGCCTTAAACTTCAAAGCTTGTTCCATATACATTGCCTTCACTATCAATTTTTGACAAACAGGTTTCGACTTTTTCGGTGGAACATCAACTTTCATAGATATATCAACATCCTAAATCATTATGATAAAACATTACACAAGTCTAAACAGTCTCAATTGTAAAGAGTAATAGACATAAATATAATTAATACCTTATTAGCAATAACTCGCAAAAGTCTTTTCGGCCATTTAATGAAAGTGTTGACGGCCTCAGCAATTGTTGTCACTTCATCAGTGGGCACAGGTACTCGAGCCTTTGCATCTATCACCTTGGTAACAGCCACTCTAACCATATCAGTACTTAGCACCTGATTGTGTATATTGGGCCCTAGGTTGTACACATTAGCATGTGCCACCACATTACTGCTTCCATCAATATACAATTCACACTCTTCTGGGATTTCCACTTCATCATCTGGCTTCTCTGGAACAATAGAGCAACTACCCTTTGTGCTAACATGTTGAGTGGTATTAGGAAAATGAATTGGGAAACTTTGATTTTGTTGAGAGTTAAGAGACTGCAGTACGTCCTGTGTAATCTTCTTAGTCAAGGCTGCTAGTTGGTCATCACTGATAACAACAGACGGGGTGGAATGAGATTTTGATCCAAAGTATTCTCGAATCCCCACACCTCGACCAACAGCACGAACACGGCCAGGGTGTTCAGGTTGCCCAAGGGCTTTCGCCAATATGTCCTCACGTCCATCTCGCACAAATCCGTCTGACACTAGAGAATCCTACAACATCAAATTTATCATCAAATTTAATATGCATAAATACTCTTTACTGAAATAATAATACTCCTGCACAAAACAACATAATTATTTATGTAGGACAGAAGAATAGTAGCCCCCTTCCCCAAAAAATAAATGGACAAGTTGGCCTTCTAGATAAGAAACCTGAATAAAATATGAGAGGAGGATAAGAATACACGTTATGATGCCTTAACTCTTAATCTGATGAAAGGTAAAGTTTATTAAGTCTAATATTAATACACGTTATGATGCCTCTTTGTTAGAATGAGAACAATTTATTGAATACAAAATGTACTCTTTAATATTAAGGGGTAGGGCTTTATAAAATATGAGAGGAGGATAAGAATACACGTTATGATGCCTTAACTCTTAATCTGATGAAAGGTAAAGTTTATTAAGTCTAATATTAATACACGTTATGATGCCTCTTTGTTAGAATGAGAACAATTTATTGAATACAAAATGTACTCTTTAATATTCATGAAAGATCACCAATAGCTTCATTCAATTGCTAAAACAGAAAACATTACTGAGTGTAGAGGCATTCCCCTTCTGCGTTAACAGACCAGCTCTAATAGTTAAGCTTAATAAAACAGTAACAAACCATTCAGAATGAACAGATAACAAAGAGGCATCATAACGTGTATTCTTATCCTCCTCTCATATTAATATTAGACTTCATTAGAATATATTGTTCTCATTCTACCAAAGAGGCATCATAACGTCAACCCAGAAACTGCTAAAGCGGAATAGCAGTTAATGGGATGACCGCTACTGCGAAGACTAGAGAAAAGTATACCGCTGAACATAAATTCTGAACATAAATTCTAAATCTGCGCAGAAACAGAGATGAAAAATAAAAGAAAACAGAGGCAAGAAGCAGGAGACTGTCATCGTTGCCATAGCCAGAAAATAGAGGTGAGCAGAACAGATGAGAATCCTCCCACAGGGCTATTCAGAGAACCTGAACATCACAGCCTCTGTCTTTGTAAATAGCCGGCTGCTACAGGGCTATTCAGCCTCTATTCCACTGCTATTTGTGGCCGCTAACTATAAATGAGATAACTATAACAACTATAAAATAACAATGATAGTTATACTAGAATTCCTAAATAATTTCCTACTAAAAGATAAAAGAATAAAACAGAATTAAACTAATCTCCTAAACTTACTCCATCTATTCTAAAACTAAATATATGGTGTTACTCTAAAAAACCAACAATCCCTAATGCAACAACAGCAGCTCTACTTTGTTGTTATGGATCCAAACCTCATATTATGGTTAATCAATCAAACTGATACATGACATAGTTGTTTTAAGTGGTGGAGGGGGGCAGATATAAATTATGTACATGGATCAATTCTATTTCTAATTTGTAATGACCAATATATTGAACAATTATTATATTTCTAATTTGTTAAGCTAAGAGTTTACATAAACATAAATTTATAAGTTAGAAAAAAGAACTTAAACATTTACTTACAATTGTTTCTGCAACAACACGCGTGTCTTCTGATGTATAGTCTCCTGATGGTTTTATTCTGGCTCTTTTCCACTTCTCATGACGTTCAGGTGGAGATGGAGGTGGAACTTCTGTGTCACCGGCAGCTTCTTGTCTTTCTTTTAATTTTTCTTGCATCATCTTTTTCACAAGTAAATCATATCCCCCTTGAGACAATCTATGTGGATATTTATTATTAGCTTGAGTAAGTTGTGCATTCTGTCTTTTCTCCTATATAAACAACACACTGATTCATTAGGTAATACTAAAAAGAAACTTGATTCAGGAACTACATAATAAATCAAACTAACCAGAAAGGACGAATTGGCTCGCGTCCTTATAAACTCCTGCCATGTGCCCTCATCAATAAAATCGTAAGTCTCGATAGGCGACTTGTCACTTTTTTTACCATCAAATAAATACCTACTTGTTAAACTATTTTTGAATGCTCTCCAACGCTCACCCGCGTACGATATAGTTTTCTTTTTCACAATACTATCATTCGGCATATCCCATTTATCCTACATTACACAACAAATATAGGAGTTAGTATATGACAAAATTATAGTTAAGTACAATAGTGACAAACACAGATTGATAATCATTCCTTTGGAGCTTTGGAATCAAAGTAGGAATCTTTGATTAATAATAATAATAATAATAAGGGTAAGAGGAAAAACAAAGACTAGTATTTTGCAAAACTGCAGGATGGAGTATGGTGAATGTAGTATTAAAAATTACCGTGATTGATTTCCAAATCTCATCCTTTGTGGCATCAGGAACACTAGCCCAATCACTTATTAGAATACTAGTACACTCTCGAGCAAAGGAAGCCACCTGGAGCTTGAACTTTTGCGCGTTTTCCCCTGAAGGTAATCCATTTGATTGGAATTCAATTGGTAATTTCTCACCCTGTGCAGTTTTCATTTTCAAAATCTTCATCCGGGTGCGACCTCTTGCCCTTTTTCGGTTAGATTGAGTACTCGACCCACTTTGTGAAGGACCTGCTGGATCACCCATGTGTCTGTTTAAAAAGAAATATAACAATGGTTAGTAACAGTTCAAAGTCAATACCATTAACATAGTACACATCCAAGAATCAATTAAAAACTGCATATGAAAATCAATATTATTGATAATTAAAACAAAAGTCAACATTTTATTAACTAAAAAGAAATAAAACAAAAGTCACCATTTTATTAACTAAGATTGATTTGATTGAATATTTTCCCATATCCCTTCGTGATGATCATCACGAGTAGCATACACATCGTCCACTAAAGTTTCTTCCATTGAAGTAGATTGTTGTTGTGTGAAAGGAGTCTCATAAGTATCTAGCGTTGAATGCAGATTTTCATTGTTAGGCCCGTGACTGCTTTTACCTTGGAGAACCACTGACCACTTTTTGTTAGAAGGATCAGAAACATAAAACACTTGTTTTGCTTGAGATGCCATAATGAAAGGCTCATTCGTATAAGCTATTTTTCCAAGGTCCACCAATGTATGGCCAGATTCATCTATTTTGACACCGTTGTTTGTGTCAATCCATTTACATTTGAAAATAGGCACTTTAAGTATAACGAAATCAATATCCCACATTTCTTCAATGACCCCATAGTAAGGTATTGATGCCATGATAGGATTTTTATCTTTTGAACTTGAGAAGTGCATAGACTCAGCTACAACCATAACCCCACTATTTTGAACCGTACTCTTGTCATCTTTGGTCCTTGTATAGAATGTAAAATTATTGATGTTGTAGATGGTCCAACTTATGGCATCAGGCTGAGGTTTTCGTGCTAGCCATTTTAAATTTTCAGAACATGTATTGTCATTTGAAATGGTTTCTTTAAACCACTTCAAGAAAGTCTTGTTATGCTCTTTCAACACCCAATTTTCATTCATTCGAGAATTTGTTTGCTTGACAATCTTTTTGTGAGTAGAAATGTAAGGTTGAACTTCATTAGTATTATTCAAAATATACAAATGTGCTTGAAGTACTTCCACTGAGTCTAAACTCTTAAGTTTTAGACCTTGTATACCTCCACATCTTCCACCGTAATGAGGCTTGGGAATTCCTATCGCTTCCGCTTCTGAGATATAGTCAGAACAAAACTCAATAGCTTCTTCTGCGATGTATCTTTCAACAATAGATGCTTCGGGACGGTGTTGATTCTTCACATACCCTTTCAAGATCTTCATGTATCGCTCAACTGGATACATCCATCTCAAATAAACAGGACCGCATAATCTAATCTCTCTCACTAGATGAACAATTAAGTGAACCATGATATCAAAAAAAGACGGAGGAAAATACATCTCCAATTGGCACAAGATTATAGCAGCTTCATTTTCCAACTCATCTAGTTTTCCAGGATCAATAACTTTACTACATATAGCATTGAAAAATACGCACAACCTAGTTAAGACAGCCCTAACCTTTTTAGGCAATATCCCACGAATAGCCACAGGTAGTAGTTGTTGCATCAATACGTGACAATCATGAGACTTCATGCCAATTAATTTCAAATCTTTCATTGAGACAAGACTCTTGAAATTTGAAGAATAACCTCGTGGCACTTTTATGGTATGTAGACACTCACAAAAGCTTGTTTTCTCTTGTTTAGACAATGTATGACAAGCTGGAGGCAAATATGTCCTCTTATTATCTGCTGAATGTGGAGCTAACTCTTGTCGTATACCCATCTCAACCATATCTAAACGAGCATTCACATTGTCCTTTGTTTTACCATGAATATTGAGAAGTGTTCCAATTACGCTATCACACACATTTTTCTCCACATGCATCACATCGATACAATGTCTAACATCTAGACTGCTCCAGTAGGGAAGATCAAAGAACACAGACCTCTTCTTCCATATCTTTTTCTCAGTTGTTTTTTTTTTCTTTTCTTTCTTTCCAAATTGAACATTGACATCCTTCACCCGTTGATAAATTTGCTCTCCAGTTAAGGCTTGCGGAGCAGTTTCAAACTCTTGCTCTCCATTAAATGCTTTTCTCAACTTCCGATATGGGTGATTAGGTTTGAGAAATTTTCGATGCCCAAGATAAACTGTCTTTTTTCCATGTTTTAATTGTTGGTAGCATGTTTCGTTTTCACATATAGGGCACCCTTTATGTCCTTTAACACTATAACCGCACAAGTTCCCATATGCAGGAAAGTCATTGATAGTGCAAAATAACATTGCACGCATCTTGAAATTCTGTCGAGAATAGCCATCAAACACATCAACACCTTCCTCCCAAAGAATTTTTAGGTCTTCAATCAAGGGACTTAGATACACATCTATATCATTTCCTGGCTGCTTTGGTCCCGATATCATCATAGATAACATCATGTATTTTCGTTTCATGCATATCGAAGGAGATAAATTGTAGATAACTAGGAGAACGGGCCATGAACTATGGTTACTACTTAAGTTTCCATATGGATTCATTCCATCTGTAGCAAGTCCAAGCCTAAGGTTTCTTGCCTCTTTACCGAAATCCGGATACAATTCATTAATTTTCTTCCATTGCAATGAATCAGCTGGATGACGAAGTTGTCCATCATGTTCCCTATCATCTGCATGCCATCTAAGATTCTTTGCGTCATTTTCATTAGTGAATAATCTTTTGAACCTTGGAATTATTGGAAGATACCATAACACCTTTGCAGGAGGACGCTTTGAGCTTTCATCATCATCACCATCCTTCACTTTGTACCGTGATAGCCCACATGTGGGGCATTGCTTCTCATCCTCAAACTCGTTTCGGTACAATATGCAGTCATTAGGACAAGCATGTATTTTCTTGTACTCCATACCCATCGGACATAATATCTTCTTTGCCTCATAGTTACGATTCGGTAATGTGTTACCTTCCGGGAGCATTTCACACAACAGCTCAAGAAGTTCAGTGAAACTTTTATCTGTCCATCCATTTTTCGCTTTCAAGTTGAATAATCTCAACACTGCAGATAACCGTGTGAAATTCTTGCACCCCGGATACAATAATAATTCATTGTCAGCGCGTAAATTGTTATATGCATGTGCACGCTGAAAATCCTCTTTTCCGATATCACAAATCATGTCCTCTAGCCCATTGTCCATGTCTACGTCAATTCGATCTCTTTCCGAGAAACTTGGGATGTTTGACGATTCACCATGCCATATCCAATTGGTATAACTTTCGCAAACGCCCTCACAAATTAGATGATTTCGTAGTTCGCCAACTGAAAGTAATGGATGTCTATTCCTACACTTAACACAAGGACAATGGAACTTCCCGTTATTGTTAGGAAGGTTTTCACAGTATTGTAAAAACTCTTCCACTCCTTTCCCATACTCTTCACTCAAACGATTAGCTTTCATCCAACTACGATCCATAACAACTTCTGAAAAAAATAGACATCCATGTATACTTAGGTTAGGGCGTTAATCATAATCATTAAATGATTATGTAAGTCACTTAGTATGTGACTTTCTATAATGTTTCTGGAAAAATTACCTTGGTGAACATTTTCTTCAATTTTTCTAATTAGCTGTTTAAATATCAAAGAAAATTTCTAGATTCTCTCTATAATGGAAAACAATGGTTAAATAAATTAATTATGAGTTATATGAGTTACTTGTTCTCTAATTGTTTACATCAGCACCTTGATCCTATGTGTAAACAAACATTTTTCACACTACCATTTACTCATGTACACGCGAAACAATAGAAGATTTTGATCATCATACCAGGAAAGTAACTTTTTAAACGGTATCTCAACATATTGGATGAAAATATAAAAGTTTACATTCACATTTAAACAATAGATTATGGATCAAATTAAACACCTAGTAAAGCTCCTTGTTGAAGAAAAAGAATATATCCATCAAACTGGTAACACAAAATTAAGTTAAGCAATGAGGATGAACTGAAAATGAAGTTTTCATAAAAATAAAATAAAAAATCAGTAAAATAAAAATACTAAATGAAGTATTCAATCAATGTCTCAGACAGTGGACCTAACAATGTGCATATCTAACATCTAGTTTCCTATTTACTATTTCTTTAATCAGGTGCAAGCAAAGGCTCTCAAATAAAAAATATGAATGTAAAGGAAAAAGAGTTGTTATTACAATATATTTACAAAAATGAGAATCTTCGATTTAAAGGGAACAAACTGCATAACTGGTAGACTCATTTCTGGACTACAAAATGAGAATGTAGGCTTATTACAAGACTATTATTGTCTAGGGAGTTGCAAAGCAAAATGAGAACCCTCAACTACAAATACAGCAGGAACTTACAAACAAGAAAAGCAAAAATTGGTGTATACACAACTCTAGGCATCAACATACGCAACAGGGTTCAATGGTACAACAGAATTTGGAAAATCTGATCTCAGGCCAGCAAGAGAGTAGTATGCAAGAATATGAGCTGGATGCGTAATAACCTGAGGCTCATCCGCATTGACATTGTTAATGACAACAACTTGCCTAGAAGGAATTAACTCAATGTTCCTAAAGGGGCGAGCCATTGCCAAATGACCACGTCCAGACGGAGATGCACACACAGAACACAACCAGAATAAAACACACACAACACAGAACAGAACAAAACACACACAACACAACTCAATCACAACACAACCAGAATAGTCAAAAACCCAAGTAGGGAAGATGGAAACATAAGAGGGAAAATCAGCCACTATTGTATTATTAAACAAGGAAAAGCCCTGCATACTATCACCGAACACCAGGATTAGTTGAATTAAAAGTCTGAAAATAAGATGTGTAAACAAACTTAATAAAAGGTATGACAATTTCTTCAAATCAATTCAAAGGTATGACAATTTCAGAACCAGCAAACACTAATAAAAATCAAAACCAGCAAACAAACTTAATAAAAATCAATTTCAGAACCAGCAAACAAACTTAATAAAAATCAAAACCAGCAAACCCTAGAATTATCAATTTCTTCAAATCAATTCAAAGGTATGACAATTTCAGTAAACACTACTAATACCCAAATCATAGAACATATTTTGAAAGAATAAAAAGAATAAAAATACCTTTGTTTGAGAACAACAGTGAGTGACGGAGGTGCGATTGAGAGCGATGCGGTGGAGGTGCGATGCGGTGGAGGTTCGATGCGAGGGATATCTGTGGAGGTTCGATGACAGGGATGCGGTGGAGGTTCGATGACAGGGATGCGATGCGGTGGAGGTGCGATGCGATGCGGTGGAGGTGCGATGACAGGGATGCGATGCGGTGGAGGTGCGATGACAGGGATGCGATGCGGTGGAGGTGCGATGCAGTGGAGGTTCGATGTGTGGAAGATAGAGTTTCTGGTTCGATGACTTTGTTTTACTGAAAGGGAATTATCAAATTAAATAAATACTATTAATTCACCTAAAAATACTATTAATTTAATTAATTAATTTATTTAATTTAACTAATAAATAAAAGAGGGAAAGTTAATTCCCTGAAAGAAAAGGAGGGAAAGTTTTTATTTTGACAAAAAAATAGAGGGAAAATTTCTTAAGTCGGGTGGTCAATTGACCGACTTAAGTAAATGATTTCTTAAGTCGGTTGGTCAACAAACGACTTAAGGAATTAATTAAAAAACAATCTTTTCATTATTCTATCACTTCTTAAGTCGGGTAACATTCTAACCGACTTAAGGAAGTTTGGAAGAATTGCGAAACTGCCACCGCGTCACTTCTTAAGACGGGTGGCAGAGTGAACCGACTTAAGCCTGAATCTAAAAAGTATTTTTTGTACTAGTGTAACCCAGTTCGGAGTAAACACCTCCTACTCTGGGGGATACCAATCCAGGAAGGAAATCCACTATAGGATTTAACCCAAAGACTCAAGACACTGACTCCCAGCTCCCAGTCTTAGCAATTAAACTCCTCCTAGTCAGACTTCTACCCAACTCTGAGTATTAGAACCCTCTAACTTCCTATTCAAGCAACTAAACCCAGCTACTTGAACATCCCTTAACAATCCCCTGTTTTTGAACACAATTTCAATGACAACACTTCATTCGTACCTAAAGGCTTAGAATGAATTACAACTCAATAAAACCTCTAAACCAACTCAAACAATGAGTGGTGTACAAAGAAAACTCTAAGTTAAAAACACAGACTCAAATTTCTGAAATATAACTCTATCAATTCGTAAGTCTTGAATAGCAGCAGCCCTCCTCTTTTTATAGCCTTCAGTCTTGCAGCATAAATAACAAACTAATCTTCTGAATTGATTTGTTACTGGAATAAGAATGATCCAATAAAGTAACAAATAAAACTGCGTCCAATCTTTGAAAGATTTAAAACAGAAAATACGAAGATCATGAAACTGAACCGAATCTTCATTGATATCTTCTCCAATTTAATCAGCATTCTAGAAGCAATTATACAAAGATAATTCCATGCTAAATCTCCCAAGATACGCGCAAAAACTAATCTGAAAACCCAGCTTCTGATGTGGTCAACAGAAGTCAACGCTGGCATCAGAACCTGAAACCAGCTTCTGAACTGCTACAGTGCTTTCAGCTTCTGATGGCATTTTCAGCTTCTGAATGGCTTCAAAGTTAAAAACTTCCAACTGAAGAAATGTTCTACATATGGAGATGCTTCTATTCAATACCTTGGTTTTGCCAAACAATGCAGCCAACACCAAAATACTCAACATTAACTGCAGGGTGCGAGGTTCGTAAGCTCCCCCTGAGTCTGATCCATGTTAATTAAGTTCAATTTAAACCACAAATGTGAAAATTTCAGAATTGTTGTTAAGTTTAATTAACAAGCTGACTTCAGGAGAGGTTTGTAATCTCCCCCTATGTAACATCCCGCTCATAAGTATCAGTTAATTGTGTTAGAAGTCATTAAGCAAGCAAGACAACTTGATAATATTAAGCAATGGCAAATTTGTAAATAAGGCCAAGGGGGAGATTAATTAGAAAATGGAATAAGATATTTATTCCCCTTCATTTCCATTCCTTCACTATACTCCCAAAAATCAGATTTTCTCCTCCCTCCTTTCCCCTCTCACACGCCCCCATCTCACCATACCAACAACCATCAACTTCATCCCAACTCTTGAGAAGAAACCTTGCAAGAAAGCTTGGATTGGAAGCTAGTATAAGAGAAAGAGAAGAAGGAAACAAAGAAGAATCAAAGAGAAGAGTAGATTGGAGCAAGCTAGGGTTTTGAAGTTGAGAGATTAGTAAGCACCAAGCACAATCAAGGTGAGCTCCCTAAGAATTTTACCTCTTTTTGGGTAGTTTTGTGGTTTAGAGAGGAAAGGAAATCATGAATGATTTTAAGCTAGATTTGCATAAGTTAGTTCCCTTTTGTTAATACATGATTATGCTATGATTTTATGTGTTAAAAACCTTGATTTTGATGTATAAATGCTTGCTGGACTGTGATGTT
The DNA here is from genome assembly GCA_018208015.1 of Medicago ruthenica. Classification (NCBI taxonomy): domain Eukaryota; kingdom Viridiplantae; phylum Streptophyta; class Magnoliopsida; order Fabales; family Fabaceae; genus Medicago; species Medicago ruthenica. The sequence goes on along the minus strand of CM031378.1, from coordinate 107,809,116 downwards.
GTTAAATACTCGTTTTTGAACTTTCTGGAACAGCTACAGGGCCTGGCACCCCTGGATTTATCGTGCCACGATGGCACGCATCGTGCCATGATCATACTGATCAGGCAGCCATCGTGCCACGACAAGGCACATCGTGCCACGATAAACACAGCATGCCACCCCAAATTTTAAAATGTGTTTTAAAGCCAGAAACCATCCCCACAGTTCCAGTATGCCTTTATGCTTTGAGTAATGGAAAAATGGATCATAGCATACCTTGTATTAGCATGAGAGTGGGGTTAGAAACTTATCATAACATTGAGGTTTAACCTCACTAAGAATCAAGACTCAAGCATGACAATGGGTGGAATTAACCCTAAGTTATCAAGTAAGATTTAGGGACTTAGTTCCCAACTTTTAGATAACGGCTTATGAGAACGATAAGTCAAAAACCTTTATAGGTTAAAGAGATTTAGAATGAGATTTATCATGTATTAAGCACAAGAATGAAACTATAGTCATAGTAAGAACCTTTAAAAGGTTAAGCATTCAAGAAATGCATTAGATATGCAGCAAGTATAAGTTATAGGTATAAGCAGAATAAGAACAAGAATTGATCAGATATTAAGCCGTGACTTTCATCGTTCACACCAGTGGGACATGAAAAGTTCACGCATCAGTTTACAGAATATTTATTCGCGTCTTCCGTCGTTCACGCCAGTGGGACACGGGAGGTATACGCATCAGTTAAGATTAATATTAAGCCGTGACTTTCGTTGTTCACGTCAGTGGGACTCGAAAGGTTCATGTATAAGTTAAGACTAATAATAAAGTATAATAATTCGCGTCTTCCGTCGTTCACGCCAGTGGGACACGGGGGGTATACGCGTAAGTTAAGTCGTGTCTTCTGCTGTTCACGCCAGTGGGACACAGGAGGTTCACGCCAGTGGGACGTGTTATTCCGCAAGGATAACCGCACGACGACAAGAGGAGTCCGGTGTTAGCCTGATATGATAGGAATTTTCACCGGTTATCAGGGGAATGTGCTTCGGGGTTACTCCACCCGGGGGCATTCCGTAAAATGAACTCAGATAATAATGTTTGTTCAACGCTAACAGCTAACATAAGACATTTATCAGTTAATTATTTTATTATGTTATCAGATAGAGAATAGTTATCAGACAAGTATCAGATAATCAGTTATCAGGCGGTGATCCTAGATTCCCCTCGATCACCCAGTTATCAGAATATAGTCTAGATCTCAGGACTATTCAGTATCAGACTCAGATAGTGATCCTAGGTTTCCCCTTGATCACTAGTTTAGCAGGATGTAGTTCAGTTTATAACTACACAGTTTAGCAGGAACAGTCAGGTAACCCTCTATGGGTAAGGTTAAGACTTGGCGATCATAGGAATCCCCAAGATTGCCGAGGTAGGCACGGCGACCCTAGGTTCCCCGAGGTTGCCAACAGTAGGTAGGGTAGGAGCTCACTGAGACGTTATGTCTCATCCCTATCCTTCTGGTGCAGGTTTTCAGGTAGCCAGGTGGCTTTCAGATGAAGATCTTCAGGAAGACGCTGGATGGAGTGCAGATGCTCGTCAAGGACAGGCTCAGGAGGTTGATAGATTTTATGTATGTATATGAAAGAGTAATTGTATCTGACATTTGGATATTTATGTAAACGAGCAATTTGTATTCATTCAGTGATTTGTATATATTAATTATTGTAAATTTTAATGTACCCAGTATCAGATTAATACACATGCTAAATATTCTAGATAATTTAGTATGGGTGTTACACCCTAGGTCTGATAATCCTCAAGGTTAGGTGATCCGCTGTCGCGCACGGATCAAAAACGAGTGTTTTGTAAAACGGTAGTTTAGCGACAACTGTGACTCGGATATCGTTCTCACAGGGATTCTTGTATGTATTAACCAAATAAAATCGAATTGGGGGGGTTTGATTTAGGATCGATTTAATAAAATAGATTAAATAAGCGATTATAAAATAAGCCAGTCTACCGATTCGGTTCCTACTATCATCGATTGTTATAATTTTAATATCCTAAGCGTTCATTCCTATCTGGATACAAACTCAATGACAAGCGCGATAGGGTTTGCAAGATGTATGATCCTATTATCCGAATTAAGCAAACGGTATAAATTTTCATGAATTAAGCAAACATGATTGTTCAAACACAAAAACGAATTACGCAAACGTAAAAGTGTCTATGTTAGGATCATACAATCAACCAAATTGAATCAATGTATTTCATGTAATTGAATTAAGCATACAAGAATATGAAATATCATTGAACGGAATTAAACAGAAATTAACATTATAACAATCTCAAGTGTTAGAACCTGAATTACGGTAGACCGACTCAAAAGCGATTAGTTCTCCATCGTTCTTGCAAGCGTAAGAAAAATATCAAAAATCGTGAATAGTGAATAGTATGAACAGTACGCGGCTCTAGAGTTTTAACAGAATAAGGGTTTCACAATCCGAACCGGGTCGGACAATACAACCCAAGCCCAAAACTAACGACCCAAAACTAAAATAAAACTAAAGCTGCAACTTCAATGGATTTTCTGGCCCTGCTACAGTCCGATTCAGTTCTCGACTTCTGAATGAAAGTCGTAGCTCTTTCTCTTAGCTTTCCGTCGACTGGTAGAACGCCTCAATCCGATTCCCGTAGCTCCAGTTATGAATTTATTCGCGCAGACTGTTAAAGCTGAAAATAAAGTGCGAAAATTAAATAAGTGTAAAAATAAATTAAATTATAAAAACACATTAAAAGGGAAAAATAACCAAACTAAAACATGGAAATGTAAAAGTAAAAACATAGGAAAATGTGCATCAAAATGCACTGATCAATAGGTTTGTAAGCTCCCCCTGATTCTTATCCATGTTATTCTTACGATCAAACGTAGCTTGTATGCTCGCGCATGGGAGGCTTAAGCGTTTGTTTAAAATCGCGCTAGAAATGTTAAAAGCATGTCCGTTGGGGAAAAAGAGTTTGAATTGGCCGCGAGGGGACCAAAAAGGTTAAAATGACTCAACCGAGTCGGGAAAGGTTCGATTGATCCGACGGGATCAAGAAAAGGTTCAATGGACTCAACCGAGTCGAACATTGACCAAAGGGACTCAAACGAGTCGAGAAAGGGTTCAATTGATCCAACGGGATCAAGAAAGGTTCAATGGACTCAACCGAGTCGAACATTGACCAAAGTGACTCAAACGAGTCGAGAAAGGGTTCAATTGATCCAACGGGATCAAGAAAGGTTCAATGGACTCAACCGAGTCAAACATTGACCAAAGTGACTCAAACGAGTCGAGAAATTGAATCAAATGGTCACGAGGGACCAAAAGGTTCAAATTGACCACAAAGGGCCAAGAATTGGTTTGGTGTGTTCGAATGCGTTGAAAATAGAATGACGATTGTCCGAACGACGAGACATACGTCACACATTCGTTCAATCGGGGCAATGGAGAGACATACGTCAAACCATCCCTTTTTCATTCAAGTTTTTGGTCGAATTTTAAGAAATCCCAAAGTTTATCAAAACACTTGGTTTAAAACTCATATGAAAAGGTTTTAAATGTTCAAATTAGTTGTTGCAACCTAATGAACAAGTTTGCCTTGTTCATGTGCATGAAAATGAACAAGTTTTGCACCAATTTGTGAAAAACGCACAAGTTCGGCTCAAGTTTGAAAAAGGTTTCAAAAAGTGAACAAGTTCGGCTTAAGTTCACGTTTGATTGAAAATCATGAACAAGGCTTTTGTTCAAGTTTAGTTTTGAAAATGATGAACTTAGCTTATTGCTCACGTTTGATTTTGAAAGTTTATGAACGTAACTTGTTTCGCAAGTTATTCAAAAAAAGTGTTGCTCAAACTTGTGAATCCTTCAATATTATGCAAAAATCTTGATATGGTTTGAATAAAATGAGTTTCAATCCTCTTAGGTTCTGAGTTTTTGGGCTAGAACCTCAAAAATTGGCTTTTAGAAGCCTAAACTCAGATTCTGAGTTCTGTCATGGTCGCACTGCGAACTCTGCAGTTTTTTGAGTTCAGAAGCTGCTTCTGAACTGCTGTTCAGAAGCAACTTCTGAACAAATCTCAGAACCTTTGGAGGACTGAAAAGCTTTTGAAATCAGCAATAAAAAGAGTGCAACAACTTAGTTTAAATGTTTTGCAAACCTTGGGATTTTTTTGAAATTCAAAAGGGGTTTTTTAGAGCAAAATGAATTTAAACAAAACAAGTGATGCAGGCAACAAATTTAAATGAAAGATGAAGATTTCAGAACACTTACAGAACTCCTAGCGATGCTCTTGTTGCAAGGAAATGAAAAGGACTTGAATGGTTGAGGTTTTGCAAAGTTGGGATATTGGGGGTTTGGAGGATAATAACACTAGTGTTTGGCTACTATCTCTCACTCTTTGTATGGTACTTTGAAGGTTTGAATGTTGTGTATTTAGTGCTGTTTCAAGTGTTTTCAATTGTGTTCAATTGCTAGTAAGTCTCCTTTGAATCCTTATGCAAGGCATTGCTTTTATAGGCAAAAACCAAATCCAATGTCATGATGAAAATCTCTAGAATCCAGCTGATTTGTGGGCTAGAAACCAGGCTATCTTGCTTTGCATTTAATGCAAAAGTGAAGAGGTGACCTTGCCTTGCTGCAATGGTCAAGACTTTGGCAAATCCAGCCATTAATGCAACTGATTTTGGATAAAAATGATGATGAAAAAGGGAAAAAACAGGGCTGGTTTGCAATTGGATGTCCCTTGGGATTGGTCCTTGCAATCTTGAGGGTTAAGCAAGAAAAACGTGCACTGTGATGTGCAGAGGTTGAGGGAAACAAAAGGGAACATGTGGGCTGGTGTGAGGAGGAAGAAAAGCTGCTGAAAACAGGGCAGCAAAACAAGCCTTTGGACAAGTGAAAACCAGCTGGGTTTGACTGGTTTTGGGGGAGAAAACAGGAAGAAAAGCAAACAAGCTGGTGGCTGGCAAGCTTAGGGTCAGTAGCAGGTCCACTGGGAGGGACAAGAGCTGCCCAAGGGCAAGCCAACTTGCTTGGCACATGCTTGGTTGGAAGAAAAAGCTTCTCACCTTGACTTTAATGGCACATGCTCTATTTCTTGCTTTGCTGAGCCCAATTAGCCTCAATTGATGATAATAACAATAATAATAATGATAGGTAATAATAATAATAATAACAAAATGAAAATAAATCAAAGAGATTAAAAATCTGCAAAAAATTCGCAGACTTCGCAGAGCGAAGGGGACTTTGCTCTGCGAAGTCCTCATTTCTGAAATGTCGACTTTTTTGTTGACTTTTGTTGACTTTGACTTTTCTCCTTTTTTTTGAAATTTTTGAAAAAGCTTAGGACAAAATTGGGGTACAACAGATATCATGATTAACAGCATAAGAAAGAAGTAACCTGATTGCTTCCAGTCTTGCAACTGGAGCAAAAGTCTCAGTGTAATCAATTCCTTCTTGCTGGCTGTACCCTTGAGCTACCAATCTAGCCTTGTTTCTGATCACTTCATTGAGCTTGTTCCTGAACACCCATTTTGTTCCAATGATGTTCTTATGATCAGGTCTTGCAACTAGATCCCAGACATCATTCCTTTGAAACTGGTTCAGTTCTTCATGCATTGCTACAATCCAGCCATCATCAGTGTAATTCTGGCCAGGCAATAAACAGAGTTACCAGGTTCAGGTTCTGATGAAAACTTAGCAGGTTCTGAACAGAACTTAGCACAATTTTAAAAGCAAATAATAGGCAGAAAATAAACGTGCAGGAAAGCTAAAAACACACAAGGTTTGTTAACCCAGTTCGGAGTAAACACCTCCTACTCTGGGGGATATCAATCCAGGAAGGAAATCCACTATAGGATTTAACCCAAAGACTCAAGACACTGACTCCCAGTTCCCAGCCTTAGCAATTAAACTCCTCCTAGTCAGACTTCTACCCAACTGTGAGTAATAGAATCCTCTAACTTCCTATTCAAGCAACTAAACCCAGCTACTTGAACAACCCTTAACAATCCCCTGTTTTTGAACACAATTTCAATGACAACACTTCATTCGTACCTAAAGGCTTAGAATGAATTACAACTCAATGAAAACACTAAACCAACTCAAAACATATGAGTGGTGCACAAAACAAAGCTAACAGCTTAAAAACAAACACAGACTCAATTTTTTGAATTTTTTTAACTCTCTAAATCGTAAGTCTTGAAAGCAGCATCACTCCTCCTTATATAGTCTTCAGTATTGCAACATAAATAACAAACTAATCTTCTGAATTGATTTGTTACTGAAATAAGATTGGTCCAATAATGTAACAAATAAAACTGTATTGAATCTTTGAAAGATCATAATAGGAAAATACGAATTTCATATCTTTGAACCAAATCTTCAATAAAATCTTCTCCAAATAATTCAGCATTCTATAAGCAATTATACAAAGATAATTCCTTGCTAAATCTCCCAAGATACGCGCAAAAACTAATCTGAAAACCCAGCTTCTGATGTGGTCAACAAAAGTCAACGCTGGCTTCAGAACCTGAAATCAGCTTCTGAACTGCTACAGTGCATTCAGCTTCTGATGACATTTTCTGCTTCTGAATGGCTTCAAAACACAAAACTTGCAACTGAAGAAATGTTTCAAATATGGAGATGCTTCTATTCAATACTTTGGTTTTGCCAAAACATGCAGCCAACACAAAAGACTCAACAATCTCCCCCTTTGGCAAATTTTTGGCTAAAACCATCCAAGTCCTTCAATCTTCATTATAATCAGCTCAGCAATGAAGAACTCCACAATAATACATCATAGCAATTAGTTTAGGCAGCGGATTCAGCTATGTTAAACACAAACCAGCTTCAGTTCTACATAACAGCTACTGAAGCACACATATGCTACTGATCAACTCCTGATCATCACAAACATGGTATCAGAGCTACTAATCAACTCCCCCTGAAGCTTCACAAACAAATAAACTCCCCCTTACTACTGAACTGCAGTGATAAATGGTATCAGAGTATACTTCAGGAGCAAAACACTTCAGGAGCAAAATCTGGTATCAGAGTACAAACCATCCAAGTACAATATCAGAGTACAATTGTTCTTCAACACTCAGGATTTTAATAACCATAATCTCCCCCTGAGACACAAATTCCCCCTTGATCATATCTGGACATATCTTGTTGCTGCAAAGGTTCTGAACTCTTAGCTTCTGAACAAAACTAGTTAGCTTCTGAAACAATGACACACATTCTGAACAACTCTTGTCTGAGCATAAACATAAGATTTTCTCCCCCTTTTTAGCCACAAAATTATGACAAACAATAGACTTCATATAGGGATTAAAATCAAAATAAGTAACACAGATCCTTGAAAACATATCAGACTCAGACTCAGGTTCAGGATCACACTTAGCACAGGCACAACTGGCAGGTACTCTATCTTCCTCACATCCAGTTTGCAGTAATTGCTATAACTCTTCATACAAACACACACCTAACTTGCTCCTTAAGTTTTCAAACTGTTTAGCATCCAAGGCCTTTGTGAAAATGTCTGCAACTTGTTCTTCAGTAGCTACATGTTCCAGCTGAATAATTTTATCCTCCACAAGGTTTCTGATAAAATGGTGTCTGATATCAATGTGTTTAGTTCTGCTGTGCTGTATTGGATTCTTAGAGATAATGATTGCACTCAAATTGTCACAGAACAATGTCATAACACCTTGTTTCAAGTTGTACTCCTCCAGCATCTGTTTCATCCAAACCAGTTGTGAACAACTACTCCCAGCAGCAATATACTCAGCTTCAGCAGTTGACAATGAAACACAGTTTTGTTTCTTGCTGAACCAAGATATTAAGTTATTTCCTAAAAAGAAACAACCTCCTGAGGTGCTCTTCCTGTCATCAGCACTTCCAGCCCAGTCAGCATCACAAAATCCTATCAATTCAGAACTTGAACTATGAGAATACATGATTCCATAGTCACTTGTGCTATTCACATACTTCAAGATCCTTTTAACTTGTGTCAGATGACTCATCTTAGGATCAGCTTGGTATCTTGCACATACTCCAACAGCATAAGTGATATCAGGTCTGCTTGCAGTTAAATACAATAAGCTCCCTATCATGCTTCTATACTGACTTTGATCAACTGATACTCCTTGTTCATCTTTGGTTAGCTTCAGATGAGTAGCAGCTGGTGTCTTCTTATGAGCAGCAGATTCCATACCAAACTTCTTCACTATGTTCTTGGCATATTTACTCTGAGAGATAAAGATTGTATCTTCCATTTGCTTGACTTGCAATCCAAGAAAATATGTCAGCTCACCAACCAAACTCATTTCAAATTCTGATTGCATTTGCTGAACAAACAGTTTGACCATCTTCTGAGACATTCCTCCAAACACTATATCATCCACATAAATCTGAGCAATCATCAGACTCCCATTTTCATCTTTCACAAACAAAGTCTTATCAGAACCTCCTTTTCTGTAACCTTGAGCCACAAGAAACTGAGTCAGCCTGTCATACCATGCTCTTGGTGCTTGCTTCAATCCATATAAGGCCTTCTTTAACTTGTACACATGTTCTGGAAACTTTGGATCCACAAAACCCTTAGGCTGTTCAACATACACTTCTTCTTGCAGATATCCATTCAGAAATGCACACTTTACATCCATCTGGAATAACTTGAACTTGAGAATGCAGGATACCCCCAACAGTAGTCTTATGGACTCTAGTCTGGCCACAGGTGCAAAGGTTTCATCAAAATCAAGTCCCTCAACTTGAGTATAGCCTTGAGCAACCAACCTTGCTTTGTTTCTGACTACAGTACCATTTTCATCTGTTTTATTCTTGTATATCCACTTAGTACCAATCACATTCAAACCTTCAGGTCTTGGAACCAGATCCCACACTTCACTCCTCTTGAATTGATTCAACTCATCTTGCATTGCTTCAATCCAAAATTCATCTGTTAGGGCTTCTTTCACATTTTTAGGTTCAAACTTTGACACAAAGCATGAATCAGTAGCAGCATCTGATCTCCTGGTTCTGACGCCTTGATCTAAGCTTCCAATGATTAAGTCTTTAGGATGATCCTTCTGAACTCTAATGGATGGCCCTTTACCATTTGGAACTTGACCTGTTTGATCTTCTGCTTCTTCAGACTCTGAATGCTTTTCTGCTTCTGAGGTTTGTTCTTCTGATACTTCAGACTCTGGAACAACTTCAGGATCATTCTTTTCATTCTCAGCAGACAAATCATCAATAACCACATTTATGGACTCCATCACAACCTTGGTTCTGGAATTAAACACCCTGTAAGCTCTGCAGTTCACTGAATAACCCAGGAATATGCCCTCATCAGACTTAGGATCCAGTTTTCTTCTATTCTCTCTGTCAGCCAAAATATAGCATCTGCTCCCAAAAACATGGTAATATTTCACAGTTGGCTTCCTCCCTTTCCACAATTCATACAGAGTAGATGTTGTTCCCTTTTTCAAAGTGACTCTATTGTGTATGTAACATGCTGTGTTCATAGCTTCAGCCCAAAACATATATGGCAGCTTCTTAGCATGCAGCATAACCCTTGCACATTCTGCTAATGTTCTATTCTTCCTCTCAACTACACCATTTTGCTGAGGTGTGATAGGTGCAGAAAACTCATGATTTATACCTTCAGAAGCACAGAATTTTGAAAAGCTCTTGTTTTCAAATTCTTTGCCATGATCACTTCTGATTCTGATAATCCCACTATCCTTCTCTCTTTGTAGTTGGATGCACATCTCTTTGAAAACTTCAAAAGTGTCAGACTTTTCTCTAACAAAGCTGACCCATGTATATCTTGAGTAGTCATCTACCATTACAAAGGCATATCTTTTTCCTCCAATACTTTCTACTTGCATAGGCCCCATTAAATCCATATGAACAAGTTCTAGTACTTTGGTAGTTACCTAGTGAACTAATCTGGGATGAGACTTTCTTGTTTGTTTACCAATCTGACAATCACCACAAACACTGTCCTCATTGATCTTCAGATTAGGCACACCTCTGATAGCTTCAGTACTTAGGATTTTCTTCATGCCTTTCAAATGCAAATGTCCTAGTTTCTGGTGCCAGAGTTTGACTTCCTCTTCTAAGCTCATAAGACAAGAAGTCAGACTTCTTTCTTCTTCAGAAACCCACAAATAACAATTGTCTTTGGATCTGCAGCCCCTCATCTGAGTTTTTCCATCCGGATCAGTAACAATACACTCCTGCTTGTTGAAATTAACTTTCAAATCCTGATCACACAGCTAGCTAATACTGATCAGATTAGAGGTTAATCCTTCCACCAGTAGCACATCATTAAGTCTGGGCAAACCTTCTCTGATCAAATCTCCAATACCCAGAATCTGACCTTTTACACCATCTCCAAATGTCACATAACTTCTGGAGTATGATCTTACATTGCTCAGCAGCTTCTTCACACCAGTCATGTGCCTTGAACACCCACTATCAAAATACCAGTCTTCTTTTGAAGTGGCTCTCAGTGAAGTATGAGCAATCAAGCCTACATTTTGAACTTTGGGCTTCCACACCTTCTGAACATTGTGTCTGATAGTAGCTGGTTCCACTTTTCTATACTGAAAATGTTCAGGATAGCCATAAAGTTTGAAGCAGAAAGGTTTGATGTGCCCTTTCTTTCCACAATAATGACAGATCCATGGATGATTTCTCCACCTTCTGTTTCTGAAAAACTTCTGGGGTTGCTTCTGAGGCAGCATCTGAACATGCTTCTGACCTTGCATCTGAACATGCTTCTGACCTTGCATCTGAGGTCTCTTCTGAGATGTTCCAATCATAGGATCATCAGTCTTAGTGGCAGGAACAGACTTTTTAACAAGAATCTCCTGTTTGGGGTTCTGAGTCTGATCAACAAAACCTAAACCAGTTTTTCCTTGTTGCTGAGCACCCAAAATTTCATCCAACACATTAGTAGCAGTATTCATCATTCTAACCTGCTTTTTCATATGTTCAAGTTGGGAATTTAACTGGTTCACTTCTTCTTTTAAATCTGAATTTTGCTCAAGAAGTTCTCCTTTTTCAGCCTCCAGTTGAAAAATAGTCTCCTTCTGATCCAGAACTTGTTTGCAAACCTCAGCACTTCTGGTATACAGCTTCCTATAGTTGACAGCTAGTTCATCATATGAGGTTTTAGCAGCTTCAGACACAGATGAGGCTTCAGACTCTGAGTCAGACTCTGAAAAAGTCTCAGACTCTAAAATAGCTTCCTTCTTCAAGATAGCTCCTGACCTCACTACCAGACCAGTATCACACATATCAGATTCACTAACATCATCATCTTCAGAACCATCATCAGACCATGCAACAGCTAGGCTCTTCTTCTGTTTCTTAAGGAAAGTAGGACATTCAGATTTGATGTGTCCATAACCCTCACACTCATAGCACTGCACACCTTTAGCTTGATTACTTTTCTCCTCAGACTTGGTCTTCTTCTCATCAGTTTGTTGCTTTTTGTTATTGAATCTGAAATTCTGACCTTTGGATTTGGCTTTTCTGTTAACATTCTTCAGAATCTTGTTGAATTGTTTTCCCAGCAACACTAGAGCTTCTGATAAGTCATCCTCCTCAGACTCTTGTTGATCATCAGCTTCAGCATTCACAGTAAAAGCTATACCTTTCCCTTTCTTATCAGGCTGTTTGCAGAATGCAGTCTCAAAATTTAACAAAGAACCAATGAGCTCTTCAACCTTCATAGCAGAAATATCATGAGCCTCCTCAATTGCTGTCACCTTCATATCAAACCTTCTGGGCAGGGACCTAAGGATTTTTCTCACTAGCTTCTCATCAGACATCTTCTCCCCAAGAGAATCAAAGGAATTTGCCATATCTAGCACATTCATGTAAAAATCCTGAATGAATTCATCTTCCTTCATCTTCAGGTTCTCAAATTTGGTGGTCAGCAGCTGCAATCTGGACATCTTCACTTTAGAAGTTCCTTCATGAGTTGTCTTTAAAATTTCCCAGGCCTCCTTTGCAACAGTACATTGTTTGATGAGTCTGAACATATTCTGGTCCACACCATTAAAGATTGCATTCAAAGCTTTTGAATTTCCCAGTGACAGATCTTCTTCAACTTTGGTCCATTCCTCCTCAGGCTTCAAAATCTCAGTCTTATTACCATCTTTGTCTGTATACACAGGATGATCCCAGCCTTTAATCACAGCTTTCCAAGTCCTGCTGTCAATAGACTTTAGAAAGGCACGCATCCTTGACTTCCAATATTCATAGTTTGTGCCATCTAGTAGGGGTGGTCTATTGACATAGCCTCCCTCTCTATCCATGCTTGCCAGATATTAAGTCCTCTGAATCTCACCCAAAATACAGGCAGGGTGCCTGCTCTGATGCCAATTGAAATTCTGGCCAGGCAATAAACAGAGTTACCAGGTTCAGGTTCTGATGAAAACTTAGCAGGTTCTGAACAGAACTTAGCACAATTTTAAAAGCAAATAATAGGCAGAAAATAAACGTGCAGGAAAGCTAAAAACACACAAGGTTTGTTAACCCAGTTCGGAGTAAACACCTCCTACTCTGGGGGATATCAATCCAGGAAGGAAATCCACTATAGGATTTAACCCAAAGACTCAAGACACTGACTCCCAGTTCCCAGCCTTAGCAATTAAACTCCTCCTAGTCAGACTTCTACCCAACTCTGAGTAATAGAATCCTCTAACTTCCTATTCAAGCAACTAAACCCAGCTACTTGAACAACCCTTAACAATCCCCTGTTTTTGAACACAATTTCAATGACAACACTTCATTCGTACCTAAAGGCTTAGAATGAATTACAACTCAATGAAAACACTAAACCAACTCAAAACATATGAGTGGTGCACAAAACAAAGCTAACAGCTTAAAAACAAACACAAACTCAATTTTCTGAATTTTTTTAACTCTCTAAATCGTAAGTCTTGAAAGCAGCATCACTCCTCCTTATATAGTCTTCAGTATTGCAACATAAATAACAAACTAATCTTCTGAATTGATTTGTTACTGAAATAAGATTGGTCCAATAATGTAACAAATAAAACTGTATTGAATCTTTGAAAGATCATAACAGGAAAATACGAATTTCATATCTTTGAACCAAATCTTCAATAAAATCTTCTCCAAATAATTCAGCATTCTAGAAGCAATTATACAAAGATAATTCCTTGCTAAATCTCCCAAGATACGCGCAAAAACTAATCTGAAAACTCAGCTTCTGATGTGGTCAACAAAAGTCAACGCTGGCTTCAGAACCTGAAATCAGCTTTTGAACTGCTACAGTGCATTCAGCTTCTGATGACATTTTCTGCTTCTGAATGGCTTCAAAACACAAAACTTGCAACTGAAGAAATGTTTCAAATATGGAGATGCTTCTATTCAATACTTTGGTTTTGCCAAAACATGCAGCCAACACAAAAGACTCAACAATCAGCAACTGCTTCATCAGCAGTTGTGGGCTCAATCATGGATAGCAGGCCAAGCATAGACTCATTCTGACTGAATGCTGATCTTGTCTTTCTTGGACTATTCTTGTTTCCAATTATCAACTCCTCAGGATGTGAAGACTTGTACTTGAATGAGGTTCTGGGTGGATTAGCTTCTGAAGAACCATCAGGGATTTGTTCAGAACCATGCTGGTCTTGATTTGCTTCAGGAGTAGTGTCATTATCAGAGAGTTTCTCAGATTCTTCATTGTTTTCAGCTTCTGAACCTTCTTCAGACTCTGAACTAGGTTCAGCTTCTGAAGGTTCTTCTGAGATTCTGACATCTGCAAAACTCTCAACCAGCTCTGGTATTTCATTACCAGGCTTCTTATCATCAAACCTAATATGTATAGCTTCTTCAACAACATGTGTTTCAGAATTATACACCCTGTATGCTTTAGATCTCTCTGAGTATCCTAAAAAGGTACCCTTTTGAGCCTTAGCATCATATTTCTTTAGGTAGATCTTATTGTTTACAACCAAACTTGAAATTCTGGCCAGACAATGAGGTACTTAACAGGTTCAGGTTCTGATTAAAACTTAGCAGGTTCTGATCAGAACTTAGCACAATTATAAAAGCAATTAACAGGCAGAAAAATAAATGTGCAGGAAAGCTAAAAACACACAAGGTTTGTTAACCCAGTTCGGAGTAAACACCTCCTACTCTGGGGGATACCAATCCAGGAAGGAATTCCACTATTGGAATTAATCCTTAAGACTTAGACACTGACTCCCAGCTCCTATCCTAAGCAATTAATCTCCACCTAGTCTTGAATTCTACCCAACACGTTGAGTATTAGAAAACCTCTAACTTCCTATTCAAGCAACTGCAACCCAGCTACTTGAACTACCCTTTGAACTTGACCCAGTTCTGAATACTAAAACTCCCCTGTTTTTGAATACACCTTCAAAGACAAAACTTCATTCGTACCTAGAGGCTTAGAATGAATTACAACTCAATGACAATCCTAAACCAACTCAAAACATATGAGTGGCATACAAAAACAAAGCAAAAGCTTAAAAACAACTAAGACTCTATTTCTCTGAATAATACACTTCAATTCATATCATGAATAGCAGCAGCCCTCCTCCTTATATAGCCTTCAGTCTTGCAAAATAAAACTAATCTTCTGAATTGATTTGTTACTGAAATAAGATTGGTCCAATCAAGTAACAAATAAAACTGTTTTGTATCTTTGAAAGATTTTAAAACAGAAAATACGATTTTCATATCTTTGAACCAAATCTTCAATAAAATCTTCTCCAAATAATTCAGCATTCTAGAAGCACTTATACAAAGATAATTCCTTGCTAAATCTCCCAAGATACGCGCAAAAATTAATCTGAAAACCCAGCTTCTGATGTGGTCAACGAAAGTCAACGCTGGCTTCAGAACCTGAAATCAGCTTCTGAACTGCTACAGTGCATTCAGCTTCTGATGATATTTTCTGCTTCTGAATGGCTTCAAAACACAAAACTTGCAACTGAAGAAATGTTTCAAATATGAAGATGCTTCTATTCAATACTTTGGTTTTGCCAAACAATGCAGCCAACACCAAAATACTCAACAATCTCCCCCTTTGGCAAATTTTTGGCTAAAACCATCCAAGTTCTTCAATCTCCCTTATAATCAACTCAGCAATGAAGAACTCCACAATAATATATCATAGCATAAACATAAGCAGCGGACACAGCTATGAAAAACACAAACCAGCTTCAGTTCTACATAACAGCTACTGAAGCACACATAACCAAGTACTGATCAACTTCTGATCACAACCATGGTATCAGAGCTACTCCAAGGTATCAGAGCTACTGATCAACTCTTGATCATCACAAACGCTCCCCCTTACTTCTGAATCTCCACAACACTCCCCCTGCAACTCAGCTTCTCACACAAACTCCCCCTTACTACTGAACTACAGAGAAACAAGGTATCAGAGCATATCAGAAGCACACTTCAGGATCACAGAGACACTCAGGATCATAACAATCTTGTACTCCCCCTGAGACACATATTCCCCCTTGATCATATCTGCATATAATGCTTTGGTATCAGAGCAAAACACCTTCTGAAACAAAGACACACATATCTGAAATGCAGCAATACATCTTCTATTTCTTGATATCAGAGCCAACAGAGCCAACACATTGCATACGATTTTCTCCCCCTTTTTAGCCATAAAATTCTGACAAATCATAGTCTTCAAATAGGGAATAAAATCAAAACAGGTAGCACAGATCCTGGAAAAGCTATCAGATTCAGACACAGGATCACACTTAGCATAGGCACAACTGGCAGGTACTCTATCTTCCTCACATCCAGTTTGCAGTAATTGCTATAACTCTTCATGCAAACACACACCTAACTTGTTCCTTAAGTTTTCAAACTGCTTAGCATCCAAGGCCTTTGTGAAAATGTCAGCAACTTGTTCTTCAGTAGCTACATGTTCCAGCTGAACAATCTTGTCCTCCACAAGATTTCTGATAAAGTGGTGTCTGATATCTATGTGTTTAGTTCTGCTGTGCTGAATAGGGTTCTTAGAGATATTAATAGCACTCAGATTGTCACAAAATAGGGTCATGGTTCCCTGTTCAATGTTGTATTCCTCCAGCATTTGTTTCATCCACACCAGTTGTGAGCAACTACTCCCAGCAGCAATGTACTCAGCTTCAGCAGTTGACAATGAAACACAATTTTGTTTCTTGCTGAACCAGGAAATTAAATTATTTCCTAGAAAGAAACATCCTCCTGAAGTGCTCTTCCTGTCATCAGCACTTCCAGCCCAGTCAGCATCACAAAATCCCATCAGTTCAGAACTTGAACTATGTGAAAACATGATTCCATAGTCACTTGTGCTATTCACATACTTCAAGATCCTTTTAACTTGTGTCAGATGACTCATCTTAGGATCAGCTTGATATCTTGCACATACTCCAACAGCAAAAGTAATGTCTGGTCTGCTAGCAGTCAAGTACAATAGGCTCCCAATCATGCTTCTGTATTGACTTTGATCAACTGATACTCCTTGTTCATCTTTGGTTAGCTTCAGATGAGTAGCAGCTGGTGTCTTCTTATGAGCAGCTGATTCCATTCCAAACTTCTTTACTATGTTCTTGGCATATTTACTCTGAGAGATGAAGATTGTATCTTCCATTTGCTTGACTTGTAAACCAAGAAAATAAGTCAGTTCACCAACTAGGCTCATTTCAAACTCTGACTGCATCTGCTGAACAAACAATTTGACCATCTTCTGGGACATCCCTCCAAATACTATATCATCCACATAAATCTGAGCAATCATCAGACTCCCATTTTCATTTTTCACAAACAAAGTCTTATCAGAACCTCCTTTTCTGTAACCTTGAGCCACAAGAAATTGAGTCAGTCTGTCATACCATGCTCTTGGTGCTTGTTTCAATCCATATAAAGCCTTCTTTAACTTGTACACATGTTCTGGAAACTTAGGATCCACAAAACCCTTAGGCTGTTCAACATACACTTCTTCTTGCATATAACCATTCAGAAATGCACTCTTCACATCCATCTGGAATAATTTGAATTTGAGAATGCAGGATACTCCCAACAGTAGTCTTATGGACTCTAGTCTGGCTACAGGTGCAAAGGTCTCATCAAAATCCAATCCCTCTACTTGAGTATAGCCCTGAGCAACCAACCTAGCCTTGTTTCTGACCACAGTGCCATTTTCATCTGTTTTATTCTTGAATATCCACTTAGTGCCAATCACATTCAGTCCTTCAGGTCTTGGAACTAGATCCCACACTTCACTCCTTTTGAATTGATTCAACTCATCTTGCATTGCTTCAATCCAAAATTCATCAGTTAGGGCTTCTTTCACATTTTTAGGCTCAACCTTTGACACAAAGCAAGAATCAGTAGCAGCTGGTTCTGATCTCCTGGTTCTGACCCCTTGATCCAAACTCCCAATGATAAGTTCCTTAGGATGATCCTTCTGAACTCTAATTGATGGCCCTTTATTGGTAGGATCATGTTCTGGATGCACATCTGCTTCTTCAGACTCTGCTTGATTTTCTGCTTCTGAAGATTGTTCTTCTGATGCTTCAGACTCCTGAACAACTTCAGACTCACTTCTATCTTTCTCAGCAGTCAGATCATCAATTACCACATTAATGGACTCCATCACAACTTTAGTTCTTGAATTAAACACCCTATAAGCTCTGCTGTTCACTGAATAACCCAGGAATATGCCCTCATCAGACTTAGGATCCAGTTTTCTTCTATTCTCTCTGTCAGCCAAGATATAGCATCTGCTCCCAAAAACATGGAAATATTTGACTGTAGGCTTTCTCCCTTTCCATAATTCATACAGAGTTGATGCAGTACCCTTCTTTAAAGTGACTCTGTTGTGTATGTAACATGCTGTGTTCATTGCTTCAGCCCAGAACATATATGGAAGTTTCTTAGCATGCAACATTACTCTTGCACATTCTGCTAAAGTCCTATTCTTCCTTTCAACTACACCATTCTGCTGAGGAGTAATAGGTGCAGAAAACTCATGCTTTATACCTTCAGAAGCACAGAATTCTGAGAAACTCTTGTTTTCAAATTCTTTGCCATGGTCACTTCTGATTCTGATAATACCACTGTCTTTTTCTCTTTGTAATTGAATGCACAAGTCTTTAAATACTTCAAAAGTATCAGACTTTTCTCTAACAAAGCTGATCCATGTATATCTTGAGTAATCATCTACCATTACAAAAGCATATCTTTTTCCTCCAATACTTTCTACTTGCATAGGCCCCATTAAATCCATATGAACAAGTTCTAGTACTTTGGTAGTTACCTGGTGAACTAATCTGGGATGAGACTTTCTTGTTTGTTTACCAATCTGACAATCACTACAAACACTATCCTCATTGATCTTCAAATTAGGTACACCTCTGATAGCTTCAGTACTTAGGATTTTTTTCATGCCTTTCAGGTGCAGATGTCCCAACTTCTGGTGCCAGAGTTTGACTTCCTCTTCTGAGCTCATAAGACAAGAAGTCAGACTTCTTTCTTCTTCAGAAACCCATAAATAGCAGTTATCTTTGGATCTGCAGCCCCTCATCTGAATCTTATCTTTCTGATCAGTAACAATGCACTCTTGCTTGTTGAAATTAACCTTTAAGTCTTGATCACAAAGTTGGCTAATGCTGATCAGATTAGAGGTTAAACCCTTCACTAATAGCACATCCTTCAGTCTAGGTAAGCCTTCACAGTTTAAATCACCAATACCCAGGATCTCTCCTTTTGCTCCATCTCCAAATGTCACATAGCTTCTGGAATATTGTCTGATATTGCTAAGTAGCTTCTTTACACCAGTCATGTGCCTTGAACATCCACTATCAAAGTACCAGTCTTCTTTTGAGGTGGCTCTCAATGATGTATGAGCAATCAGGCCAACATTCTGAACTTTGGGCTTCCACACCTTCTGAGCACTATGTCTGGGGGCAGCTGGTTGCACTCTTCTATACTGAAAATGTTCAGGATAGCCATAAAGTTTAAAGCAAAATGGTTTAATATGCCCTTTCTTTCCACAATGATGACAGATCCATGGATGATTTCTCCTCCTTCTGTTTCTGAAAAATTTCTGGGGTTGCTTCTGAGGTAGCATCTGAACATGCTTCTGACCTTGCATCTGAGGTCCCTTCTGAGCTTGCTTTTGAGGTCTCATCTGGATATGCTTCTGACCTTGCATCTGGGCTTGCTTCTGAGGTCTCTTCTTTGATGTTTCAGCCATAGAGTCATGAGTATTAGTAGCAGGAACAAAACTCATCTGTTTAGGAATCTGATTCTGATCAACAAAACCTAAACCAGTTTTTCCTTGTTGCTGATTCCCCAAAATGTCCTCCAACTTATCAGTAGCAGAGTTCAACATCTTCACTTGCTTCTTCATTTGATCAAGTTGGGAGTTCAGTTGGTTCACTTCTTCCTTTAAATCAGAATTCTGCACTAACAGTTCACCTTTTTCAGCCTCCAATTGAAAAATAGTCTCCTTCTGATCCAGCACATGTTTGCAAACCTCAGCACTTCTGGTATAAAGCTTCCTGTAATTGTCAGCTAGTTCATCATAAGAGGTTTTAGCAGCTTCAGACACAGATGAGGTTTCAGACTCTGAGTCAGACTCTGAAAAGGTTTCAGACTCTAAAACAGGCTCCTTCTTCAAGATAGCTCCTGACCTCACAACTAGACCAGTATCACACATATCAGATTCACTAACATCATCTTCTTCAGAACCATCATCAGACCATGCAACAGCTAGGCTTTTCTTCTGCTTCTTGAGAAAAGTGGGACATTCAGACTTGATGTGTCCATACCCTTCACACTCATAGCACTGCACACCTTTAGCTTGGTTACTTTTCTCCTCAGACTTGGTCTTCTTCTCATCAGTTTGTTGCTTTTTGTTATTGACTCTGAAATTCTGACCTTTGGCTTTGGCTTTTCTGCTCACATTCTTCAGAATCTTGTTGAATTGTTTTCCCAGCAACACAAGAGCTTCTGATAAGTCATCCTCTTCAGACTCTTGTTGATCATCAGCTTCAGAATTCACACTAAAAGCTACACCTTTTCCTTTCTTCTCAGTCTGTTTACAAAAGGCAGTTTCAAAGTTGAGCAATGACCCAATCAGTTCTTCAAGCTTCATGGCAGAAATATCATGAGCCTCCTCAATAGCAGTGACCTTCATGTCAAATCTTCTGGGCAGGGACCTGAGGATTTTTCTTACCACCTTCTCATCAGACATCTTCTCCCCAAGTGAATCAAAAGAATTTGCCATGTCCAGCACATTCATGTAAAAATCCTGAATGGATTCATCCTCCTTCATCTTCAGGTTCTCAAATTTGGTGGTCAG
The DNA here is from genome assembly GCA_018208015.1 of Medicago ruthenica. NCBI lineage: Eukaryota > Viridiplantae > Streptophyta > Magnoliopsida > Fabales > Fabaceae > Medicago > Medicago ruthenica. Next base: position 107,788,688 of record CM031378.1, on the reverse strand, counting down.
CAGCTGCAATCTGGACATCTTCACTTTAGAGGTTCCTTCATGAGTTGTCTTTAAGATTTCCCAGGCCTCCTTTGCAACAGTGCATTGTTTGATAAGTCTGAACATGTTCTGATCAACACCATTAAAGATAGCATTCAAAGCTTTTGAATTTCCCAGTGACAGATCATCTTCAGCTTTGGTCCATTCCTCCTCAGGCTTCAGAACCTCAGTCTTGTTACCATCTTTGTCTGTATACACAGGATGATCCCAGCCTTTAATCACAGCTTTCCAAGTCCTGCTGTCAATAGACTTTAGAAAAGCACACATCCTTGACTTCCAATACTCATAGTTTGTGCCATCTAGTAGGGGTGGTCTATTGACATAGCCTCCTTCTCTGTCCATGCTTGCCAGAAATTAAGTCCTCTGGATCTCACCCAAATTACAGGCAGGGTGCCTGCTCTGATGCCAATTGAAATTCTGGCCAGACAATGAGGTACTTAACAGGTTCAGGTTCTGATTAAAACTTAGCAGGTTCTGATCAGAACTTAGCACAATTATAAAAGCAATTAACAGGCAGAAAAATAAATGTGCAGGAAAGCTAAAAACACACAAGGTTTGTTAACCCAGTTCGGAGTAAACACCTCCTACTCTGGGGGATACCAATCCAGGAAGGAATTCCACTATTGGAATTAATCCTTAAGACTTAGACACTGACTCCCAGCTCCTATCCTAAGCAATTAATCTCCACCTAGTCTTGAATTCTACCCAACACGTTGAGTATTAGAAAACCTCTAACTTCCTATTCAAGCAACTGCAACCCAGCTACTTGAACTACCCTTTGAACTTGACCCAGTTCTGAATACTAAAACTCCCCTGTTTTTGAATACACCTTCAAAGACAAAACTTCATTCGTACCTAGAGGCTTAGAATGAATTACAACTCAATGACAATCCTAAACCAACTCAAAACATATGAGTGGCATACAAAAACAAAGCAAAAGCTTAAAAACAACTAAGACTCTATTTCTCTGAATAATACACTTCAATTCATATCATGAATAGCAGCAGCCCTCCTCCTTATATAGCCTTCAGTCTTGCAAAATAAAACTAATCTTCTGAATTGATTTGTTACTGAAATAAGATTGGTCCAATCAAGTAACAAATAAAACTGTTTTGTATCTTTGAAAGATTTTAAAACAGAAAATACGATTTTCATATCTTTGAACCAAATCTTCAATAAAATCTTCTCCAAATAATTCAGCATTCTAGAAGCACTTATACAAAGATAATTCCTTGCTAAATCTCCCAAGATACGCGCAAAAATTAATCTGAAAACCCAGCTTCTGATGTGGTCAACGAAAGTCAACGCTGGCTTCAGAACCTGAAATCAGCTTCTGAACTGCTACAGTGCATTCAGCTTCTGATGATATTTTCTGCTTCTGAATGGCTTCAAAACACAAAACTTGCAACTGAAGAAATGTTTCAAATATGAAGATGCTTCTATTCAATACTTTGGTTTTGCCAAACAATGCAGCCAACACCAAAATACTCAACAAAACTGATGAAAATAAGAAATACTTGGTTTTCTTCCTTTAAACAGTTCATATGATGTTTTATTCAGAATAGGTCTGATATAGATCCTGTTCTGAATATAACATGTTGTGTTTACAGCTTCTGCCCAAAAGTACTTAGCAATTTTGGATTCATGGATCATGGTTCTGGCCATTTCCTGTAAAGATATGTTCTTTCTCTCTACAACTCCATTTTGTTGTGGAGTTCTAGGAGATGAGAACTCATGGATAATTCCATGATCTTCACAAAAATTTTCAAATGGTTCATTTTCAAATTCCCCACCATGATCACTTCTGATTTTTAAAATTTTCAAATCAGTTTCATTTTGTACTTGTTTGCAGAATTTGAAAAACACATCATATGTTTCATTTTTGGTTCTAAGGAATTTAACCCAAGTCCACCTACTATAATCATCAACAACTACAAGTCCATACTTCTTCCCATTGATTGAAGTTGTTCCAACAGGACCAAACAAATCAATGTGAAGGAGTTCTAATGGTTTTGAGGTGGAAACAATGTTCTTAGATTTAAAAGAAGTTTTTGAAAACTTTCCAATTTGGCATGCACTGCACAGTGCATCTGAGTGATAATCAATCTGAGGTAGGCCTCTAACCAGCTGTAACTTGCTAAGCTTAGAGATGAGTCTCCAGTTAGCATGTCCCAGCCTTTTGTGCCAAACCCATTTCTCATCACTCACAGACAGAAGGCAAACAACCTTCTGCTGAACCAATTCAGAAAAGTTTATTTTATAAACATTGTTTTTCCTACTACCTTTGAAAACTACAGACTTATTTTCATTGTTGATTACAGTGCAAGTGTTCTTATTAAACAAGACTTCATAATTACTATCACATAATTGACTTATGCTAAGTAAATTATGTCTAAGTCCATCTACCAGCCAAACATTATCAATGTACAGGGAAGAATTACCTATCTTACCAGTACCAATGATCTTTCCTTTCTGACTTCCTCCAAACCCCACAGTTCCTCCCTCTTTCAGAGTCAGGGTTTGGAACATAGACTTGTCCCCTGTCATATGATGCGAGCATCCACTGTCCAGGTACCAATACCTTTCCTTTTCTCTGGATGACAAGCATATCTGCAATTGAAATGATCTCAGACTTAGGTACCCAGATTTTCATGGGTCCTTTGGGGTTAGTCCTGAAAGGTTTTGGCTTTTTCATCTTGTGTCTGAAGTTGTGATATTCAGACTTGTTCTGATACTTTGGATATGAATCCTTGTATCTTGAATAAGTCTGAGTTTTAGAACCTGAGTTCTCAAGAGTTTGGACTCAGATTTCTTCAGAACCTGAGACTTGAATGTCTTTGGTTCTGATTTGTTTAGAGTCTGAACCATTGAGCACTTTGGTTCTGATCTCTTCAGAATTCTAACTCTGCTTGCTTCAGGCACAAGGCAAGCTTCAGTTTTACCTTTCTTAAAACAATTAGAAGCAGAAAACTGATTGGTTTACTTTTGCTTGCTTTGCTGAACATTATGAGATTGAAAATGTTTTGTATTGACTGGTTTAATAGATTTTGAAGTTTTAATAAACTCAGTCTTAGAAAAATTTGAATTTGAATTATTCAGATTCTGAGACTTACTAGTTCCAGGTTCTGAACTCTTCAGACTCTGAACATTTTCAGGTTTAGAGTCTGATTTTCTCTTACTCTTAGGCTTAGGACCTTTAGGCTTAGATTTAGGCAAGGTTTTAACATCTGCCTTTATCTTACCCTTAGGTTCAGAAGCTTTAGAGTCTGAGCTGTTCAGAACTTCAGACTTAGTCTCAGTTTCTGACATTTTCAATTTCTCAGAGTTATCAGAAGCAGGCACAAAGCATATACCATTGCCTTTTAAAATATTTCCAGAACAGGAAGGTGAGTTTGATTCATTTGAGGGTTTGAATGAATCATAGCCAATGCCTTCACCTTTGTTTCTGATCATATTATAAAGCATAGAGGCAATTTTAGTTCTATTGATTCCAGTTAAAATGAAATCCTGAAGAGCTATTTCATGATCATTAGGAATCTCTTCAGATTTCTTATGAGTCTCATCTCTGAGTTCTTTAACTTCTTCATCAAACTTAGTTATTTGATTCTGAAGTTTAAGATTTTCTTCAGACAGCAAGTTAGTTTTATTTTTCAAAGATTTTTTTTCTCCTAACTTGCTTTTTAGATGACTCATAAGATCATTAACTATTTCAATTAATTCAGATCTAGTGAGTTCAGAGTATACCTCATCTTCTTCATCTGAATCTGAACAAGATTCTGCATCAGAAAATGCAGTTGCCATCAAAGCTAGGTTTGCTTCCTCCTCATCAGATTCAGACTCATTGTCCAGATCATCCCATGTTGCCATGAGACTCTTTTTAAGCTTGTTTCTGAAACTGCTGGACTTTGAGCTGGACTTCTTTGCTTTTTCCTTTGATTTGTCCTTCTGAAGATCAGGACATTCAGCAATGAAGTGGCCAGGTTTCTTGCAGTTGTAGCATTCCTTCTGGTTTTCCCTCATTGAACCAGATCCTCTAAAGTTACTGCTTCTGTTAGAGAATTTTTTCTTTCTATTCATTAGATACTGAATTCTTTTAGAAAGTATTGCAAGCTCATCAGCATCTGAATCTTCATCAAAATTTCCCTCAGGAAATTCTTCTTCAGATTCAATAGCTTTCAAAGCTTTAGCAGGCTTTCTTTTAGATTTCAGTGCTAATGATTTTCGTTCTCTAACAGACTCATCCTCATTGAGTCCCAGTTCATGCACCTTGAGGGAGCTTATAAGGTCCTCAATACTTAAAGTATTCAGATCCTTAGCTTCCTCAATAGCAGTCACTTTGGGTCTCCATTTGGATGGCAGGCTTCTCAAGAGTTTGTTCACATGATCATCTGTGGTATAACTCTTCTTCAGAATCTGAAGTCCAGAAACCAGAGTCTGAAATCTTGAGAACATTGCCTCAATATTTTCATCCTCTTTCATTCTGAACAATTCATATTGCTGAACAAGAATGTTTGCCTTAGCTTCTCTAACCTTTTTGTTACCTTCATAGTTAGAGCAGAGGGATGTGAAGATGGCCTTTGTTGTGGACTTGTCACTCAGCTTCTGATATTCATTGTGAGGCAATGAATCCACAATGATACCTCTTACATTGTGATGCTTTCTATACTTCTTTCTTTCTACATCACTCAAAGCTCTTCTGTTGACAGCAACACCTTCTTCATCAACTGGTATTGAGATTCCATCTTCAATAATATCCCAAAGTGAGTCATCAATACCAATTATATGACTGTACATTTTACTCTTCTACCAAGAGAACTTTTCAGGATCACCAGTAAACATTGGGGGTTTATTGTGTGACCTGGATTTTCTATCATCAGTACCATAGTCATATTGCACAGAAGTATGTCTACCACCAGGAGGAGGAGGTGGAGGTGAATCTTCATTATCAGATGACATGTTTTTCTCAGGATCCTACTGACACACTGTTAAGTGTTAATATCAGAACCGGAGCTCTGATACCAACTGAAGGTGAGAAAAACACACACAAGAAGGGGGGGTTGAATTGTGTGTACTCAAAAACTAGGTTACTTTCTTTTCAAAACTTAAGACTAGTTCAAAAACAAGTTCTGAACTATTATCAAAGAGTATTGCAGCGGATTCAAAATGAAAAGAGAGGGGGAAAGAGAGACACACAAAGTTTTATACTGGTTCCTTCCAAATGTTGGAAGTAGTCCAGCCCCCTTGTTTTCCAACAAGAGATTTTCACTATAATCAGATGATTACAATTGCTCAACCACTAAGGAAGAGACTTTCAGTTGCTCAACCACAAAGGAAGAGGCTTCCAATTGCTCAACCACAAAGGAAGAGGCTTCTAATGCTCAAGACACTAAGTCAAGAGGCTTCCCAATGCTCAGACACAAAGTACTGAGACTTCCTTACTCAGACCACAAAGGAATGAGGTTACAGCTTGCTCAAAACACTTAGTAATGAGACTTACAATGCTTAGTACGCAGACTAAGACTTAGACCAAACTGATTTACAAAGAAGGTAAGTTTGGGTTGAACACTTGATAAAATATCACAGGTGTTCTCTTAATACAACACAGGTTAAGACTCTTAACCTTAAGAAATTCTAAGTTACAGAGACTAAAAGAATTTCTAAGAGTTTTATGAACTTATGAGTTTTGACAGCAAAAACAGAGCACAGGTTCAGCAGTTTTGTTTCAAGAGTCTTAGACAAATTCTTCTTCAATTCTTCTTCCTTTTATAGAGGAAATTAGAGCTGTTGAAGACTTGCATAAATTAAGCAAAGAGCCATTGCAAATTGAGAGCTAGGTTAGCTGCAATTGTGTGCTGAACTTTTCCAGAAAACAGAGCAGCAGCCATTTTTGAATTTGCTTTCCTTAAAAGCTGGGGAATGTTTGAGTCAGGGAGACAACTGTTCCATTGAGTTGTTCTGACATATCCAGGCATTAAATGCGCACAGTAACAGTTGCTTTCCTTGCCACATCACCCTTGAGAAGCTTCTGCGTGAACAGTACTTCAGAAGCACTTCTTCAGACTCAGACTTCAGAAGCAGTTCTTCAGACGTTGACTTTTGTTGACTTCCTTCAGACTCAGACTTCAGAAGCAGTCTTCAGACGCAGGCTTCAGACTCCCACTTCAGGAGCACTCTTCAGACCCAGTTTTCTTCCAGCTTTGCAACATTGCTTCTAAGCTATCCTTTCTTGCTCTAAGCTTGTTCTTCCATAACCATTATCAATTACTAATCATTAAACAGGTGGTTCTGAAATCACTAGAACAAAGCATTAGCAAATAACCAATTTTCTATTTAACACTCTTGTTATCATCAATACCACAAAGAGAGATATGTTTATACATAATGTTTCAACAATCTCCCCCTTTAATTTAGAAGAGAGTTGTTTAACACATTTTGTTCCAACATACCCTTGAGCCACAAGCCTTGCTTTGTTTCTAACAACTTCACCTTGTTCATTTAGCTTGTTTCTGAATACCCATTTTGTTCTAATAATGTTCTTCTGAGGTGGTCTTGCAACCAGATCCCAGACTTCATTTCTTTAAAACTGATTTAACTCTTCTTGCATTGCAACTATCCATCCATCATCTGATAATGCTTCATCAATAGAGGTAGGTTCAATCATTGACAATAGACCCAACAAAGAATGTTCTTGTCTAAAAGATGATCTGGTCTTTCTTGGACTATCCTTGTTTCCAATGATTAACTCTTCTGGATGTGAAGATTTATACTTGAAAGAGCTTTTGTATTTAGTTGCATTGTTAGACTCATCATGAATTTCTGCAGAAGCTTCTTGATCTGAATTAGCTTCTGGAGATGTATCAGTTTCTGGAAAGATGTAAGCTTCTGGAGGGTTATCAGCTTCTGAACTTTCATCAGACTCTGGATTCTGACTAGGTTCTGAAGCATCTTCTAATAACTGAATATCTGCAAAACTTTCAACTAGCTCTGATATTCTACTATCAGAATTTTTGTCACTAAATCTGATGTGCATTGATTCTTCAACAACATGTGTTTCAAAATTGTACACTCTGTATGCCTTGGATCTCTCAGAGTAACCTAAAAAGATTCCCCTTTGAGCCTTGGCATCAAATTTCTTTAGATAGACTTTGTTGTTCAGAATATAACATGTACATCCAAATTGATGAAAGTAAGAGATACTTGGCTTTCTTCCTTTGAATAATTCATATGATGTTTTCTTAGCCATGTTAGTTTCATGAAGCATGGTTCTGGCCATTTCTTGTAAAGTTCTGTTCTTTCTCTCTATAACTTCATTTGTTGTATGTTCTAGGAGAAGAGAACTCATGGATGATTCCATGTTTTTCACAAAAAATTTCAAATAGCTCATTTTCAAATTATCCACCATGATCACTTCTGACTTTTAAAATTTTCATCTCTTTCTCAGACTGTACTTGAGTGCAGAAGTTACTAAACACATCATATGACTCATCTTTAGATCTAAGGAATTTGACCCAAGTCCATCTACTGTAATCATCAACAATAACCAGTCCATATTTCTTCCCATTAATTGATGATGTACCAACTGGTCTAAACAGATCAATGTGAAGTAGTTCTAAGGGTCTGAAAGTGGAAACAATGTCTTTTGGTTTAAAAAAGGTTTTCATAATTTCTCCCTTCTGGCATGCACCACAAAGTGCATCTGAGTGATAATTAATGTCTGGTAGACCTCTGACAAGTTGTAACTTGCTAAGCTTAGAGATTAATCTCCAGTTAGCATGTCCCAACCTTTTGTGCCACAACCATTTCTCATCACTCACAGATAGAAGGCAAACTACCTTCTGATCAACCGATTCTGAAAAGTTTATTTTGTAAACATTGTTCTTTCTTTTCCCTTTGAACACTACAGACTTGTCATCTTTGTTGATTAATGTGCAGTGGTTCTTATCAAACATAAATTCATAACCACTATCACAAAATTGATTGATGCTAAGTAGGTTATGTCTGAGTCCATCTACAAACCACACATTATTGATAGAGATAGAGGAGTTACCAATAGTTCCCATACCAATGATCTTGCCTTTCTGGTTTCCTCCAAAACCCACATTTCCTCCCTCCTTCATGGTCAGGGTTTGGAACATAGGCTTGCTACCTGTCATATGTCGCGAGCAGCCATTGTCCAGGTACCATGAACTTTGCTTTTGAAATTTCTGGCAGGACCAGTTGCTGTTCGTAAAACAGAGTAGAACAAAGTACGCAAAACAGCAGTTCAGAAGCAGAAATAAAAACAGACAGAAAGTAAAAACACAGGTTACTTATTAACCCAGTTCGGTGACAAACACACCTACGTCTGGAGGCTACCAAGCCAGGAAGGAAATCCACTATAATAGTATCAATTCGAAGTCCTATGTGAACAGCCCCTGTATCATAGCCTTCTCACTTAATCACTACCCGTGGTATTTCTACCTAGGAACTCCTAGATATAAGACCCCTCTTACTTCCTACTCAAGCAATCACTGCCCCAGTGATCTTAAACTCTAAACAAACAAAGATGAAGACACTCTCCAAAACATCCAATAATCACTCTTGCTTAAAAGCTTCAAGTGAACGACAGTTTACAACTCAATAAACAAAACCAACTGTAAACAATTGAATGGTGTACAGAAACAGAGCACGAAGCTCACAATGAACAGACTCAAAAACTAAGAATAACTCTCTCTATAAAGACTTCTGTTTTTGATTGAGTTTCTTCAATAGCAGCATCCTCTATTTATAGTCTTCAGCAGCAACAAATAATTTACCCAAATATTCTTCAAAAGATGTTGTTCCAAAATTCTTTAGAAGCACATAGAAGCAAATATTCTTCAGAAATATATTTTCCAAAGATCTCTTTGAAAATATATACACAAATAAAACAATATCCAATCTTCAATATATCTTGAGAAAATATCTTCTTCTGGAAACATCTGGAAGCACACGCAGCAAGGAGAATTCTTCAGACAAATCTTCAAACGATCAGGTAAGAAAATAAACACTACAACCTACACGACCGCGGTAGACCCACATAAGGGCTAGCCACCCTCTAGACTGAGTGTCTCGCCCAACGATTAACAAACGCCCTTAAAAGGGGGAAACAAAACCTTGGCCGGTTACGTTCCCCCCGGGCACTAATCGAAGACAAACACGCGGGAGCGGAGCACGGAGCCCACGAGCGGAAAGATAACACAAGCGTGGCGTAAAATAAAACGCAAACGCTAGCTGATATGGCGCTAGTCAAAGACAACCCAACGCGACGTAAAATAAAATGGAAACGTAATCGATACGGTGCCAGTCAAAGGTCCCCAACACGGTGTAAAATAAAACAAAAACGCGAAAGGAAAACAACGACATAAATACATCAACGTTGAAAACGTAAAAACAAAGAAGAAACAAGCAATGTGCAAAAAGAGCCAAGTCCATTTCATTAAAAAGCGGTTACAAGAGGCGCCATCGTAGCAGAATTACATCATTAGGAGAAACAAAAGAAAAAGAGAGGGGAACACCCGACAGAAGCTAGGACACCAGAGAAGACGGAGGCTTGTGCTTGACCTGCTCAATATGGACTAGCGTGCGGTCAATCTTGATAGAAGGGTAAAAGAACTCCACTTGGTCTAGCACGTCCTAGAAAGCTTCATCCGCGACCTGCAAACCAAGTCCTGCCGCCTTGTTTACCTCCTGAAGAGTTGCTGCAAGTTCCGCATCCTTTGCAGCGACGACGCTCTCGAGAGTAGATACCTTGGAGGCACCATCCCTTACCTCTTTCTCCAAGCGTGCATGGTCCGCAGTAAGGGCCGCTAACTTTTCTTTGAATTCCTTGGCATCCTCAGCCTCTTTGACGGCCACCTCCTTGGCCAATCAGAGCTCTTCTGCAACGTCCTCTTTCAACTTCTTGAGAGACTCCTCTTGAGCCTGCTCGAGTTCACCTATATTCTCCTTGGCGGCGTCCAAAGCACTAAAGCCATTTTCAAATTCCACCCGGCACGTCGGATCCAGGCAGGGGGAGATATCATAAGCGGCCATCAAAGTACACAAACCCACTAGCTTATAAACACTCATGGCATCGTCCGTTACCAATTTTTTCCTGGAGGGGGCGTCCAGATTATCAAAGAAGGGCCGGTTCTCTGGGGCCAGGGCGCTTTCGAACTCCTCTTGAGACTTAGGAGGGTAAACTCGGTAAAGGCCGGGGAGCTGAAAGGCGAAATGATGCGAAAATGATGCGAAAATTACTTTCATGAATGCAAATGATATGCAAGGGTATGGTTTATGAAGGTTCGGAACTCCCCCCATCCTTACGTGTAGGCTCTAAAGATGAGATTTCCTAAGAAGAGGTCCCTAGAGTCATAGATCTCACATGGAATTAAGGTTGTCTATGGACATACGTCACATGACTTCAATTAATTCCACGTGAAAATCTCCTCTAAGCGGGGTTGGGCATCCTACCTCACGGACATACGTCAACGCGGGCTTCCGCTCACAACCACCATTCTAACTTAGTTTTTTCTCGAGCTCGGGTAGAGAGCCTCACACGTCCGGCATTAACCCGAACAATGTGGAGTAACATCGCTCAAGTAACCCCGCATTTGATATATATGATATGAATATAAAGCAAAATAAAGCATTTATAAACATAAAGCATGGGAATGACATAGATAAATAAAATAAAAGCATGCGCGCGAAGAAGATAAAAACATTTAGCTTAAAAGCCAAATAGGATAGGCTTGACTCGCTAGTGGGAAAAGGGTCCCCAGTGAAGTCGCCAGCTGTGCGCTCTCGTTAAAAACGCGCAATCCTCCGTGAAATTCTGGCCAGGCAATAAACAGAGTTACCAGATTCAGGTTCTGATGAAAACTTAGCAGGTTCAGAACAGAACTTAGCACAATTTTAAAAGCAAATAATAGGCAGAAAATAAACGTGCAGGAAAGCTAAAAACACACAAGGTTTGTTAACCCAGTTCGGAGTAAACACCTCCTACTCTGGGGGATACCAATCCAGGAAGGAAATCCACTATAGGATTTAACCCAAAGACTCAAGACACTGACTCCCAGTTCCCAGCCTTAGCAATTAAACTCCTCCTAGTCAGACTTCTACCCAACTCTGAGTATTAGAATCCACTAACTTCTTATTCAAGCAACTAAACTCAGCTACTTGAACAACCCTTAACAATCCCCTGTTTTTGAACACAATTCAATGACAACACTTCATTCGTACCTAAAGGCTTAGAATGAATTACAACTCAATAAAACACCTAAACCAACTCAATAGAGTGGTGCACAAATAAAGCTAAAAGCTTAAAAACTCTAAGACTCTATATCTCTGAAATTTTCTCTCTAATAACGTAAGTCTTCAATAGCAAAGCTCCTCCTTTTATAATCTTCAGCAAGCCTCTTAATTATGCTCCAAATCTTCTGAATTGATTTGTTACTGGAATAAGATTGTTCCAATAAAGTAACAAATAAAACTGCATTTAATCTTTGAAAGATTTAAAACAGAAAATACGAATTTTCATAACTTTAAACCAAATCTTCAAAGATATCTTCTCCAATTAAACCAGCCTTCTAGAAGTAATTATACAAACATAATTCCTTGCTAAATCTCCCAAGATACGGGCAAAAACAATCCAGCAAACTCAGCTTCTGATGTGGTCAACAGAAGTCAACGCTGGCTTCAGAACCTGAAACTGCTTCTGAAGTGCTACAGTGCTTCTGATGAGCATTTCAGCTTCTGATGTAGATTTCAGCTTCTGAATGGCTTCAAATGAGAAAACTTGTAACTGAAGAAATGTTCAACATGAGGAAATGCTTCTATTCCATACTTTGGTTTTGCCAAACAATGCAGCCAACACCTAAAGACTCAACAATCTCCCCCTTTGGCAAATTTTTGGCTAAAACCATCCAAGTTCTTCAATCAACTTCAGCAATGAAGAACTCCACAATGATCAATCATAACATAGCATAGAGCTAAGCAGCGGACAAAGTTATGACTATCATGAAATACACAAAACAGCTTCAGTTTGATGGTATCAGAGCAAGTACTGATTAACAGCTTCAGTTCAAGGTATCAGAGCTACTGATCAACTCCTGATCATCACAAACACTCCCCCTGAAGCTTCACAACAAACACTCCAGCTTCACAACACTCCCCCTGCAACTCAGCTTCTCACAAAAATCACATAAACTCCCCCTGACTTCTGAACTGCAGAGAAACATGGTATCAGAGCACACTTCAGAGCACACTTGATCTTCAGGACCACTCTTTAACACAAAAACACTCAGGATCATAACAATCTTGTGCTCCCCCTGAGACACAAATTCCCCCTTGATCATATCTGGACATATCTTGTTTGGTATCAGAGCAAAACCAGTCACCTTCTGAATCAATGACATACTTTCTGAATAACACTGACAGCTGAACATCTGAAATGCAGCAATACATCTTGTAGTATTTGGTATCAGAGTCAACACATTGCATAAGATTTTCTCCCCCTTTTTAGCCACAAAATTCTGACAAATCTCAGACTTCAAATAGGGAATAAAATCAAACCAAGTAATACACATCATGGACAGCATATCAGACTCAGACTTAGGTTCAGGATCACACTTAGCACAGGCACAACTGGCAGGTACTCTATCTTCCTCACATCCAGTTTGCATTAATTGCTATAAGTCTTCATGTAAGCATACACCTAACTTGCTCCTTAAGTTTTCAAACTGTTTAGCATCCAAGGCCTTTGTGAAAATGTCAGCAACTTGTTCTTCAGTAGCTACATGTTCCAGCTGAATGACTTTATTCTCCACAAGGTTTCTGATAAAATGATGTCTGATGTCTATGTGTTTGGTTCTGCTGTGCTGAATTGGATTCCTAGAGATGTTGATGGCACTCAAATTGTCACAAAACAATGTCATAGTTCCTTGTTCAATGTTGTACTCCTCCAGCATCTGCTTCATCCACACCAATTGTGAGCAACTACTTCCAGCAGCAATATACTCAGCCTCAGCAGTTGACAATGACACACAGTTTTGTTTCTTGCTGAACCATGAAATCAAGTTATTTCCTAAGAAGAAACAACCTCCTGAAGTGCTCTTTCTGTCATCAGCACTACCAGCCCAGTCAGCATCACAAAATCCCATCAAATCAGAACTTGAACTGTGTGAATACATGATTCCATAGTCACTTGTGCTATTCACATACTTCAGGATCCTTTTAACTTGTGTCAGATGACTCATCTTAGGATCAGCTTGATATCTTGCACACACTCCAACAGCAAAAGTAATGTCTGGTCTGCTTGCTGTCAAGTACAGTAGGCTCCCAATCATGCTTCTGTATTGACTTTGATCAACTGAAACTCCATGTTCATCTTTGGTTAGCTTCATATGAGTAGCAGCTGGTGTCCTCTTATGAGCAGCAGACTCCATTCCAAACTTCTTCACTATGTTCTTGGCATACTTACTTTGAGAAATGAAGATTGTATCTTCCATTTGTTTGACTTGTAACCCAAGAAAGTATGTCAGTTCACCAACTAAGCTCATTTCAAATTCTGACTGCATCTGCTGAACAAACAATTTGACCATCTTCTGAGACATTCCTCCAAACACTATATCATCCACATAAATCTGGGCAATCATCAGACTCCCATTTTCATCTTTCACAAACAAAGTCTTATCAGAACCTCCTTTTCTGTAACCTTGAGCCACAAGAAACTGAGTCAGCCTGTCATACCACGCTCTTGGTGCTTGCTTGAGTCCATATAGAGCTTTCTTCAGCTTGTACACATGTTCTGGAAACTTAGGATCCACAAAACCCTTAGGCTGTTCAACATATACCTCCTCTTGCAAATATCCATTCAGAAATGCACTCTTCACATCCATCTGGAATAATTTAAACTTGAGAATGCAGGATACACCCAACAGTAATCTTATGGACTCTAGTCTGGCCACAGGTGCAAAGGTTTCATCAAAATCAAGTCCCCTAACTTGAGTATAGCCTTGAGCAACCAACCTAGCCTTGTTTCTGACCACAGTACCATTTTCATCTGTTTTATTCTTGAATATCCACTTAGTGCCAATCACATTCAGCCCTTCTTGTAACGACCCTATTTTCGTAAATTATATTTTTATATATTTTATTTTATTGTTTGGCTTTTAAAAATATTTTCTCGTAATCGATAAATAATTATTTAGCGCGAGCGTAAGTTCGTAATCGAGTTTTAAGGTTTGGGGCGAAATTGGGCCAAGAAGATGAATAGTAATGGGCTTGGTCATGAATAAGTAGTAATGATCAAGTGGATGAGATTTAGTGAGCTTGGAATGGATTGGATGGCTAGGATTGATCTTGAGAGTTAGTAAGGAATGGATGGCCATGATTTAATTGATTGGGTTATAAGAGATATCACAAGATTTTCCCAAGCACTATTCCCTATCTTTTGAGAGGCAGAAAACGTGAAGGAGAAGGGAGAAGAGCAAGAGAAAGAAAACGTGAACAGCTAGGGCACGAGAGAGAGAAGAGAAAAGCTTGGAACCTTCGTGGATTCATCGATTGCTAGGTAAGAGAGTTAGTATTCATAATCGGGAGTGACTCGAGAAGGGGAGATTGTCGATATCTCCGTACCCAAACTTCTCCTCTCACTTTCTTTTGGTTTTGTGAAACTTTTCTTAAACAAAACTTGAGTTTGATGATTGTAGTATGTTTCTAGTATGATCTTGTGGATTGAAATTGTGTTTTCATGTATGTTTGAATTATTGGAATGATATTGTGTGGATTACAATATATGGCTGAAAGTTTTTATGATTAAAGTTGTTAATGATTATGTTAAGTTCATTTGATGCTAAGTGATGTTGATGGTATGTTTAATTGAAGTTATATGATGGTTATCTATGTTGGGTATTTCGAAAATGATGTTGTTGTTCTAGAAAAGCTTGAGTAAAACCCTAACAATGGTGGTTTTTGTTAAGGTCATCATGTTGTGTGAATATGTGTTATATAATGTTTGGAATGGCTGTTAAGAACTAATAGAATGTGTCTAAGGTTTTGAAAGTGGATTCGGACTTAGTAATATTAAAGACTAAGGTGTGGGTATTGATGAATATGTTTGAATGGATAAGTTATCAAAGTGTGTGAGTTTTCCTTTGAAACCCTTATGTGTTTGAGATTTCGGTGTGATTGCTTGGTTTTATTGAGATTGTTGAACATGGTTGAGTATATACATGTTGTGTCTTATGATCTGGCCATGAGAGCCTAGTGTTCGTGTTTGTTGTTGTTGTGATAATTATCAGAGAGCTGATAATTAGTGGTGTTGTTTGTGTATGATGTTGTTAATGATGTTGTGAGTTTGATTTAGTATGATGTTGTTGATGATGTTGTGAGTTTGGTTTAGTATGATGTATGCTCTTTATGGGCAAGAATGAAATCCAATTATTATTGGTCATATGCACGACCGAGGTGCAGTCGATGAAAGAATGAAATCCAATTATTATTGGTCATATGCACGACCGAGGTGCAGTCGATGAAAGAATGAAATCCAATTATTATTGGTCATATGCACGACCGAGGTGCAGTCGATGAAAGAATGAAATCCAATTATTATTGGTCATATGCACGACCGAGGTGCAGTCGATGAAAGAATGAAATCCAATTATTATTGGTCATATGCACGACCGAGGTGCAGTCGATGAAAGAATGAAATCCAATTATTATTGGTCATATGCACGACCGAGGTGCAGTCGATGAAAGAATGAAATCCAATTATTATTGGTCATATGCACGACCGAGGTGCAGTCGATGAAAGAATGAAATCCATGGGGGCATGGTTACCAAGGGGGCTTGGTAAGGATATAAGTTTATCCGAATGAAATCCATGGGGGCATGGTTACCAAGGGGGCTTGGTAAGGATATAAGTTTATCCGAATGAAATCCATGGGGGCATGGTTACCAAGGGGGCTTGGTAAGGATATAAGTTTATCCGAATGAAATCCATGGGGGCATGGTTATCAAGGGGGCTTGGTAAGGATATAAGTTTATCCGAAATGATTTGGTACCACATGCATTAGAGAATGCATTTGAGGCATGCATCCTTTGTGACATTAGTGATAATTGTGATTGATGAGTTTTGTGGGAACTTATGTGTGCATAATGGTTGTTGAGTGATAATTGTTATTGATGAGTTTTGTGCTTGAAGAATTATGTGTGCATGGTAATTGATGATTGATAATTTCCATCGGTTTGACTTAATTGCTTAAAGCGTTGATATGTTTTTGAGTACTTGTGATTAATGAATAAATGTTTGACGATAAGTGATGATGCATGTGCGTGAGTTAGAATATGCATGATGGGTAAAGTGTAGGTACCCTACTTATTATTATGCTGATTATATAGTGTTGATTATGTTTTACTAACACTCTCTGTTTTGTGTTATGTGCTGGATCTTTGGGGATCCAGATTTTCAGGAAGACGAGCATATCGTCGAGGATTAGCTGTTGTCGTATAGAACCTGCGTGGTGGTGAGGGCATAGCTTAGCTATCCTTACTTTTGGTACTAGGTGTTGTATCCTAGTTAGAGTTTAGGGCTCTGATAGTTGTAACACCACTTTGGGGTATTCGAACGTGTATGTATGAATTTGATAATGATCTCTGTTGTAGATGTGGATGTTAATTTATCTAATGCTGTTGGTCTGATTTTCTGCATAACTTTCTGCATAATTTTCTGCACAACTTTTCCGTATTTGAAACGAAAACTGGTACTGATTGGTACAGATTTGGCCTTGGGGGTGAACATGAAAGTTTTAGATAATTTTGTTAGCTTTCCAGTGGCTTTGGTTTGACATGAAAATGACTTTTAGTTTTTGAGTTATGATGAAAATACTCAGAGGAGGTTTTAGTGGATTTGTGCTGTGACAGCATTTTCAGTTTTATGTTTTCACGTCTTTTTCTCTCGTCTTTGTCTTAGATTGGTCTTTGGTATGAACATGTGGTATGTTGTAATGTGTTTTGAAAACGGGAACAAAATGATGCAATCGTTTTTGTGAACATTGATATAGAAGGGGTATGACCTAGAAGGGGTATCAGCTAGAAGGGGTATCCTGCTGTTGAGTTAGAAGGGGTATCCTGCTGTTGAGTTAGTAGGGGTATCCTGCTGTTGAGTTAGTAGGGGTATCCTGTTGTCCTGTTAGAAGGGGTATCGTCTCTGTTTTTCTGTTTGTTTTTTCTTTTTCCGCTGCTGTTTGTGAATCAAATATATTTTGATCTGTTGATGTTTATGAAAATGCGTTTTCATTATGTTGTAACTTCCTATGTCCTTAACGTTTTGTTTTATTAAAGTTAATAATCGGCGGTTAAGGGTTAGGGTGTTACAATAGGTGGTATCAGAGCAGGTCGATCCATTGGATCAATTAGGTGTAGATTACCCTTTGTGTAACATGTGTTGGGAAAACACTGTTATACTGTTTTGAGGAAACGAAGTGTATCCTCACTCGTGGTGCGTGGTGCTGGTTCAGGTTATGGCGCAGAAAGCATTTGCCGATGCGATGGAATTGATGGCGAATGCCATGGTTCAGAAGGCTGTGAGTAGGACGGCTGATAGAGCAGCACAGGAAGCCAAGACTAACTACTACAAGGCTGTGAATGAGAAGAGGAGGAGAGCCTTCGGAAGAGGAAAGCCTTATGATAATCGGGGAAAGAAGCCGGATGAAGGTGGAAGCAGTGGTGGTAAAACTGGAGGTGGTAAGAATTGTTTTAAGTGTGGACAACCGGGACATCGTTTCTATGAGTGCCCGAAGAATGATAGAGAATGTTTCAAGTGTGGTGATCCTAACCACAAAGCTGATCAGTGCAAGAAGGGTATTGTGTGCTTCAACTGCAAAGAAGCGGGTCATAAGAGCAACGTGTGTAAGAAGCCTAGAGCGGCTGGGGGAAAAGTGTTCGCTTTGGATGGTGGTGATGCAGGGGCTGACAACTTGATCAGAGGTACATGCTTTATCAATAAGACTCCTTTGTCTGCTATTATTGATACAGGTGCTACCCATTCGTTTATTTCTGCGGATTGTGTTAAGAGGTTGGGTCTAAGAGTAGAAAATATGATGGGACGCATGGTTATAGAAACGCCTGCAAGTGGTTCGGTATCGACTATTCTAGTCTGTGTTGACTGTTCAGTCACTATGTTTGATCGACACTTTGGAATGGATTTAGTCTGCATTCCGTTGAGCGGAATAGACGTTGTCTTTGGTATGAACTGGTTAGAATTTAATCGGGTTCATATCAACTGCGGTAAGAGGACGGTTATGTTTCCAAGACCGGAGCCAGAGTTGTGTTCGAAGCTCATGTGTTGTCGGGAAGTGGTAAGATCAGTGAAGGCTCAAGAGGACGTGTTTGCTATGTTTGCTTCGTTGAGAGTGGAAGAGAAGATTGAGGTTGATGCGTTGCCGGTGGTGCGTGATTTCACAGATGTTTTTCCAGATGACATTTTGGATTTACCACCCGAGAGAGAGGTTGAATTCGCAATTGACATAGTACCTGGTACTAGTCCAATATCAATGGCACCGTATCGTATGTCAGCTGCTGAGCTGGAAAAGTTGAAGGAACAATTGGAGGAATTGTTAGAGAAAAAGTTTGTAAGACCGAGTGTATCGCCGTGGGGTGCGCCGGTTCTGTTGGTAAAGAAGAAAGATGGTAGTATGCGTTTGTGCATCGATTATCGTCAGTTGAATAAAGCAACTATCAAGAACAAGTATCCACTTCCGAGGATAGATGATTTGATGGATCAGTTAGTGGGAGCCTGTGTGTTCAGCAAGATTGATTTGAGATCGGGATATCACCAGATAAGAGTTAAGGCGGAGGATATACCGAAGACTGCTTTCAGGACAAGGTATGGTCACTACGAGTACGCTGTTATGCCTTTTGGAGTTACTAATGCACCTGGAGTGTTTATGGAATATATGAATCGTATATTTCATTCCTTTTTGGATCGATTCGTGGTGGTCTTCATAGACGATATTTTGGTATACTCAAAGACGGAAGAGGAACATGCCGAGCATTTGAGGATTGTGTTGGAGGTGTTGCGTGAGAAGAAGCTTTATGCAAAATTTTCTAAGTGTGAATTTTGGTTGCATGAAGTTAGCTTTTTGGGTCACGTTATTTCAAGTGGTGGTATAGCAGTGGATCCTGCTAAGGTAGAAGCCGTGCAAGATTGGGGAACGCCGGAGTCTGTTACTGAAATCCGAAGTTTTCTTGGTTTGGCCGGTTACTATCGGAGGTTCATCGAAGGATTTTCAAAGTTGGCGTTGCCGTTGACACAGTTGACTAGGAAGGGTCAAGCTTTCATTTGGGATGACAAGTGTGAGCAGAGTTTCCAAGAGCTGAAGAGGAGGCTGACATCTGCACCTGTGTTAATTCTGCCAAATCCGAAGGAACCGTTCGTGGTTTATTGTGATGCGTCGAAGATGGGTCTAGGTGGTGTGTTGATGCAGAGGGGACAAGTCGTTGCTTATGCATCAAGACAGCTGAAGATTCATGAGAGGAACTATCCTACGCATGATTTGGAGCTAGCTGCTGTCGTGTTTGTTCTCAAGATTTGGAGGCACTACTTGTATGGGTCAAGGTTCGAGGTTTTCAGCGATCACAAGAGTCTGAAATACTTGTTTGATCAGAAGGAGCTCAATATGAGGCAAAGAAGATGGTTAGAGTTTCTTAAGGATTATGATTTCGAGTTGAGTTATCACCCGGGTAAGGCTAATGTGGTAGCCGATGCGTTGAGTAGGAAGTCTTTGCATATGTCGTCTCTGATGGCGAAGGAACTGAGATTGATTGAAGAGTTTAGAGACCTCAGTTTGGTTTGTGAAAGGACAACCAGAAGCGTGAAGCTAGGAATGTTGAAGTTGACGAATGATTTTCTCGAAGAGTTTGTGGAAAAGCAAAAGTCTGATGTGAGATTGATGAAGTTTAAGACACTCATCGAGCAAAGGAAAAGGTAAACGTTGAGATCGATGAGAAAGGTGTGATGAGGTGTCAGGGAAGGTTATGTGTACCAGATGTGCCAGAATTGAAGAGGATGATCTTGGAGGAAGGTCACAGAAGCAACTTAAGTATTCATCCTGGTGTTACTAAGATGTATCAAGATCTGAGGAAAATGTTCTGGTGGCAAGGGATGAAGATAGAGATCCCCGTTTTACTTCAAGGTTTTGGGAGAGTCTACAAGAGGCGTTGGGGACCAAGTTGCGGATGAGTTCTGCTTATCACCGCAGACGGATGGTCAATCGGAGAGGACGATTCAATCATTGGAGGATTTATTAAGATCGTGCATTTTGGAACAAGGAGTGAGTTGGGAAGCTTGCTTACCATTGATTGAGTTTACGTATAACAACAGTTTTCATTCGAGCATTGGTATGGCACCTTTTGAAGCGTTGTATGGGAGAAGATGTAGAACACCTTTGTGTTGGTTTGAATCGAGAGCAAGATGCGGGACTCCTATCCAGAGTTGTTTTCGGTTATTTTCGAGGGCGAAAATTCTTTTTAGGGGGGTAGAGTTGTAACGACCCTATTTTCGTAAATTATATTTTTATATATTTTATTTTATTGTTTGGCTTTTAAAAATATTTTCTCGTAATCGATAAATAATTATTTAGCGCGAGCGTAAGTTCGTAATCGAGTTTTAAGGTTTGGGGCGAAATTGGGCCAAGAAGATGAATAGTAATGGGCTTGGTCATGAATAAGTAGTAATGATCAAGTGGATGAGATTTAGTGAGCTTGGAATGGATTGGATGGCTAGGATTGATCTTGAGAGTTAGTAAGGAATGGATGGCCATGATTTAATTGATTGGGTTATAAGAGATATCACAAGATTTTCCCAAGCACTATTCCCTATCTTTTGAGAGGCAGAAAACGTGAAGGAGAAGGGAGAAGAGCAAGAGAAAGAAAACGTGAACAGCTAGGGCACGAGAGAGAGAAGAGAAAAGCTTGGAACCTTCGTGGATTCATCGATTGCTAGGTAAGAGAGTTAGTATTCATAATCGGGAGTGACTCGAGAAGGGGAGATTGTCGATATCTCCGTACCCAAACTTCTCCTCTCACTTTCTTTTGGTTTTGTGAAACTTTTCTTAAACAAAACTTGAGTTTGATGATTGTAGTATGTTTCTAGTATGATCTTGTGGATTGAAATTGTGTTTTCATGTATGTTTGAATTATTGGAATGATATTGTGTGGATTACAATATATGGCTGAAAGTTTTTATGATTAAAGTTGTTAATGATTATGTTAAGTTCATTTGATGCTAAGTGATGTTGATGGTATGTTTAATTGAAGTTATATGATGGTTATCTATGTTGGGTATTTCGAAAATGATGTTGTTGTTCTAGAAAAGCTTGAGTAAAACCCTAACAATGGTGGTTTTTGTTAAGGTCATCATGTTGTGTGAATATGTGTTATATAATGTTTGGAATGGCTGTTAAGAACTAATAGAATGTGTCTAAGGTTTTGAAAGTGGATTCGGACTTAGTAATATTAAAGACTAAGGTGTGGGTATTGATGAATATGTTTGAATGGATAAGTTATCAAAGTGTGTGAGTTTTCCTTTGAAACCCTTATGTGTTTGAGATTTCGGTGTGATTGCTTGGTTTTATTGAGATTGTTGAACATGGTTGAGTATATACATGTTGTGTCTTATGATCTGGCCATGAGAGCCTAGTGTTCGTGTTTGTTGTTGTTGTGATAATTATCAGAGAGCTGATAATTAGTGGTGTTGTTTGTGTATGATGTTGTTAATGATGTTGTGAGTTTGATTTAGTATGATGTTGTTGATGATGTTGTGAGTTTGGTTTAGTATGATGTATGCTCTTTATGGGCAAGAATGAAATCCAATTATTATTGGTCATATGCACGACCGAGGTGCAGTCGATGAAAGAATGAAATCCAATTATTATTGGTCATATGCACGACCGAGGTGCAGTCGATGAAAGAATGAAATCCAATTATTATTGGTCATATGCACGACCGAGGTGCAGTCGATGAAAGAATGAAATCCAATTATTATTGGTCATATGCACGACCGAGGTGCAGTCGATGAAAGAATGAAATCCAATTATTATTGGTCATATGCACGACCGAGGTGCAGTCGATGAAAGAATGAAATCCAATTATTATTGGTCATATGCACGACCGAGGTGCAGTCGATGAAAGAATGAAATCCAATTATTATTGGTCATATGCACGACCGAGGTGCAGTCGATGAAAGAATGAAATCCATGGGGGCATGGTTACCAAGGGGGCTTGGTAAGGATATAAGTTTATCCGAATGAAATCCATGGGGGCATGGTTACCAAGGGGGCTTGGTAAGGATATAAGTTTATCCGAATGAAATCCATGGGGGCATGGTTACCAAGGGGGCTTGGTAAGGATATAAGTTTATCCGAATGAAATCCATGGGGGCATGGTTATCAAGGGGGCTTGGTAAGGATATAAGTTTATCCGAAATGATTTGGTACCACATGCATTAGAGAATGCATTTGAGGCATGCATCCTTTGTGACATTAGTGATAATTGTGATTGATGAGTTTTGTGGGAACTTATGTGTGCATAATGGTTGTTGAGTGATAATTGTTATTGATGAGTTTTGTGCTTGAAGAATTATGTGTGCATGGTAATTGATGATTGATAATTTCCATCGGTTTGACTTAATTGCTTAAAGCGTTGATATGTTTTTGAGTACTTGTGATTAATGAATAAATGTTTGACGATAAGTGATGATGCATGTGCGTGAGTTAGAATATGCATGATGGGTAAAGTGTAGGTACCCTACTTATTATTATGCTGATTATATAGTGTTGATTATGTTTTACTAACACTCTCTGTTTTGTGTTATGTGCTGGATCTTTGGGGATCCAGATTTTCAGGAAGACGAGCATATCGTCGAGGATTAGCTGTTGTCGTATAGAACCTGCGTGGTGGTGAGGGCATAGCTTAGCTATCCTTACTTTTGGTACTAGGTGTTGTATCCTAGTTAGAGTTTAGGGCTCTGATAGTTGTAACACCACTTTGGGGTATTCGAACGTGTATGTATGAATTTGATAATGATCTCTGTTGTAGATGTGGATGTTAATTTATCTAATGCTGTTGGTCTGATTTTCTGCATAACTTTCTGCATAATTTTCTGCACAACTTTTCCGTATTTGAAACGAAAACTGGTACTGATTGGTACAGATTTGGCCTTGGGGGTGAACATGAAAGTTTTAGATAATTTTGTTAGCTTTCCAGTGGCTTTGGTTTGACATGAAAATGACTTTTAGTTTTTGAGTTATGATGAAAATACTCAGAGGAGGTTTTAGTGGATTTGTGCTGTGACAGCATTTTCAGTTTTATGTTTTCACGTCTTTTTCTCTCGTCTTTGTCTTAGATTGGTCTTTGGTATGAACATGTGGTATGTTGTAATGTGTTTTGAAAACGGGAACAAAATGATGCAATCGTT
Organism: Medicago ruthenica; assembly: GCA_018208015.1. Lineage (NCBI taxonomy): Eukaryota > Viridiplantae > Streptophyta > Magnoliopsida > Fabales > Fabaceae > Medicago > Medicago ruthenica. The sequence goes on along the minus strand of CM031378.1, from coordinate 107,765,173 downwards.
TTTGTGAACATTGATATAGAAGGGGTATGACCTAGAAGGGGTATCAGCTAGAAGGGGTATCCTGCTGTTGAGTTAGAAGGGGTATCCTGCTGTTGAGTTAGTAGGGGTATCCTGCTGTTGAGTTAGTAGGGGTATCCTGTTGTCCTGTTAGAAGGGGTATCGTCTCTGTTTTTCTGTTTGTTTTTTCTTTTTCCGCTGCTGTTTGTGAATCAAATATATTTTGATCTGTTGATGTTTATGAAAATGCGTTTTCATTATGTTGTAACTTCCTATGTCCTTAACGTTTTGTTTTATTAAAGTTAATAATCGGCGGTTAAGGGTTAGGGTGTTACACTTCTGGTCTTGGAACAAGATCCCACACTTCACTCCTTTTGAATTGATTCAACTCATCTTGCATTGCTTCAATCCAAAATTCATCAGTTAGGGCTTCTTTCACATTTTTGGGTTCAAACTTAGACACAAAGCATGAATCAGTAGCAGTTGGTTCTGATCTCCTGGTTCTGACCCCTTGATCCAAACACCCAATGATAAGCTCCTTAGGATGATCCTTCTGAACTCTAATTGATGGCCCTTTATTGGTAGGATCTTGTTCTGGTTGATCTTCTGCTTCTTCAGACTCTGAATGCTTTTCTGCTTCTGAAGTTTGTTCTTCTGAGGTTTCAGACTCTGGAACAACTTCAGGCTCATTCTTTTCATTCTCAGCAGACAAATCATCAATAACCACATTTATGGACTCCATCACAACCTTGGTTCTGGAATTAAACACCCTGTAAGCTCTGCTGTTCACTGAATAACCCAGGAATATGCCCTCATCAGACTTAGGATCCAGTTTTCTTCTATTTTCTCTATCAGCCAAAATATAGCATCTGCTCCCAAAAACATGGAAGTATTTGACTGTAGGCTTCCTTCCTTTCCATAGTTCATATAAGGTACAAGTTTTTCCCATCTTCAGAGTGACTCTATTATGGATATAACATGCAGTGTTCATGGCTTCAGCCCAAAACATATATGGCAACTTCTTAGCATGCAGCATGACTCTTGCACATTCTGCTAATGTCCTATTCTTCCTCTCCACTACACCATTTTGCTGAGGTGTGATAGGTGCAGAGAATTCATGTTTTATTCCTTCAGAAGCACAGAATTCTGAAAAACTCTTGTTTTCAAATTCCTTGCCATGATCACTTCTGATTCTGACAATACCACAGTCCTTCTCTCTTTGTAATTGAGTACATAAGTCTTTAAACACTTCAAAAGTATCAGACTTCTCTCTAACAAAGTTGATCCATGTGAATCTTGAGTAGTCATCTACCATTACAAAAGCATACCTCTTGCCTCCAACACTCTCTACTTGCATAGGCCCCATCAAATCCATATGAACAAGTTCTAGTACTTTCGTAGTTACCTGGTGAACTAATCTGGGATGAGACATTCTTGTTTGTTTTCCAATTTGACAATCACCATAAACATTGTCCTCATTGATCTTTAGATTAGGTACACCTCTGATAGCTTCAGTACTTAGGATTTTTTTCATGCCTTTCAGATGCAGATGTCCCAGCTTCTGGTGCCAGAGTTTGACTTCCTCTTCTGAGCTCATAAGACAAGAAGTCAGACTTCTTTCTTCTTCAGAAACCCACAAATAACAATTGTCTTTGGATCTGCAGCCCCTCATCTGAGTTTTTCCATTCTGATCAGTAACAATACTCTCCTGCTTGTTGAAATTAACTTTCAAATCCTGATCACACAGCTGGCTAATACTGATCAGATTAGAGGTTAATCCTTCCACCAGTAGCACATCATTAAGTTTGGGCAAACCTTCTCTGATCAAATCACCAATACCCAGAATCTGACCTCTTACACCATCTCCAAATGTCACATAACTTCTGGAGAATGATCTGATATTGCTCAGCAGCTTCTTCACACCAGTCATGTGCCTTGAACATCCACTATCAAAGTACCAGTCTTCTTTTGAGGTGGCTCTCAATGATGTATGAGCAATCAGGCCAACATTCTGAATTTTGGGCTTCCACACCTTCTGAACACTATGTCTGGGGGCAGCTGGTTGCACTCTTCTATTCTGAAAATGTTCAGGATAGCCATAAAGTTTATAGCAAAATGGTTTGATATGCCCTTTCTTTCCACAATGATGACAGATCCATGGATGATTTCTCCTCCTTCTGTTTCTGAAAAATTTCTGGGGTTGCTTCTGAGGTAGCATCTGAACATGCTTCTGACCTTGCATCTGGGCTTGCTTCTGAGGTCTCTTCTTTGATGTTCCAGCCATAGAATCATGAGTTTTAGTAGCAGGAACAAAACTCATCTGTTTAGGAATCTGAGTCTGATCAACAAAACCTAACCCAGTTTTTCCTTGTTGCTGATTCCCCAAAATATCCTCCAACTTATTAGTAGCAGAGTTCAACATCTTCACTTGCTTCTTCATTTGATCAAGTTGGGAGTTCAGTTGATTCACTTGTTCTTTTAAATCTGAATTCTGCACTAACAGTTCACCTTTTTCAGCCTCCAGTTGAAGAATAGTCTCCTTCTGATCCAAAACTTGTTTGCAAACCTCAGCACTTCTGGTATACAGCTTCTTGTAGTTATCAGCTAGATCATCATATGAGGTCTTAGCAGCTTCAGACACATATGAGGCTTCAGACTCTGAGTCAGACTCTGAACAGGTCTCAGACTCTAAAACAGCTTCCTTCTTCAAGATAGTTCCTGACCTCACAACTAGACCAGTATCACACATATCAGATTCACTAACATCATCATCTTCAGAACCATCATCAGACCATGCAACAGCTAGGCTCTTCTTCTGCTTCTTAAGAAAAGTAGGACATTCAGATTTGATATGCCCATAGCCCTCACACTCATAGCACTGCACACCTTTGGCTTGGTTGCTTTTCTCTTCAGACTTGGTCTTCTTCTCATCAGTTTGTTGCTTCTTGTTATTGAATCTGAAGTTCTGACCTTTGGCTTTGGCTTTTCTGTTAACATTCTTCAGAATCTTGTTGAATTGTTTTCCCAGCAACACAAGAGCTTCTGATAAGTCATCCTCTTCAGACTCTTGTTGATCATCAGCTTCAGAATTTACACTAAAAGCTACACCTTTTCCTTTCTTCTCAGTCTGTTTACAAAAGGCAGTTTCAAAATTGAGTAGTGACCCAATCAGCTCCTCAACCTTCATAGCAGAAATATCATGAGCCTCCTCAATTGCAGTGACCTTCATATCAAACCTTCTGGGCAGGGACCTGAGGATTTTTCTGACTAACTTCTCATCAGACATCTTTTCACCAAGAGAGTCAAAGGAATTGGCCATATCCAGCACATTCATGTAAAAATCCTGAATGGATTCATCCTCCTTCATCTTCAGGTTCTCAAACTTGGTGGTCAGCAACTGTAATCTGGACATCTTCACCTTAGAAGTTCCTTCATGAGTTGTCTTTAAGATTTCCCAGGCCTCCTTTGCAATAGTGCATTGTTTGATAAGTCTGAACATGTTCTGATCAACACCATTAAAGATAGCATTCAAAGCTTTTGAATTTCCTAGTGACAGATCATCTTCAGCTTTGGTCCATTCCTCCTCAGGCTTCAGAACCTCTGTCTTGTTACCATCTTTGTCTGTATACACAGGATGATCCCAGCCTTTAATCACAGCTTTCCAAGTCCTGCTGTCAATAGATTTTAAGAAGGCACACATCCTAGACTTCCAATACTCATAGTTTGTGCCATCTAATAGGGGTGGTCTATTGACATAGCCTCCTTCTCTATCCATGCTTGCCAGATATTAAGTCCTCTGGATCTCACCCAATTTACAGGCAGGGTGCCTGCTCTGATGCCAATTGAAATTCTGGCCAGGCAATAAACAGAGTTACCAGATTCAGGTTCTGATGAAAACTTAGCAGGTTCAGAACAGAACTTAGCACAATTTTAAAAGCAAATAATAGGCAGAAAATAAACGTGCAGGAAAGCTAAAAACACACAAGGTTTGTTAACCCAGTTCGGAGTAAACACCTCCTACTCTGGGGGATACCAATCCAGGAAGGAAATCCACTATAGGATTTAACCCAAAGACTCAAGACACTGACTCCCAGTTCCCAGCCTTAGCAATTAAACTCCTCCTAGTCAGACTTCTACCCAACTCTGAGTATTAGAATCCACTAACTTCCTATTCAAGCAACTAAACTCAGCTACTTGAACAACCCTTAACAATCCCCTGTTTTTGAACACAATTCAATGACAACACTTCATTCGTACCTAAAGGCTTAGAATGAATTACAACTCAATAAAACACCTAAACCAACTCAATAGAGTGGTGCACAAATAAAGCTAAAAGCTTAAAAACTCTAAGACTCTATATCTCTGAAATTTTCTCTCTAATAACGTAAGTCTTCAATAGCAAAGCTCCTCCTTTTATAATCTTCAGCAAGCCTCTTAATTATGCTCCAAATCTTCTGAATTGATTTGTTACTGGAATAAGATTGTTCCAATAAAGTAACAAATAAAACTGCATTTAATCTTTGAAAGATTTAAAACAGAAAATACGAATTTTCATAACTTTAAACCAAATCTTCAAAGATATCTTCTCCAATTAAACCAGCCTTCTAGAAGTAATTATACAAACATAATTCCTTGCTAAATCTCCCAAGATACGGGCAAAAACAATCCAGCAAACTCAGCTTCTAATGTGGTCAACAGAAGTCAACGCTGGCTTCAGAACCTGAAACTGCTTCTGAAGTGCTACAGTGCTTCTGATGAGCATTTCAGCTTCTGATGTAGATTTCAGCTTCTGAATGGCTTCAAATGAGAAAACTTGTAACTGAAGAAATGTTCAACATGAGGAAATGCTTCTATTCCATACTTTGGTTTTGCCAAACAATGCAGCCAACACCTAAAGACTCAACACTCCGAGACGTGTACGAACGCTCGGAAGGCCTTTGTGAAGTCGCCACCAAAGTTTTTGTTTAAAGGGAACGTTGATAAACCCTTAAGTTTTTTTGTTTTGAAAGGGAAACGATAATAAAACCCTTGGCGATGAGGAGAAGGATTGGTCATCGCAACCATTGTCGGGTTCGGGAGTCGATTACGCAAGGGGAAGGTATTAGCACCCCTCACGTCCGTTGTACTCAACGGGAACCTCCTATTTAGCTAAAGCTTAAAATGTTTTTAAATGTTTTGCGTGCATGCTTATCTATGTCAAAAGAAAATATGATAAAGGGGGGAAAAAGAGATAAAAACAAACGAAAGGAAAAAGAAAGTTTTTTATTATTGCGCTTGACAAGATGGCGATCTTGCTCCTACGTATCTCCCGGTAGTCGGAGAATTCAAAGCGTACGTAGTTCTTTGGTAGAAAAACGTACATATGTTGGTTATTTTTAATGAACGATGTTTTGACCGTATTCTTGCGATTAAACGTAGCTTGTATGCTCGCGATGGGAGACTTAAGCGTATAGCTTGTATGCTCGCGCATGGGAGGCTTAAGCGTTTGTTTACGAATCGCGCTTAGAATAGGTAAAACATGTCCGTTGGGTAAGAGGGTTCGAATTGGTCGCTATGGGACCAAAAGGGGTGCAATGGACTCAATCGAGTCGATCATTGACCGGAGTGACTCAAACGAGTCGGGGAAAAGTTCGATTGATCCAACGGGATCAAGAACGGGTACAATGGACTCGAACGAGTCGAACATTGACCGGAGTGACTCAAACGAGTCTAAAAGGTTTGGATTGACCACAAAGGGCGAAGAATTGGTTTGGTATGGTTAGATGCGTTGAAAAAGGAATGACGATTGTCCGAACGACGAGACATACGTCATGCATTCGTACAATCGAGGCAATGGAGAGACATACGTCAAACCATCCCTTTTTCATTCAAGTTTTTGGTTGAATTTCTTAGAAATCCCAAAGTTTATCAAAACATTTGGTTTGGAACTCAAAATGAAGAGGTTTTAACAATTTTGTGAAAAACGCACAAGTTCGGCTCATTTTGGAAACGGTTTGGAAAAGCGAAACAAGTTCGGCTTATGTTCACGTTTGGTTTGAAAATCATGAACAATGTTTTTGTTCATGTTTGGTTTTTTGAAAATGATGAACATAGCTTAATTGCTCAAGTTTATTTGAAAGTTTGTGATTGTAACTTGTTTTGCAAGTTACCCAAAAAAAGTGTTACCCGAACTTGCGAATTTTCTAATATTATGCAAAATCCTTGACATGGTTTGGATAATATGAGTTTTAAACCTCCTAGGTTCTGAGCTCTTGGGCTAGAACCTCAAAAATTGGCCATTTGGGAGCCTAAACTCAGATTCTGAGTTCTGTCATGGTCGCACTGCGACCATGACTTCGCACTGCGAACAATGCGAATTTTTGAGTTCAGAAGTTGTTTCTGAACTGTTGTTCAGAAACAACTTCTGAACAAACTCGGGACCTTTTAGGAGAGTGAAAAGCTTTGAGTTTTGCAATGAAAAGGGCTGGACAAACTAGTTTTGATGCTTTGCAAACCTTGGGATTTCTTTTGAAATTCAAAAGGGGGTTTTTTAGAGCAAAAGGTTTTGAACCAAAATTGATATGCAAGCACAACTATAAATGCAAGATAATGACTTAGAACACTTACAGAGATCCTTAGCAAAGCTCCTGCTGCGATGAACTTGGATTGGTTGAAGGTTCTTGCAAAGTTTTGAATGTTGTTGATTTGGAGCAATGAACTTATGCAATGCTTTGTATTGGAATTGGTTTTTGCTAGTGCTTTGTGCTGGTTTTCTCTGGTTGTTTGTAAGTGTATCAAGTGTTAATGAGTAGTGTTTTCTAAAGTATCAATGAGTAGTGTTTCCAAAGTGTCTTGGATGGTTATGCATTGCCTCCTATTTATAGGCCAAAACCAAATCAATTTCATCATTAGAAATCCCCAAAATCCAGCTGATTTGTGGGCTAGGATCAGGCTAAATCTCTTTGCATTTAATGCTAATGGATAGAGGTAACCCTGCCTTGTGCCAAGGGTCAAGACCTTGACTGATTTCAGCCACAAATTCAAAGGTTTTTGGATAGAAATGATGATGAAATAGGGCTGGATTGCAATTGGTTGTGCTTGGGGATTGATCCTTGCAATCTTAATGGTTAAGCAACAAAAACGTGCACTGTGATGTGCAGAGGTTGGGGGAAGCAAAAGGCAACATGTGGGCTGGTGTGAGAGGGATGAAAAGCTGCTGAAAAACAGGGCAGCAATCATGGTTTTTTGCAAGTGAAAACCAGCTGGGTTTGACTGGTTTTGGGGGAGCAAGCAGGAAGAAAGTCCACAAGCTGGTGGCTGGCAACCCTAGGGTCAGTAGCAGGTCACTTGGGAAAATAATAATGAAAACAATATGTAACAAAAACTGGAATTAAATCAAAGAAATCAAAAATCTGCAGAAAAATCGCAGACTTCGCACTGCGAAGTCACCATTTTTGAAATGTTGACTTTTGTTGGCTTTGACTTTTTTTCCTCTCTTTTTTTGATTTTTGTTTGGAAAAGGCTTAGGACAAAATTGGGGTACTACACACCCAGCCTTGAGGCCCCTTTTGGTGCTTCCGCTGGACCCGGATCATGGTAAAGAACAGGCGCAGCGAAGGCTGCTCGCCTTTATATTTGCACCAGAACTGGAACACCTTTACGAGCGCCCAGGACAAGGAATGAAGTTGAGAATGAGCCACCTTCAAATGATGGAGAACCTCGAGTTCAAGCCGTTAAAAGGGACGACCACATCCATTTCCTTCACCAGAATCTCGTACGTAATGAAGCAGCACCCTTTGTACTGGCTGCTCACCCGATTCGATGAAGCTGCAACAACCCACTCGCCAGGGAGCCGCTCGTCCCATACGAACTTCTCGAGCCTCTCCATTGAATTGTAGTACGACTTCTTCAAGGCCTCCTCGTGAACACAACCGTAATCAATCGCAGGGCTCGAGGAATCCGAATTTTCTGCCATTAGGATATCGTCATCCCTCCTTAAAAGATAATGGAAACCATGAGTATGGGCCCTAGAGCATTTTTCTAACCAACAAATGATTTCCTCATGAGAGGGCAGGCGTTTCAAAAGTACAATCAAGGATTCCCTCATCTTAAAGTATGGAACATCCCCCTCAGAGGCGGCCCCCGGGCTGCGACGCTCCCGGATCTCGTTTTCATAACTGTTAGAAGGGGAGTAACCGCTGGATGATGAATCCACCGAGTTTTTGCAATAAACGCTCATCCTTCTCCCTCAGTTTGGGAAGGCAAAGGAAATAACCAGAAATAAGGAAAAAATGGAGAAAGAGGATACCTTTAGGGTTTGACAATTTCTGGAGGAGGAAATAGAAGCCCCGAAGAAACTGCAGAACCCCGAAGCCTTAACTAGAGGAGAGGGATTTTCACTTAAGGAAATCGAAGAAAAAAAACAAGAAAAGAATGCGAAACGAAATACCAAGTGTAAGTAAAGAGAGGAAGGATTTCTGGGTATATAGAAGATTCTGAAATGCAAAGAGTGAAAGGGAGAAATTTCCCTCCTTATATAGGCTACAAAGTGTTTGAATCAATGGCCCATATTAAAGGGAACCAGAAGGTCTCGATCCGACGGTTGGGAAGAAATCTTGGATGACGAAGCGCAATCAAGTGGCGCGTGTGTGAGCCACGATTCCAGTGCGCGTGCAGCCACGAAGCTGACACGTGGGAGGCGAAACAGAACAACCATTGTGTCTAAGATGTTTCAGTTCGAAGCAGTTAATGCAACTACCCCCACTCACTTAACTAGGACGCAGCTCCACTAGCAAAGGACGACAACATGCCCCTCTTAAAGACTTCAATGGCGCCACATGTTTGAAGACGTCCCATTAAGCACCACACATGATTAAGCCATTGCGCCATAAATGCATCAACAACTTGGGGGCAACCATTCTGGACCGACCAGAAGTCCAATCAGACAGCGACATGTGGACCAAACGTCCACCACTTCAAGACGCGTCACCCAAAGGCGCGTACTAACAGTCGTGCACGACGCCGCACCACAGCGCACCTCCACGCATTTGACACCGTACACGTGTCCCCTAATCGCACGCTGCATATTCCGGAGGCAGTTATTCCTACAAGCGCCTATATAAGGGTGAATTAGCTTCACCCCCAAGGTACGATTCATTTTACACACACTTTTCACACACTCTTTCTTAGTTCCATTACTGACTTGATCGTCAGAGTGCTAACGTGCCTGCAGGCACCTTTCGTTCCACCGCGAATACTCGTCGCCACCGTACCGGAGCACTTTCTGCCACGATTGCCTCCATCAGTTCCTTACCGGACAGATCAAATATATATCTGGATTATGTTTTGATGATAACAAAGTTAATAAACAAATAATTTGTCTACTAACCGCATGTTCAAGCATACAATTTTTTTTTGTTACATTCAAGCATACAAGTTGATAAAAGAAAAAAAATAAAAAAATAAATGTACATGCTCTTAACATAGTAATACTTTGTATACCATGACTGTAAAAAAAGGTCTATTGTCTGGTCTAACGTGAAAGACAAAGAAAATGAACAACGACTTAGGAGGATATGACAAATTATCTTCAAGCACAATAAAAAGTTGATCAAGCCCCAAGGAAGCAAAGAAACGAATCATACGATCAACGAATAGTCAACATAAAGCATCATATGCAGATAAGACACCAAGCCATTGTATGGATACGACGTACATCTGCATGGTCAGTACCAAGCCAATCAAAAGTCATCCATTAAAGCAAGTTATCCTCTGGGCGAATGTTACAAAGAAACATCAAAGCACTCATCTGAATACAATGATCGTCTGTGAGGATCAAACTAAAGATCATATCCTAAGCTTCGTTTAGGAAACATCTGAAATTTTAAGGTTTTTTAGCCCACTCTAAAATATACAGTTTAAAATCCAGGATAGCCTGCATGGGCCATAGTAGCTCATAGCCCTACAAACCAAAGTGAACACATTGATGATGAAGAATGACCTGTAATGGGTATATATAATAACGACCACATCGAGAGTTATGTTCGTCTCTCCAAGTGAAAGATGGAAGTTGTTGGTGTCCCGTGCCACCTATCTACAATGCAAAAACAAGCCCTTTGGTTATCATCTCATAGATACATGTCAACAATGGTAAGAGTCCCGACCAATCCACTAATCGTCAAACCTCTGGATGCTAAATGGTAGTTTGTCTCCAATTCTTCCTGTTGGCGAAGACCTTTAATTCCTCATGATCTTGAAATAAATGAAAAAATATATCATAAAAATTGTATCCACAACAAACACAATAACAAACATTATATTGGTATATTACCACTATGTCCCACATGTATTAAAAGGACAAGGTTCACATATGTTCTAAAGACATAAGTATCAAAGGGCCACCACGAAATCCCTTTGTATTTATGTCGTTGTATCAAGTATCCTCCACAACCTCGTGATGAGGCCTAACACCCTATTGATTTGGCTACTATTGGTCCTCCACGTCTGTTGCTCCAAAGAACTGACATGATTCTGCCATGTCGACATGCACACACGAATGTGGTCGATCTAACATGCCATCCTATTGAGCAGTAAATGTTCTTACTATGACTACAAACAACACAATGAAAAAAAATAGGGATAATACCTCAAATTCAGTCTACCATTCAATTGATTTGGCTGGGTTAAATCTGAGTTATTTGAAAGGAAAGAAATATGCGCATCTTTCAGCATAATGATACTTCAATGTACCATTTATTCGACAAAGTAAAACTTTTAGTTTGTTCGTGATTGAAAGCGAATAGTGATATTTTAGCTTTCAATCTACATTTTATGTGGTAAAATCCCCTTCAATGTATGGGTTTGCCACCTAGTTATAACTTATAGTTGGTTTCTTTTTGTTTTTGTATTGATTCAGTATTTCGTATTTCATATGTGGCTACTTTTAGACTTTTATCACAACACTCCTTGCGGTGGTTAGAATTCTTTGCGGTTATTAATATATGGAGAATGTTAAACAGTGCCTCAGGGACATTGATTAAGCAATAAAAAAAGTAAGTTTTTATAAAAAGTGGTGTAGTTGTTACTTGATCAAAAATAACAACTTACTCCATCCATTTCAAAATGCGTGTCACTTTAACAAAAAAAAATTGTTTCAAAGTGAATGTAATTTTCAGTTACCAATGCAATAATAACTTTTTCTTTTCAATTGTACATTTCAATTAATATTACTTACACTACTCCCAAAATATTAATCTCACTTTAGTCGAAAACAAACCAACAATTAATAAGGATAATTTGATAAAATAACAATTCTCTTTCTTTTAATAATTGTATTTCTTAACACATGTGTAAAAACCTTAAACCACATTTATTTTGAAACAAATGAAATATATTTTTAAGACAAAATTTTTATTTATAGATTCTTTAACCAATGCTCCAGGGGCTCCGGTTAGCCAGATCTCATGCATATTTCATTTTGGCTTTAAAAAAAGAAGGGTTAAATATGTTTTTCATCGCTATTTTTCGTCCATACTTTTTAGGCAACTTATGTCTAACTTTCATATTTTTTAATGAAAGTTTCTACAAATAGGTAGAATATTATGACAATCTCTCACAAAAAATTAAATTTTTTTAACAAAGCAAGAATTAAATATGAATTTTTATGTTTTTGATGCTTAAAAATTCATATTTAATTCATGTTTAGTTAAAAAATTCTAATTTTATTTGGATAAATTGACATAATATTCTACACATTTATGAAAAAGTTTTTTACAAAATATGAAGTCATAAATTGACTAAAAAGTAGAGATAGTGAAAAACTTTTGAGGTATTAAAAGTCTAACAAAAATTTTAGAAATATAAAAACGAAAAATTAGTATATTTATAAAAATGAAAAATATATTAAAAAATGAGTTGATTTTAGGTAGCCTACATGAACTGAATCCGCACAAGTATATGTGATCGCATTTAACGTACGTCTACGAATTTGGTCACTGACATACTGTAACGGGTGTAACCAGAAAAATAAAAAAGAAAAATGGGCGGTGTAAGCAGCAGAAATGACTTTATCATGTTTTAGCGAATAAAATCCGCGGTGCGGTGGGCCACAAGGGGATTTGTTTTGTTTCAATTTTAGTTAGTGTTGCAGAGTAGAGTGAGATAAGTGACTAGTGGGTGGTGGAGATGGATTCAGCAACCGGAAACCCTAGTAATTACACGCTCCAAAAAATCCAATCCTCACCGGTGGTGGTTGATCCTCTGCCGCCGCCGCCGCCGTCTTCAACCAATCATATCTTGTCATTTCCGAGTAGGCCTGCCCTCAGAATTACCACCGAGTTCGACAGCGAAAGCGCAAACTTCTTCCACAAAGTTTCTTGTAAATTTTTGGACAGCCTCGCCAAATTGAAATTATCTTTCCATAACAACAGTAAAGGCGATATCTCCGAGCCTCAGATCAGCTTCGTATCGAAGCACCTTAGCCTCCACTACGACCTTGAAGACCATAGTGCTCTCGTTAAGAGTTCCATTGACGTTGGTTCCAGATTCAAACTCACTGGTGCTCATGATGTCAAGGCTCAACAAGGAGAGGTTACAATGGTTGCTAATATCGCTGACCCCGGCTATGCACTTCAACTATCAACACCACTTCCATCCACTGGATTGGTATGTTCTTTTCTTTAGTTGATTTGATTGCCTCTACTATCATTCATTTACTTAAACTTTATTTCTATTTTGCAGCCAAAAGCAACTTTTAGATTTCCTCTAGGTGAAGTTTCGTTACAAGAGAAAGAGGAGCAGGAGGAGGAACAAGTCAAGATAAAAAATTCCTTGTCAGTCAGTGGGATTCTTAAAGGTCAATTTTTGAAAGGTGTCTGCACTGCCCACTACAAGGATGATGAATTGAAGTTAAGATACCGCTACAAGGTATATTACTGCTTATCTTCCCAATTTTTATCATTTTATTTATAATTTCTACCATCTCTTAAATTTATTACCTTAGCTGCTTGAGTAGTTATTTGACACTCATATAAGATTGGTGTTAAATGTTTCAAATAAATGCAGGACGACGAGATGTCATTTCTTCCCATACTTTCTCTCCCTTCGAATGATTTGTCATTTGCCTTCAAGCGTAGGTTTGGTCTTTCTGACAAGTTAAGGTTAGAACTTACAACACCCTCTTAAGAATTTTTTCCTATTACTTGCAATAATATGTGATCCATCTAGAAATGTTATGTTAAAATTGTTTTATCAAGTGGTGGTGACACTTGAGTTCAAATCTGATAAGAACTGATTTTACTGATAACAAAAGTGAAGACCACTCAGACTAGCTGCTTATCAGAATAGAATTCTGAATTTCTTGAAATACAAACAGGTTAGAAAAGAAAGAAAATACAGCCTCAGGAAGTAGGAACAAAACAGTCAATCCCATCCAAAACCACTCTACACAATTTTGCTTGTCACGCCTTGCTACATTTTGTTTTTAACCTTATCAGCTCAATAAGAAAGAAAATGAAGAGAACGGAAAATTGAGGCCCCGTTTACTTTGTGAAATCATTTTCTATTTTCCTTTTCTAAAAATATGTGTTCATTTTAACTTGATAATATGGGGATGTGGGACTCTTGAATTGAACCCATTGTGATGACGAGAAAATGAGATGTTAGTTAGAGATGATTCATTTCTTGAATTAATGAAAACAACATTTTGTCATTTTCATAGTTTCCAAAAAATGCAGACAATTGTTCACTTCAAGAGTCTATTAACTCCTTGTTAGCAAGTAAAATTAACTTAAATCTTAGAAAATGAAAATAGGAAATGTTTTTGCAAATTAGACGGGTTTAGAGTAACTTCAACTAATAGACATAAGAGAATAAAAATCAAATGTTTCCTTCACCATTTTCTTTTATGAAATTTGAAAACAAATTTTCAGAAACTTTTAGTGGCACAGCACTGTTTTCATTGTTCCTAAAATTACATTCTTCATAACCTGTCTTCCATCTTCTCTCTATTACAATTGTTACTACACGAGTCTTCCATCTCCTTGTAATTTAAAATAAACAAATTTTAGAAAGTGAAAATTAAATTTTTTTTTAAAAAGTGATTAGTCCCTAATTTTTTATTTGTTGTGAGTGAAAACTATGACCCTCAATATAATTTCGTTAGAATTACCGACAACTTTTACATGAAACGATGATTTATTGATTACAACTTTAATCAACTACTTTACATTTGGACCAACACATAGTAATCAACTACAATGTAAGCACCAATTTGTTACTGCATAATCTAAAATAAGAACACTACTGAAACATGATACAGCTTACCCCAATTAAATGCTCCTTTGATAGCATACACTTACTGAATCCAACCTAAAAGTAATTGATTGTTAGCATTTTCTTTTTTGGCTATGGTTTGTGGGTTATTTCCTTTGTCTGTCTCTTCATTGGAGAGTGGAGACACATATTGATGGGTTAGGGCACAGACAAGAGAACAAGGTATTTTTGCCTAAGACACTCATTTGAGCCCTTATTTTGGTGTCTCCTTTGCAAATCACACGGGTCCCACTTACCTTTTTGGCCAAAGACGCTTTTGGGGTATTTGTTAACAGGACCCTTAAAATAATAAGCTCGTCTCCTTACTAATATGGCTTTTAAAATGCTTTATGGGTAGTTACTGGTACAATTGCGATTCCAACTATTGGAGTGCTGTCTACAAGCATACCTATGGTGAAGATTTCAAATTTAAAGCTGGTTATGATTCAGAGGTTCGCCTTGGCTGGGCATCCCTTTGGGTATGTGTCTCATTTTGCAATTTTTTTTTTCCATAACCAATTTCATTAATGCCATCTGTGAATACTCATGTCGATTTTGCATTTCTAATTGTGGCCATACACTGCTAACTATCTGTTGACTTTGGGCGCACATATTTAAAATTACAACTGATGTTACTATTAGAGATATGTTGCACTTACATTGGGATTTTACAGTTTTAGACATAACATGATACTGCTTCCTTCCTGCATATAAAGGATTTTTTGAACTATAGCAAATGATCTAGTTAAAATAGCTTAATGCTTTAGCCGTTTGTTCAGTATAACATTATTGTCAATACTTTGCTTTTATCTCCTTTTTACTTGAATTTTTGTTGTAATTTCAAAATTCTACTAATTTAATCTCTCAAAACTATTAAATTAAAATTCAGTTTTCAGTATTCGGAAATTAGTCTCTCATCTTTATACCGAGAAATTCAGAATAATAGCATGAAAAGTATAAGCTTAGTGTCTGTAATTCATTAGTGACACATTAGCTTCCTTCAGGTTGGAGATGAAGGTGGGAAAGCAAAAACAGCTCCAATGAAGATGAAAGTTCAATTCATGCTTCAAGTGCCACAAGATGACATAAAATCTTCAGTTTTGATGTTTCGGATTAAGAAGAGATGGGACATTTAATGGTCTCCTGCCGAATTTTCCTGCAATTTATGTCAAAAGACGGGCGCTTTTATTAAAAAAAAATGGGTATTCTGCAAAGGTGACATTTGGCTTGTCGATACTTCTCCAAGTCCATCTAATTCCTTAGTGGTGTGGCTAGATTGCACGAAGTTACTGTAAGATAATAACAATATTCAATCCTACAAAATCTGTAAAGATGTTTCATCTTTGTACGCTGCTGGCGAATTGTGGTTATCAGAAGAAGATAACGCTGAAGTTAGTTACTCTCCTCTTCGCACCATTTATCTTTTTCCTTAAATAAATGATTTTTAACTTGTTTGGATACAACCGTACAAAAGTGACTTTTTTATTATTGTAAAATTACTATGAAGATACTAAAAATAGGGAAACACAAGGATAAAATTGAAATATTAGTTCTTTTTTTGGATATCTTTATCCGAAAATACCTCATTTTTTTCTCTCCTTAAAAAGATGTATTTTTCGAGAAGCTATTCATAACAACTTCTCATTTGAAGTCTTTTTATGATAACAAAATGATACAATATTCTTAAAAGTGATTATTTTTTAAAAAAATTATAACAAGCAAACTCTAAATCTTTTGAACAATTAGATTTTTTTTTTGTGTACAGAGGTCATCCTTTTTTTTTTTAAGAAACATAATTGTTTATCTTATCTATTTTTTCTAGGGTTAAATAAGTTTTGGGTCTTATAAATATGGAAAATGCTAACAAGTGTCCCAAGAACACTTGTTTAGAAGTCAAAAGAAGAATTTTTTTTTTGGAAATTGTGTATTCAACACATTGGAATTTCAAAAAGGAACTTTATTTACATAAAATTTATAAATTATTTTCTTTTAAATCCTTAACAAGTGCACTTGTTAACATAACAATACAGTGAATTTTGTTTGTAGTCCTAATAAGAAGAAGTGATATGTTTGCATCCTTACAAAATTTTCTAGCACGCAGTTTTAATCTCTTAAATTTAAATTTGTTTATTCACTCTTAAACTTAAAAAGAATAATTTTGCTCAAAACATTATAAAAAACTGTTATATAAAAATTATACTTTTTTTAACATGAAATGAATTAAATATGATTTTTTATGTCAAAAGTTCAAGATAAAAATAATCTTGCTCAAAGAAAAGTAATGGTATTCTAGTCATAGAAATAAAATTTTGAGCTCTTTTATTGCACAAAACAATTTTTAATGTTATAAACTTTTTTGGAAAAAAAATGTACTACTAATACATTAAAGTTAATAGCCACCAAAATCCCTTAATTAACCTCGATAAAACTCAATCTTCCTTTGTACCAAAAAGAAAAAACTCAATCTTCCTAATTTTGTAGGTTTAATGGTCAATTACAACTAAATCATTATTAACTACTGTCGTCAAGACGGACACTAGCGTGTATGTCTTTCTGTGTTTATTGGCAATGAATGATAAATGGTAAAAAAGTAATTGATTAAAGGGTAATATTGGAAGAAAAAATGTCATACCAAAATACAATATTTCTTTTATCTGGCTAACAAGTGCCCTTAGGACACTTGTTAAAGATTAAAAAATGTAAATAATTTATAAATTTTATGTAAAAAAAGTTATTTTTTAAACTTTCAATGTGTTGAATATCTCATTCCCAAAGTAAAATTTGTTCGTAGACTTCTTAACAAGTGTCTTTAGGCATTCGTTAGCATTTCTATTTTTCTTTATATAAGATCAAAATACGGTATTTTTTTAGTGTCTAATATTGTTTTTTTAAAGAATAGTGTCCAATATTGATATACTATCATGTATTGTTAATCATATTGTTATGGATAGATCATATTTTAATAAGATTTAACTATTTTTTAATTGATAATTTAAATGATTTTATAAAAGTGATAAAATAGTTTAAATGAAAATTAAAATAAAATATATTTTTTTTGTCAAGCTGTCCAACGAAGACTCACACATTTTAGAAGCTTGCCGTTCTCACCGCCATATCTATACTACCACTAAACAAGACATAACGGTAGTTAACTATTGAAAATTTCAAAAGTGGAAACAACAATTTTCCACATTTTAAACCGGTTCCTAGGTAATATTGTCCACTGAGCTATGTTTACATGACAATAAAATACAAGTTTAACATTGGTTTTTTTTTTTTTTTTTTTTTACAAATAATATAGGGTATCGCTGTCATCTATATTTGGCGTCTGAAATGAAATGAAATGGAACTCGCATAAACAATTCACAATTCATAGGTCCGACAGAGTAGGTTTTCGTCTTTCTCTATCTCGTAACGCAATCAGGTTTTCTGCCTATTCTTTCATTCATTCTTGCTTTTCGATTATTTATTATTATTTACGATTGATTCTTTTGTGGCATTTTTCAAATTCCCCGTCGCAACGCAACTATTACTTTTCGAAATGAAATCGTGTTGTATGCAATGTTAATTTCTAATTAATAATCGTTCTTTACTGTGGCTGGGTTGGGTTGGGTTGGTTTGGGTTGATCGGACAATTTAGATTCCTTAATTTAATTTAAGCATATCATCACCATCTATCTATGTATGTATTCTCAATTGGTTGTTACAATATTAACTAACTCAATTGTGTTTGTTTGGGTTTGAAGTTTCATGTGCCCGTTTTTGGATTGTAATTTGAAGAATGAGTTTTGGTTATATAGTCATGAGTTTTAGCTTTTGATAAAAAGAGGACATCATGATATCTGTCTAGGGGAGAGTAATTATTTCTTTGTGACCATTGATTGAAACACCACCATTGGGTTTAATTAAATGGAAAGCAAATCACAAGATAACAAAGTTGAATTCCAAGTAAATGAAAATCAAGCTTATGCATCAGAGAAAGGAGAAAACAGCAGTGTAGTTTTCTCAAGGGAAACACCGCTTATGAGGAAAGACTCAACAATGTCCAGTACTCTTCATTGTTGTAACGCCAAGAAGCTCAAATCCAGGGCCGCTACAACGGATCATGAGCTTGGGAGTAGTGACAATATTCTGTTGGAGAAGAAACTATGTAGACAAGACAGGATTGAATTGGGCCGGTCATTGCAAGGTGCAGTCAGTTCCCATAACTGGGAACTTGCAGAAAGTTTGATTCTTGTTGCTGATCCACAAACACTTAATGATGCCTTGTGTATTACCCTCGATTCCATCTGGTTCTTGACCACTGAGTTTGAACTTAATGGAATTACTCTATTTATCAAGAAGATCATTGCGAATGGTGCTTATGACTTCACTAGAGCTACTCTAAGGACTTCATTCCTTGCTTCATGTGTTTCTGCATGCCAGAGCAGAACAATGAGTCTTGTTGATACTATTACTGTAATGGCTCAGAGGTATGTACAAGTTTCCATTTCTACTCTAGTCATCAATAAAGTAGTTGATTTTAAAGATTTTATTTTCGGGAGGGGAAAGAGGGTGAGAGAACTTGTTTCTTGTCAGAACGAGAGCAAACATTAGCAGTTTTATTGGATGTATTGTTAGGATTAAAACATTCTTAAAATGTTATGTGATTTATATTTTATTTAATCTCGGTTATTCATGCAATGCATGGCCTACAAGTAAAATTTAATGCTAGTTTCTCTATGACTCTATCAGCTGGTGTGTTACTAGGTAATCTCAAATGATGTCTTTTCCCGTCATATGGTAGAGGCGTTTGAATAATATGGAAACAATAAATGCATTGTTTAGTGTGTTTCTGTTCAAATTTCTGCAGCTATTGTAATTGCAGTAAAGTGAACTCCGCTTTTTGCTAGGTTGCACGAGCGTCTCCAGGAATGCAATGGAGATGAAGTCTTGAAGGTAGAAGCTGGTGCTAAGGTGCAAAAGTTTACTGAATGGGCTCTGAAATGTATTGGCATCCATTCCAATCTTCAGGATGATAGTGATAATGTGATACACATCTCAGCTGTTGAGACCCAGCTCCGATTATCTGCCTTTAAGACCTTCATTGATCTTGCTGGCAACCGCCTTACGGGGAAGGACTTCAGTGAGGCCTTTGATGCGGCTTGCTTTCCTCTTACTCTTTTCTCAAGCTCATTTGATCCAGGTTGGGCATTTGGCATGTCGGCTGCTGTGATCCAAGGGTTGCTGGGCATGTTAGTAGAGGGGGGTGCAGACAATATCAATCAGTGTTTCTTGGAGGCTTCACGTTTTGGAAGTACAGAACTTGTCCGTGTCCTGTTGCAGGTAATTTAGCTTTCGTATTCTTCTATTCCTTATTTTCTTAATCATTCCATTAATTAATGTTTCCACATCTAAGATAAGAAAATCATACGAGACATATACAAGGATATCTAAATATGTTTATAATCAAGATACGATACGACCAAAATACGTTATACACACACACTTCCTCCATAATGAAATATAAGCAAAAAGGGTATTTGAACAGTTGATGTATGTGATCTAAATTTTGACCACATACGTCAACTTTTCAAATACACTTTTTTCTTATATTTCATTCCGGAGTGTGTGTGTGTGTTGGGGGTGTATCAAGTGAGATGAGTTTCTTAATATGAGAGATGAGAGGAATTCATAATAGCCATTAGATTAAAATAATGGTTCAGATTAAATTCTTTTTTAAAGTATACCACCCCTTCTGATTTCTCTCTCGCAAAAACCTACCCAAATTCACGTTAGACACTGTTGGATAATATAAACCCAAACTCTGTCTTCATCTTTCACATATGCATCGACTCTTTGACCCACCTGAGAATTACCTTTTCATTTGGGCAATTGTGTTTATATGTTACTTTACAATATGTTTGATTTAATCCATAATAAAATAGGAGTATTTTTTATCCACTGAATGCTATAATCACTGCTTACTGCCTCTACCAATAAAAATCAACATACTGGGTATAATCAAATGACAATGAATGAGAGGAGAGTATAAGAGAAAAGATGAAAAAATAAAAGAGACAGCCACCGCTAAATCTTCAAATGGCGAAGGTTAGGTATCTGCGACATAAATCATAGGCATAACAATTAGGTTTCTGCGAGAGAGAAATCAGAAGGGGCGACATACTTTAGAAAAGAATTTAATCCAAACCATGGACTTAATCTAATGGCTATTATGCACTCCTCTCACCTCTCATTAAAAACTCCTCTCACTTGATGCATCCCATGTGTGTGTGTGTGTGTTTGAGAATGATAGGAACAATTTACAACCATTAGATCAGAACTAATGGCTGAGATTCACATGACTTCTTTCATAGAAAAAAACGCAGCGCTTGCACTTCTGCCTCATCCATACTTTCCTCTGTTTCTCACTTTGCACAATCTTGACATCTCTTTTATTTAGCAATTCTTGAGGCTAATCAGAAAGGAAGTACATCAACCACTAAGTGGACCGATTAATCTTTTCCAGCAATATCCATTTTCCTGCTAAAGAATACATGGCCCTCTTTTAAATATCTATGACAGAAGTATAAGTTCACGAATTAGTAAAATATTCCCACCAGCTTTATTCTGTGCGAAAATATATGATTCACACCACTTCAAAATTAGACAGGAATTTATTTTTGGAAGTTTATTCACCCCCAATTTCCATGAACACTTTTAAAAGGGTTTAATTTTTATGCCAGCACCAGAAAGACACGGAAGATAACGGTTAAATGAAACAGTTAGGTGTATACAATATGAGAAAAGGTGTCGCTAAATAGAGATTGTGCGACAGGTGGATTTTAACATTTTGGGCTGTTTGCTTATAAAGTAAAAAATACAGAGATAGAACTCCAGTGAAATAAGGGAGAAAAATCATGTTGGTTCCTTTAATTTGGGGTGTTAGTGGTGTAAGGGGATGATAGTGGGTGGGAGAAGATGAAAAGTTGAATTGAGTGACCAGTCTGCAAATGAAAATGGATCTGAAACGTCTGTGATACCCGGCACGTGATCATTCAAAATAGAACTTTTAATCCTAGCCATTTATTAATCCAAAGGTTACTAATTGCTCCTCTCATTCTCACATAAAAAATGCATTCTCATTAGATATGTTCCATATATGAGATAGGATCAATTGACACCATGCGTCAAACTTTATTTTGACACCAAACCATATCTATTGATCTCATTTAATCTGAAGGCTCTCATTAATTCACTTAATCTTGCATGTGACCCTCATATTCTCCATTCTTCACTCTCTCGTTCTTCTTTTGCGCTTTTTGTGGTTTTCGTTCATCTCCTTCTCCACTGCGTGCACCTGCTCATAGGTTTCGTTTATCTAATGTGCTGCTCATAGAAATTAAAAACCCATAATTCAATTAGTGGTGGAGTTGAATTGAAAAAAGAATAAAATATATTTATATTTAACTTAATATCCTTCCATGCCTTTTTTCCCTTTTAGATGATGAAGAATCACCAGTCTTAATTTGCGCAATCTTGATTCATTTTTCTTTCAAAAAAATCTCTTGATTCGTCCTATTATAATTTCTGGTTAAGATTATTGCTTTTATTAAGATAATAGAATCATAATGTTTTTTGAATTTAGATATCAATTTTTTTTTTTTTGAATTTATAAGTCAAAACCTAGTAATAATAGCAATGGATGGTTTTTTAATCTTTGGGTTGAGACAAAATCGAGATAAGCTGCTGTTGAGGAAATGTGTAAACTGTAAACCATTTGTGTCACACATGAAAGGGAGCCAAAAATAGCAAGAACCAGAACCTGACTGCAATGAGATGGTCACATGACTTTTTTTAAGTGAACGAATATCATCCTTGGATTAAATGAGATCAAGGGATATGATTTGGTGTTAACCATGTGTGTGTGTGTTTGTACCAAGATAACATTGCTAATTGCTCATCAATGCATAAACATATCAGTAGCCAATATATGACAATCACAATTTAGAAAGAAAATATATATATAAATGCTTGTGATCATAACAAGAAGACATAGTGACATATTTTCTCCATCTATATCAGAATATATCCTTCTAACTGAATGTGTCGCAACAACAGAAAAAAATGTGTCTTTAGCGAGTAAAACGTCTCGAAGATGAATGTGTCGGACACGTTCTGGGCTTCATGGTATAGTTCCCCTTCCCTTTTAATTTTCTAATGGTATTAGCCAACTTCTTTTGTTATAATTAGTTAAAAGTAAACCAAGTGATTGAGCTCAAGTGGTTAATGAGTTCCCCTTAGGATGAATCGTTCGGGAGAACCCGGGTTCGATACCTGGTGGGAACAATTCTAGCCAGACTTTACTTACCTCCCGGCCGAACTCCGGGTTACTAGGGCCCCGTCCCCTATGAACCGGAGGGTTAACACATTTTTTATAGTTAAAAGCAGCTATTCGACCAAATTTTTTTAAAAGCAGCTATTTTGGACAGTGACTGAAAGCATATTTATTAAATGATGGTGCATTTAGTTACAGTTGGATTATTACTTGGTGTCATATCAAAGGATTGTGTATATATGTTTTTGTCTTGTTTATGTTAATTTAGCAGTGGGTATCCATTCTATTACATATGTTAGAGGAATTTTGGGATGAGATGTTTCAGCATTATCACTTTCTCCCCTTTATATATACATGTGAAGTTAGGTAATGAATTTTGCTGATTTTGGATATTTTAATAATGCAAAGTGTTCTAAAAATATTTGGTTCATGTTTGTGTGGTTCATTGGGAATCAAACTGATGCAGATTGCACAAAGAAACAACTTGGATGTTGATGTTGACTTGGCCTTGGGATTTGCCTCCCATTACTGCAAGATAGGCACTATGGAGTGCTTGGTGGAAGAGGGAAATGCCATAGCCTTTTTGGGCCCTTTGATGAGAGCTGCTGAAAGGGGTTGTATGCAAGTTGTTGAGTGGTTTGTGCAGAGGGGTTGCCGAGACATGGAACTCTGCCTTGCCCTTACTGCAGCCACTTCTAGCTGTCAAGTTCACATTGCTTCGTATCTTCTTCCCCATGTACCTCAACAGGTTCTTGCAGCGCTTAGCGTTGAAATTCTCAAAGCTGCTGGTGAACGCAGTGGAGGATCTCTTGATGGTGTGTCATTTCTCCTCCAATCTGACTTCTTAGGTGATCCCGCAGCAACTTATGCTGTTGCAGACATTATTGCTAAATTGGAGGATGAGGCTGTTGCTCCCGAGCTAAAGGCTTTTCTTAAAGAGCATTGGTCAGAAGGAGCTTACATAGAAGGATTAAAGTTAGGGCAAGAGCATTACACGAACCTTGTGAGAATCATTAAACGGGGTGAGTCTCCTATTTGCTTGAGAGATCTTCCATCCCCACTGACTGTGGCAATTGCTTATCTCCCACTTTATAGAGAGTGTGTCAAGGCGGGGGGCTGCTTGTTTTCTCAACGACTTAGGGGACAATTGGTTGAAGCTGCAAGAAGGCTTGGGGATAGGGTCTTTGATGAAGTGACTAATGGTAGAGATTTACTGGTGATTTTGGAGCGTCATCTTCCCCAATTTCTGCTCCCTCCTACCAGCGTCGCTTAGGTAGATTTGGCTACCATTGTTATATATTTTGCATTTTTATTTCCTTTTGCCACCCTTCTTTATTATGTAATGAATGCCACTATTGATGACTTTTTTTTTTACCGAGAAACGTAGGTTTTTCTCATCATCTACAACCTAGTGTCTTAAATTTCATATATTTTTAATTTATTATTAGAACTAGCGTGTTATACCATGCATAGTAAGTTTATGAGTTGTGGGCTGCGTACATGAGTATAAAGTTAGCAAGGGAGGTGGATACAATCAGGTGACGGTGGAATCGGATGCGCTTATGGCAAAAAGTCTGCTACAGCAGAATTGTTGTCCGACTCATTGTGTTCTGTGCTGGTGGTCAGAATAGTGGATATGGCTAAGCCTATGGCGATTAGTAGTTTTAGATATGTTCCTACTTCCTACAAGTGCTAATCAAGCTGCAGATTGCTTGGCAAAGAGAGGGCTTTCTTTTGGATTGATTAGTGATGTCTATGATAATGCTCTCATTTTTTTTGTTGAGATTTCTTTTGGAAGATGTAATGCATTTTGGTAAGTTTATGAGATCCTTGTATCACAAATGTCGAAGCAACATTTCCAATTTTAAACATGGTAAGTTTATGAGATCCTTGTATCACAAATGTCGAAGTAACATTTCCAATTTTAAACATCAAGAAATAAAATGCCACAAATGCCTATGGCTGGGCATTGGTTCGGGTCCAAACCCCCAAACCGACAGGTGATATGTCTAAGCCCGACTAACTGTATTTTTTAAAGACTTACATTTCCAACCCATCTTATTCTTGCGCGTCTTATTTTTTTTTTTTCGAAAACACCCTCTGTTTGGATTCTATAATCCAAAAGAGATTATTAGGTATTTTCGGCTTTTATAATCTGAAACAAAGCAAAATATAAAGAAAACATCGTATTTGATATCAAAGGTCTCTGTTGACCGCCGTACAATCCCTGCATAAACTGCAAAACAATTTCAGGGATTGTATGAGCGGTCAGCAGTGACCATGATATCATAAACACTCCTAACCAAAAAGAAAGAAGGAAAAAGTAAGAAATGAAGAATGGATGAATATGTTGAAGCATGCAAGGCTATTTATAGTCATAAACCTATCCTAGACTGTAACTACAATCAAAGCAAACATTTAAAAAGCATAAACTGACAAAAAATGCATTAAACACACCACAAACCATCCAAATCTTAGGTAAAACGCAACAATCCACACAATCTGGGAGGTATCAGATTATATAATCTGAAACTCCGAACATTTTCGGATTGTATAATCCGAACCGCCCTAGACTGTGTTTAAGTTTGATTTTTGGAGGGTTTTCATGGCGAATGACATAGAAAAAAAATAAAAAAGGTACAAAACATAATTAAACGACTTAAAACAACACAATAACAAAAGTGATGAAAATTTTGGAAAGGTGTTCAAAGAGATGCTTTTGTACTTGATCCGGCTGGCATGCCAACTGACATATTTCAATCGGCAAGTCAACTGGATCAAATTCACAACAACCTCTTCGTAATCAGATCTGCAACATAATGATGAAAGACAAGGTGTTTCAAGAGGATTGTTTTAAGTTAGATCGTGTTGCCTTGCCAATTGACATATTTATATTGCCAAGGGTTTTAACATAGGGTGTGAGGTTGGTCTGTTTGGGTGAAACGCCACAGTCCACACAGTTTGGGAGGTTTCGGGGATGGTGTTCGATCTTTTCTCTTCATATCTTTTCTATGTGTTCCTTCGGTGTACACATTGATCTTTGATGACAAATCATCTTACGTTATTCTTAACATGTTTTTCAGTCATTTTCAGTTAGTTTTTCATCATAATAGAGGAGTATTAGAGCAATTGCCTATGATTTTGGGACATTTTGTAATGTTTTCTATGTTGAGTCATGTAATTCTACTTTTCCCGAAGCATAGCAATTCTTGGGTGTTTTGGTGTAATTCACGAAGAAATCATGCAAATCGGCAAAGCAAAACAGTTGAGGACTTGTGAAGACTTTGGGAAGACAATGAATGAAGATTAAAGAGGCCTCGGAAGACATTACAAAGAGAGGAATTATGTTCCTAAGTTCCAAGACATCTTATATTGAAGCAAACACCCAAAAAGACGAAGAAACAGGTGTTACACGCAAGAAAATACACTGGGGCGCCTAAAGCATGATACATGCGCCCCAAGGATGGACCATGCGCCCCAAGTGTTAGGAAAAATACACTTGGGCGCCCCAAGTGTGAGCCAGGCGCCCCAAGTGGCAAAAATACACTTGGATACCCAGCCATGTGCCCCAAGTGTGGGATGAGCGGGTTAAAACTGCTTTTTGCTACTTTTAAGTGGAAAAAACCCAATTTTTAAGCCCAACTTCAGTTGGAAACTCTCCCTATAAATATCACTCCTCTCATTCATAAATGTTCATTCAAAACGAAGCGGTTCAAGAGGAAGACAAGCACTAGGAGCTTCAAGGGAGGAGTCTCTCTTCACTCTAAGTCTCTAGGGTATGTTTTATTTCTTTTGTAATTTGTCTGTAGTTACCATGAGTAACTAAATCTTTTTAGGCTAGGGTTCTAAGATGAACCTCTATTTTGTTTGTTGGATATTTTAATTTAAAATCTTTATTCAGTTATTTTTCAAATCCTATTTAATTTTACTATAATGCGTAAGATTTGTCTCCTCTAAAGCGAACCACACCCTCAGATAACGGGACTTAGGAAGATGATATACCTAATGTTGGTGCAAACCTGCCCGTATCAGGAAGTAACTAAGATAACGATTAACGATGATTAGGGAAACACAGTGACTGACTTAAATCGGCCTAGTAACTTCATTCTTCTTTCATCCTTGGTAAGGTAGACGAGATAGAGTTGTCCGTTTGTAAAACTACCGAGAGGGAGAATGTGTTGATGTCCTATATGATTGACAACCCTAAACATTGAAACACGTAGAAACTCCGGTGGAAGGTTGCAATTGACAGCTAGAGGGCGATGAACCCAAACCTCTGAGACAGTAAGACCCCGCATGTACCAAACCATGTGATCAATAGATGCAACTTGACAGCTGATAGGTAATAAAACCCCATAAACTCATCACTTAGATAGAAAACGCTAAAAACTGAATAATGTTTGATTGTTAATTAATTCCAACAAATGAATAGAGGGGATTTGAAGAATCCTAACCGCCGCTAACATTCTGCAATCAAAAACCAGGTTAACTCCTAAACTCTTGCTCTGCTGCAAACCGACTAAATTGCAAACCCCCCTTTTATCTTTTATTTATTTGTTTTTATTTATTTTCTTGTTCCCAAATAAGTAACACGAATTGCCTAGTTGGAACGACAATCCATGTGGATACGATACTCTACTTACACTTTATTACTTGGTAAACAATTTGGTACACTTGCCTAAATCCGACCGTCAAGTGTTTGGCGCCGTTGCCGGGGATTGTTGATATTTTCGACTAAGCAATTTAAATTACTTATTCGTAGCTCTCATTTAAATTTTCGCATTTTATTTTTTCTGTCATTTATTTTTGGTTTTTATTATTCAAAAAAATAAAATATGTCCTTTTTGAGTCGTTATTAAGGGTCTAGTTTAAATTATTATTAGGTAGTTTATTTTTCTTTAGTTGTTACTAATCATAGTCTTTTTTTTTTAGCGTAGTTTATTATTTTGTGTCGGGTCTGTTTTATTTTTCTTTTTAGTACTAGCCATTTTTTTCTTTTCTTTTCTTTTTAGGAACTAAGCTTTTATTTGTTTTTTTTGTCAAAAAACCTTTTATTTGTTTTCTTTTTCAATTTTAGGAGTAGAATTTTTAGGTAACCATTAGAAGTCGTAATTTTTAGAGAGTCGTAGTAATAATAACAATTGTTATTGTTGAAAGCAAAATCTTTTATTGATGTTTTAAAGATAACAAACATATTTACATTTGATTATCTTGTTATCTACTAATTTATTTTGTGAGATTGTTTCATGAGAACGTTCTGAGTTCACAAAGATAACAAAGCATCTTCATCGAAGCAAATGACAAATATGATCTTTTGATAAATGTCAAGAATGTGTAGAATTAAATATCAAGAATAATTGTTATTTTCTTTGTCTCACCAAAAGAAGGATCAAAATCATAAAGATCAAGATTCCTTAAAAAGACATTAAAAAGCAAAGCAATCAAGATTTTATTTGCACATGGGCCTTGAAACTTATTAAGGAATAAAATCAGCAAAAGACCTCATGCATTTTTCGACCCATTAAGGAATAAAGTGGAAAGAATCATTCAAAGATTGATCACAAAACAATGTTTTAAAAACCGGACCGGTCATCAATTCGGTAAGGTCACGGGTTCATTGGTTCGTTGCTCGAACCACTGGTTTACTGGTTGAACCGCATGACTGAACCGTACTAAACCAGATGAACGGATGACTCAATTTATACAAATTTTAAATTAAAATCTATAACACCGATAACGTTTAAAAAAATTTGACAAAATAACATAAATTCACAAACCAATTCTTTAAATTCAAACCCATTAACCAAAATATGTATATGTTATTAATAAAATAAAATTCATACCATATTTAAATAAATATTAAAAACTTAATTTAATTGTAACACAAATTTTTTTAAAGTGTATTTAAAATTTATATAATTTTAAATTTAATAAGCATTAACTCGCAATATAGTGAAGGTGAGAAAAACACACAAGAAGGGGGGGGGGGTTGAATTGTGTGGGTAAAAACTTTTCCTTCTCAAAACTTAAGTTAAGTTCAGAATCTGATATAGATCAGTTCTGAACCTTTTTCAGAGTTAATTATGCAGCGGATTATAAAGTAAAGAGGTAAGGAAAGAAGGACACAATGGTTTTTATACTAGTTCCTTCCACAAACCGGAAGTAGTCTAGTCCCCCTGTCACTTACAAGAGATTTAACTATAATCAAACTGATTACAATTGATCAAAACACAAAGTTAAGAGACTTCAACGCTCAAACACCTAGTAAGAGACTTCTAATGCTCAAGACACAAAGTCAAGAGACTTCCAATGCTCAAGACACAAAGTCAAGAGACTTCCAATGCTCAAGACACAAAGTCAAGAGACTTCCCTGCTCAAAGCACAAAGCTAAGAGACTTCTAATTGCTCAATACACAAAGTAAAGAGACTTCTGATTGCTTAGCACACAGGCTAAGACTTTGGGTATCAAACTGATTTTACAACAGAAAATAAGTTTGTGTTGAACACTTGATCAAATATCAGAGGTGTTCACAAAATACAACTCAAATGAGACTCTAACACTTAAGGAATTCTAAGATAAACAATTGTAAGAATTCTTAAGTTGTTTTGTGACAGAAAACGTAAAACAGAGTGTTTGCAGTTCTGGTTTTGCAGTTGTGTATTTCTGTATAGAGTCTTGGCAATTCTTCTTTAAAACTTCACCCTTTTATAGAGAATAAAAGAGCTGTTGAGATTGCCCAGATTTTAAGCAAAGAGCCGTTGCAAAGAGAGGCTAGGTCCAGCTGAGTTTGTGTGCGTAAGTTGCAGAAAACAGAACACACAAAGTTTGAATAATTCCCTTAAAAGCTGGAGAATGTTTCTCTGAAGGAGGCAACAATTCCATTGAGCTGTTCTGACATTGCAGGCATTAAATGCTGACAGAGACAGCTGCTTTTCCTTAAAGAACTCAGACTTCATAAGCTTCTTCAGGAACAGTACTTCAGAAGCAGGTCTTCAGACTCACCCTTCAGAAGCACTGTTCATCAGACGCACTTCTTCAGACGTTGACTTTTGTTGACCTTCAGACTCAGCCTTCAGACGTTGACTTTCGTTGACCTTCAGACTCAGCCTTCAGACGTTGACTTCTGTTGACCTTCAGACTCAACCTTCAGACGCAGTCTTCAGACTCTGCCTTCAGAAGCACTGTTCATCAGACGCAGTCTTCAGACTCAGTCTTCAGAAGCTGCTTCAGACCCAGTTTTGCTTCATACTTGCAACAAGGGCTTCAATGCTTTCCTTCTTGCTCTTAGCTTGTTCTTCCATAACCAGTATTAATTACCAAACATTAAGGACATGGTTCTGCACACTTAGAACAAAGCATTAGCAATTCCAATTTTCTTTTTAACACTTTGTTATCATCAAAACCCAAAAGAGAGTTGTTCATACATTTTGTTCCAACAATCTCCCCCTTTTTGATGATGACAAACATAAGTATTAATAGAAAATTGTTGTTAATTTAATTAACAAGTTGACTACATGGTGTGAGGTTTGCAAGCTTCCCCTGAGTCTGATCCAGGTTAATTAAATTCATTTTAAAACAGAAATGTGAGAATTTCATAATTGTTGTTAAGTTTAATTAACAAGCTGACTTCAGGATGAGGTTTGCAAGCTCCCCCTTAGTCTGATAATCCTCAAGGTTAGGTTTGCAAGCTCCCCTTGATTCTTATCCATGTTTGAAATTTCTGGCAACCTGACTGACAGATGATGTGCACAATGTTGGCACAACTGTCCGAGCACCTGTCTACTCAGAACTACAATTAAAATAACGCAGCGTAACAAAGCACAAATTAAAAGGAACACAGCAGAAATATAAAGTACACAGTGAGTTTGTTAACCCAGTTCGGAGCAACTCTCCTACTCTGGGGGATACCAATCCAGGAATGATTCCACTATTATAGTTCTAGTGAAAAGACCAACGCAGACACACTACTTGACTTTACACCAAGACCCTACCAGTGGCAACTCTATCTAGGAACTCCTAGATATGAGACCCCGTCTCAATTCCTACCAACAGCACAAACAGTATAGTTATCAACTACGCAAAACACACTAAGAGAAACACACTCTAATAACACATACTCACTCCGTACTTAAAAGCTTAGGAGCAGCTTACAATTACAACTCAAACAAACTCAGTCCTTAGCTTGAATCAGGGAGATACAAGCAAGGCTCACAATTAACAAAAGAAACCCTAAAAACCTTAAACACACGCTTTGCTAACACACACGGTTTTTAGTTACCCTACTAGGGTTTGCCTTCACGAATAAATAGTACTGAGATAGCACGGGTTTGGGCTTCAAAATAGAGCATGGACATTGTCCGGTCCAGCTGGAAAAAACTTCTAGAGACAATAAAAAAACTTCCAAATATATAACAATATCTTGTGGAAAAATACCAAGGCAAATAAAACTTCAAGCAAATCTTCAATCAGATACACGCGCCTTGATCAGCAAGCTAGAGGAAAATAAACTTCAAGCAAATCTTTGGAAGATTGCGTACAAACAATAAAGCGCTAGCTGGCGCGAAAAGCACAAGTCACATAATGCTGTTCCATATGCTACAACATCTGTCCCAGCATCTGGCTAGTAGATGTTTTTGCAAAATGCAGCCAATCTACAAAAACCCAACAATGTTAATTAAATTTAACTTAAAATAATAAAGTGAAATTATCACTCAGAATTGTAAATAACAGGCTGACTTCAGGTTATAAGGTTTGTAAGCTCTCCCCCTAAGTCTGAACAGGATGAGTTTTGTAAGCTCCCTGAGTCTTATCCAAGTTATTTAAATTCATTTCAACTCACTAAGAGTAATTTATCTCACAGAATTTAATTCAGAGGCTAAGAGATTAACAACAGTTCTCATAAGTTAATTTTAATCAGAAATTAACTTATGTTCTGAGCTCAGGAGCCTTAATACCTTTTACTCCCCTTCATAAGTTAATTAACTGACATAAACTAACTTATATTCTGAGCTCAGGAGCCTTAATACTTGTTTACTTTTACTCCCCCTTTTGTCATCATCAGAAAGAAAATTTTCAGAATTTTAAGAGAGTTTGAAAGCATGTGAGATAAAAATAATGTTCAGAACATCTTTGTTCAGTACATTCTGTTTAGTATCACTGAACTATTTTAGACAGAATTTTTCAGATCATATACCAACTGAAAGTTTTAGTACAACTGAACTCTTTTTCAGAAAACTGAAAAATAGAGCATTTAGCTCAGTGCTTCTGAACTCTTCCAGACATAACTGTTCAGAGTTTTGAAATAGGTTTTGAAAAGCTGAACATGTCTGATATCAAAATGAGACTTTCAGACAGAACTGTTCAGAGTTTTTTAAATATGTTTTGAAAAAAAAAAAACTGAACATGTCTGATATCAATTTGAGCAATTATGATGAAGAAATGTGTCTGTGTTTTTGTTAAAGACATTTCAGAACTGAAAACAGAAAAACACATTTTCAAATTGATGACTTTGGGAGGGACAAAGTGTAACTTTCAAAGCTTTAATTCATCATTGCCCAACTGTTATTACTCACCAGATTCTGACCAAGTGTTGAACAACAGTTCAGATTCATTCTCATTAGTGGGTCATGAAAAAAAATCCACTTAAAATGAGTTAATCAGAAATCAAAATTCTGATTCTGAAACTCAGACTCTGATGTCTTCAGAAGCTGAACTTTCTGCAGACTCTCAAAGTGAGTGTCTGTTAAGTATTAGCTTCTGATGAACTCAGATTCTCAGTTTCTTATTCAGAGTCAAGCAAATTTTTCAAAGAGATGAAATGCATTGTTCAGATTCTTTTTAATAAGTTTAAATCTAGCTTCTGAACAAAATCTCTTAATAAAATGATGTTTAAGTTCAAAAATGCTTGGCTCTTGAATGTAGAATTGGAATTTTTAGACATACAGATTATAGCAATGTTATCACAAGGAAGGTTATGCTGTTTTCATGGATCTGATAGTTTCCCAACTCATGTAGAATCTATTAAGAATAACTGAGAACAAAACATACCTCAGTAGAGCTTCTGATCTACCTCTCCTTGTTCATTTAGCTTGTTGCTGAACACCCATTTTTGTTCCAACAATGTTCTTTGATTGGCTTCAGAAGAAGTATCAGCTTCTGAGAGGTTTTTTAGCTTTGGACATTCTTCAGACTCATGTTCTGGTTCAGGTTCTGGTTCAGGTTCTGGTTCAGGTTCTGAAGTGTCCTCTGAGAGCTGAATCTCAGTATCAGTGATCAAGTCTTTGTGGTTTCCTCCAGATCCCACAGCTCCTCCCTCTTTCATGGTCAGGGTTTGGAACATAGACTTGTCTTCGGTTATGCAATGCCAGCAGCCATTGCCCATGCACCATAATTTCTCCTTTTCTTTGGCTGTTCAGCATATCTGCAACAGAAACAATGTCAGACCTAGGTACCCATATCTTTATGGGTCCTCTTGGGTTAGTTCTGAAAGGTTTAGTCTTTTGCACCTTATGTCTGGAGTTATAATACTCAGACTTGTTCAGAAACCTTGGATGTGAATCCTTTAATCTTGAATAAGTCTAAGTATCAGACACTGAGTTCTTCAGAACCTGAGTTTTCAATGTTCTTGACTCAGATTTCTTCAGAACCTGAGACTTGAAGGTCTTTGGTTCTGATTTCTTTAGAGTCCGAACCTTTGAAGACTTTGGTTCTGTTTTCTTAAGAACTTCAGTTTTGCTAGCTCCTGACACAAGGAAAACTTCAGTTTGACCTTTCTTAATACAATCAGAAACAGATGACAGATTGGCTTTCTTTTGTTTGCTTTGCCTGACATTCTGAGATTTATAAGGTTTTGAATAAGCTGGTTTAGTGTTCCTTGAAGGTTTTATAAACACAGCTTTAGTGAAAATTGAGTTTGAATTTTTCAGACTCTGAGACTTACTTGTTTCAGGTTCTGAACTCTTCAGACTTTGAACATTTTCAGGTTTAGAGTCTGATTTTCTCATAGTCTTAGGCTTAGAACCTTTTGGTTTAGACTTTGGCAAAGTTTTAAATTTTGCCTTCATCTTTCCCTTAGGTTCAGAAACTTCAGATTCTGAGCGGTTCAGAACCTCAGACTTAGCAGTCTCAGTTTCTGTTAACTTCTTTATCTCAAAACTGTCAGAAGCAGGCACAAAGCATACTTTAGAGCCTTTCATAATATCTTCAGAACAAGATGGAAGGTTTGTTTCATTTGAAAAATTAAGTGAATCATTTTTTAAACCAATTCCTTCTCCTTTGTTTCTGCTGATATTATAAATCATAGAAGCAACTTTGCTTCTGTTGATTCCAGCCAAAATAAAATTTTGAAGAGCAGTTTCATGTTCACTAGGAACTTCATCAGGTTTCTTATGAATCATTTCTTTGAGCTCTTCAACTTCTTCATCTATATCATTGATATGATTCTGAAGTTTAAGATTCTCATCAGCCAGCAAGTTATTTTTCTTTTTCAAAGTTTTAAATTGATTTAACTTGCTTTTGAGGTGGTTCATAAGTTCCTTAACTGTTTCAACAAGATCAGAATGAGATAGTTCAGAATATACCTCATCTTCTTCATCTGAGTCTGAATCTGGTTCTGTATCAGAAGATACATTTGCAACCAAATTCAAATTGGATTCAGCTTCATTTTCCTTGTCAGATTCTGATCCAGATTCCTCATTAGATGATACTATAGCTATCAAACCCAGATTAGCTTCTTCTTCATCTTCATCTTCATTTTCAGAATCTGATTCTTGGTCAAGAGTACTCCAAGTAGCCAAAAGACTTTTTATGAATCTATCTTTGAAGTTGCATGATTTTGAACTGTTCTTTCTGGATTTGTAGCAGCCTTTCTGTTCTTCCTTCTTGGAACTAGATCCTTTGAAGTTGCTGCTCTTGTTAGAAGATTTCCTTTGTCTTTGCAGCAAGAACTTAACTCTTTTGGAAAGCATTTCTAGCTCCTCAGCTTCTGAATCCTCTTCAGAACTTTCCTCAGAAAATTCTTCATCAGATTCTGAAGCTTTTAGAGATTTTGAAAGCCTCCCTTTGGATTTAAGTGCTACAGACTCAGACTGTCTAACAGATTTATCTTCAATGAGTCCCATTTCATGCACCTTGAGAGAGCTTATAAGATCTTCAATACTTAGAGTATTTAAATCTTTAGCTTCCTCAATAGCAGTCACCTTAGGTCTCCATTGAGATGGCAGACTTTTGAGGATCTTGTTCACATGATCAGCAGTAGTGTAGCTTTTCTTCAGAATCTGAAGTCCAGAAACTAGAGTCTGAAATCTTGAGAACATAGCCTCAATATTTTCATCCTCCTGCATTCTGAACAGCTCATACTGCTGAACTAGAAGGTTTGCCTTTGCTTCTCTAACCTTTTTATTTCCCTCATAGTTGGAGTATAGAGAAGTGAAAATGGCTTTTGCTGTTGATTTGTCACTCAGTTTGAGATACTCATTGTGGGGTAAAGAGTCCACAATGATTCCTCTAACATTGTGATGCTTCCTGTAGATTTTCCTCTCAGCATCAGTCAGACCTCTTCTGTTGATAGCCACTCCTTCTTCATCAACTGGAATAGATATTCCATCTTCTATGATATCCCATAAGGAGTCATCAATACCAATAATGTGGCTGTACATCTTGCTTTTCCACCATGAGAATTTCTCAGCATCACCAGTAAACATAGGGGGTTTATTGTGTGAGTGAGATTTATTGTTATCTGTACCATAGCCACCACCACTACTTCTGGATGTAGATTCACCATAATTACCAGAAGCCATGTTTTTCTCAGGATCAATACTGACTCACTGTTAAGTGATTGAATATCAGAACCGGAGCTCTGATACCAACTGAAGGTGAGAAAAACACACAAGAAGGGGGGGTTGAATTGTGTGGGTAAAAACTTTTCCTTCTCAAAACTTAAGTTAAGTTCAGAATCTGATATAGATCAGTTCTGAACCTTTTTCAGAGTTAATTATGCAGCGGATTATAAAGTAAAGAGATAAGAAAAGAAGGACACAATGGTTTTTATACTAGTTACTTCCACAAACCGGAAGTAGTCTAGTCCCCCTGTCACTTACAGGAGATTTAACTATAATCAAACTGATTACAATTGATCAAAACACAAAGTTAAGAGACTTCAACGCTCAAACACCTAGTAAGAGACTTCTAATGCTCAAGACACAAAGTCAAGAGACTTCCAATGCTCAAGACACAAAGTCAAGAGACTTCCAATGCTCAAGACACAAAGTCAAGAGACTTCCAATGCTCAAGACACAAAGTCAAGAGACTTCCCTGCTCAAAGCACAAAGCTAAGAGACTTCTAATTGCTCAATACACAAAGTAAAGAGACTTCTGATTGCTTAGCACACAGGCTAAGACTTTGGGTATCAAACTGATTTTACAACAGAAAATAAGTTTGTGTTGAACACTTGATCAAATATCAGAGGTGTTCACAAAATACAACTCAAATGAGACTCTAACACTTAAGGAATTCTAAGATAAACAATTGTAAGAATTCTTAAGTTGTTTTGTGACAGAAAACGTAAAACAGAGTGTTTGCAGTTCTGGTTTTGCAGTTGTGTATTTCTGTATAGAGTCTTGGCAATTCTTCTTTAAAACTTCACCCTTTTATAGAGAATAAAAGAGCTGTTGAGATTGCCCAGATTTTAAGCAAAGAGCCGTTGCAAAGAGAGGCTAGGTCCAGCTGAGTTTGTGTGCGTAAGTTGCAGAAAACAGAACACACAAAGTTTGAATAATTCCCTTAAAAGCTGGAGAATGTTTCTCTGAAGGAGGCAACAATTCCATTGAGCTGTTCTGACATTGCAGGCATTAAATGCTGACAGAGACAGCTGCTTTTCCTTAAAGAACTCAGACTTCATAAGCTTCTTCAGGAACAGTACTTCAGAAGCAGGTCTTCAGACTCACCCTTCAGAAGCACTGTTCATCAGACGCACTTCTTCAGACGTTGACTTTTGTTGACCTTCAGACTCAGCCTTCAGACGTTGACTTTCGTTGACCTTCAGACTCAGCCTTCAGACGTTGACTTCTGTTGACCTTCAGACTCAACCTTCAGAAGCACCCTTCAGACTCTGCCTTCAGAAGCACTGTTCATCAGACGCAGTCTTCAGACTCAGTCTTCAGAAGCTGCTTCAGACCCAGTTTTGCTTCATACTTGCAACAAGGGCTTCAATGCTTTCCTTCTTGCTCTTAGCTTGTTCTTCCATAACCAGTATTAATTACCAAACATTAAGGACATGGTTCTGCACACTTAGAACAAAGCATTAACAATTCCAATTTTCTTTTTAACACTTTGTTATCATCAAAACCCAAAAGAGAGTTGTTCATACATTTTGTTCCAACATATATTACTATAAGCTAAAATGTGAGTTTTTTTTAAAGGAAGCTTAAATGTGATATTAAAAAAAAGAGGCTTAAAGCATATATATGTATTAATATTATTATATGTAGAAACGTGTAGCACTACATCATTAAGAAAATAAAAGATTATTTTGTGTAGCACTAGTGTTGTTGCTTTGCATTTCGTTTTATTTTAAATAAAGTGGATGAAACATAAATAATATCATAACTCACAAGAAAATTGCTCCTCCCCCAACAAAAATTGTTCACTCCCATACAGATTGACGAAAAATACCCCCAGCGTGACTTAAGTCACGCTCGCTATATCAACGTCGTCGCGGCGAATTTCGGATGTCAAGCTATGGACTAGCATTGAATCACTAATTCTAAATTACGACTGAACTTTTAATTTTTCGGGGAAAAAGGAAAAAAGTTCTAAATTACCTTGAGAAAAGATTTTAGGTTCGAAAGTCGATTATGCGAGGGGAAGGTATTAGCACCCCTCACATCCGTTGTACTCAACGGGAACCTCTTAGTCGGCTTAGGCTTAAAATGCTTCGATGTTTTACTTACGTGTTTATACATGTATAAAAGGAAATATATAAAAACATAATACGAGATGAAGAAAGAGATAAAAACAAACGAAAGGGAAAAACAGGTTTTTTATTAATGGGCTTGACAAGATGTCGATCTTGCTCCTACGTATCTCCCGGTAGTCGGAGAATTCAAAGCGTACGTAGTTCTTTGGTAGAAAAAAGTTTGTATGTTGGTTCGTTTTAGTTAAAAAGATTTGATCGCGTCCGAGCGAAAAAAGTTTGAAAGAGAAAAAGTAATGAAAGTAAATGTCAATTGTTCGGGTTGTTGCCGAACTGGCCATTGACGACAAGAAAATAAAAGTAAACGTCAGCTGTTCGGGTTGTTGCCGAACTGGCCACTGACGACAATGCATAAAAGTAAATGATTTGGTGAAAAAAAGTTTTCCACTCGGACTTGAACAAAGGTTTTAAAAATGTACGAAGACGTACAAAGTTTTCACATGGTGAAAGATGGACGCTAGGCGATAAGCTCGCGCAAGGCGTGAATGTTTTAAAAGGAATAAACAAAAGACAAACGCACTGAGGCGAAAAATTCGCGCAAGGCGTAAAAAAGTTAAAAATAAACGCGCAAGGCGTGAAAGGTTCGGAGTGACCACGAGGGCCAAGAAAAAGGATAAAAATGGCCACAAGGGGGCCAAGGGAAGGTTTAGCGTGCCAGACGCGTCAAGGGTGGAATGACGATTGCCCGAGCGACGAGACATACGTCACGCATTCGTGCAACCGAGGTTTGGGGAGACATACGTCAAGCCATTCCCGTTTCATTCAAGTTTGGTTTTGTCACTCGGAGAAACCTCAAAGGGAACCAAAGCTTTAAAAAGAAAGTTGTAAAAGAAAAGAAAACACGAACAAATTTGTTGTTCGATCTTATTAAAAATCATGAACGTTACTTGTTGCTTAAGTTATTGAAACTTAAGAACAAGCTTAGTTCAAGTTTGAATGACAAACACAATCATAAAACATGCACAAAATTGGAAAGTTCACAAGTTTGGCTTGATTCGAGCTTGGTTTTAAAAAGAATGAGCAAGCTTGGCTTAAGTTCGCGTTTGGATTGAAAATCATGAACAACATGGTTGTTCAAGTTTGTTTTGAAATAGACGAACTTAGCTTGTTGCTTAAACTTGGTTTTGAAAATATTAAGGAACATAACTTGTTTCACAAGTTACTCAAAATTTGTCGCACGAACTTGTGAAATCTTCAAAGTTGTGCGTGATTATGAATTGGATTTGGGCCAAAATGGTTTTAACCCTCTTTAGGTTCTGAATCAAGGGCTAGAATCCCAAAAATTTGACATTTGAATGCCTGATTCATGTTCTGAGTTTCATATACTTCGCAGAGCAACCAGAACTTGGCTCTGCGAAGTCAGGTTCTGGTGTGTTCGCAGTGCGAGCAATACTTTGCTCTGCGAAGTATGCGAATTTTCAAACTCAGAAGCTGTTTCTGAACAGAAGTTCAGAAACTGCTTCTAAGCAAGATTCAGAACCTAAAGGAGGTTAAAAAACTTGACAAAATGGAAGAAAAAGGGGTGGAAAATCACAGTTTTAAAGCTTGGCCCCTTTGAGGTCCTTTTTGAGGTTCAAAAGGGGTTTTTGTTCACAAAGCAAAATTGGACAAAACAAGATATGCAAACAGCAAACACAATAAAAAAAGAAGGATTATAGGAGACTTACAGAACTCCTAGCAATGCTTGAGCAAGATTGGAAGTGGCTTGCTTGCTTTGTGAGAGGTTATGAACAATGTTCTAATTGTTTGTGATGGACTGATTTTGTGCTGCAATGCAAGGGATTTTTGTGTGGATTTCGTGTGTATTGGCTCTCTGAATTGGTCTATTGATTGTAATTTCAACTGGTTTCAATGTCTGTGATCCTTATGCCTTGCCATTCCTTTTATAGGCATAAATGCAAATCTTTGTAATGATGGTAAATCTCTAGATTCTAGCTGGTTTGTGGGCTAAATCCAGGCTAAAACACTTTGCATTAAATGCTAATGGATAGAACTTGCTTTGCCTTGTGCCAAGGGGCAAGGTCTTGACTGATCTCAGCCACAAATGCCATTAATTCTAGAAGGTAATGATGGTAAAAACTGTAAAACAGGGCAGCTGCAAAAGGGATGATTCTTGGGATCAATCCTTGCAATCTTGGAAGGTCAAGCAATCAAAACGTGTACTGCCATGTACATGGAGATTGGGGGAAGCAAAATGAGCATGTGGGCTTATGTGTGGGAGGAGAAATCCAAGTCAAAACAGGGCACATCAAACAGCCTTTTTGCAACAAAAACCACTTGTGATTGACTGGTTTTGGCAGGGAAAAAGGGAAGGAAAGGGATCAAGCAGCTGGCTGGCAAGCTTAGGTTGGGTGAGGGGTCAATTTGGAGGGACAAAAGCTGACCAAGGATAGCCAATTTGTTTGATCACATGAGAGGTTGGAAGAAAATCCTTCTTCCCTTTTACCTTTAATGTCACACATTAATTCTTGCCTTGCTGCACCAAATCAGTCACAAAATAGCAAGAATAAAAGTAATAATGCTAATAACAACAATTGTAGTTGAAAGCAAAAAGGATAAATCAAAGTTTGAAATTCTGCAGAAAATTTCGCAGAGGTCGCAGTGCGAAGGTGATTTCGCACTGCGAACTCCCCTTTTTTTGTTTTTTGTATTTAAAAATAAAAAGGTAAAATGGAGAAATAATAATATATAATGATAATAATGATGATAAAAAATGCAAAAATGCAAATGATAATGATAATAAGGAAAATAGTAGATGATAATAATAATGAAAAATGATGATATTAAATAATAATAATAATAATAAAAATGATAAAAACTTAATAATATTAATTAAAAATAAAACCTTAATAGTAGTAAAAAAAAATAATAATGATATTATTAAAGAGAAATAAAATAACACTAACATTAATAATATTAAGGCAAATGGAAATGCTAATAATGATATAAATAAAATGCAAATAAAAATGCTATAACAAGAATGAAATAATACAAAGTAATAATAAGTAATGAAAATAATAAAAGATAAAACACACAAAAATATAAGTCAAAAAATGGGGTATGACAGATGCCCCTATTTAAGTTTCTTCGTCCCGGAAATTGAAAATGATTTGAAATGGACGGGCCGAAGAGACTTAAATATAGAGTACACCATTTTTTGACTAAATATTTTTCCGAGTTATAAATGCTATAAATGCATGCAATGCAAATGTCGTGAATGCTTGTAATGTAAATATGGATGCAAAGACGATAAGAAAGGAAGACCACACCGGGGATAAGTGTCAGCTGTTCGGGTTGTCGCCGAACTGCCACTGACAACAAAGAATGAAAAGGTAAATGCCAGCTGTTCGGGTTGTTGCCGAACTGGCCACTGGCGACAAAAGAATGAAAAGAATGTCAACTGTTCGGATGTTGCCGAACTTGCCATTGACGACAGGAAAAAAGAAATGTCAACTGTTCGGATGTTGCCGAACTTGCCATTGACGACAGGAAAATAAAATGTCAACTGTTCGGATGTTGCCGAACTTGCCATTGACGACAGGAAAAGAAATGTCAACTGTTCGGATGTTGCCGAACTTGCCATTGACGACAGGAAAATAAAATGTCAACTGTTCGGATGTTGCCGAACTTGCCATTGACGACAGGAAAATAAAATGTCAACTGTTCGGATGTTGCCGAACTTGCCATTGACGACAGGAAAAAGAAATGTCAAATGTTCGGATGTTGCCGAACTTGCCATTGACGACAAAAGATAAAATGAAAGATGTCAGCTGTTCGGATGGTTACCGAACTTGCCACTGACGATACTGGGGATGCGGCTGACGAGCCGTTCCTTAAAAAAAATGCCCCTTCAATCAGGGAGAAAGAATGCACAAGCTGTTCATTGAAGAACTTGCCACTTGGCACAACACTGGGGAGTACGCACAAGCTGTTCATTAAAGAACTGCCACTTGGCGTAAAGACTTGACAAAAAGACGCGCAAGCTGTTCGTTTGAACTGCCACTTGGCGGAAAAGGATGACATCTCTGAACCAGACAGACTGGGGATGACACTTGGAAAAAAGAATTCACGAATTGCTCGCGATTGTTTGGTGAGACTCATGATGGTTAAAACAACCATGTATGATATGTAGTATGCATATGTATGAATGTATGAATGTATGACTGTCACTGAGGACGTCGTGTGAGATGGACTTGTACTGGGGATACCCAACATGTTTGTTAAGGAATTGCCCCTTGATACGATGAAAAACTGGCACAAGCTGTTCGTTAAAGAACTATCGCTTGGCGAAAATGAGGATGACATCCCTAGACCAGATAGACTGGGGATGACATTCGACTATTTGTTGTGGGAAATGCATGATATGAATATGAGATGCATGCTAATGAATGATTATGATATGATGCATGAATTATGCTGACCTGGGGGATGACAGACGTCATGTTGGACGCTGGGGATTAGAATTTGAATGCCGAGCAAAGTCGGGCTTGGTAAGATGAGACTCCACTGGGGGGTATGCCAATAAGATTGGGCTTCGCTTGTGAATTCACTGGGGATATAAGGATCATTTTGGAAGCATGATCGATATCCAGCCTTCGATGCCAATGGTAATTGGGCTTTGAGAGTAGGACAAAGATTGACTTCCTTGGGAGTTTGTTTGACCGATGAACAAAGGTTGTTCAAAGAAAGAAAATGTTTTATTGATTTTGTTTTGTTTGGTTTGGAAGGACAAGGTCCTTTGCCTACATACCCGAATGGGATCAAAACCGATGTAGTTCGGGCTCTCGCCCGGGTACGACCGACAAACTTGGTGAGACAAGATTAGACTGGTAAAATGAAAAGTGGACCGACGTCACATTGCAAACACTCGGTAACCTTAATGGGGATGATGCCACATGGGATACATCCAACTACTGACGGGGTAAAGCCATAACCACTGATGAGGAACACATACCTCCTAGGGAGATTGTTTTTAATCCATTGGGGGATATGATTGGATGCCGAGCGAGGTCGGGCTTTGGTTGGTTGCCGAGCGAGGTCGGGCTTTGGTTGGTTGCCGAGCGAGGTCGGGCTTTGGTTGGTTGCCGAGCGAGGTCGGGCTTTGGTAAGGCGCCGAGCGAGGTCGGGCTTTGGTAAGGTGCCGAGCGAGGTGGGGCTTTGGTAAGGTGCCGAGCGAGGTCGGTCTTTGGTAAGGTGCCGAGCGAGGTCGGGCTTTGGTAAGGTGCCGAGCGAGGTCGGGCTTTGGTAAGGTGCCGAGCGAGGTCGGTCTTTCGTAAGGTGCCGAGCGAGGTCGGGCTTTGGTAAGGTGCCGAGCGAGGTCGGTCTTTGGTAAGGTGCCGAGCGAG
Organism: Medicago ruthenica; assembly: GCA_018208015.1. Classification (NCBI taxonomy): domain Eukaryota; kingdom Viridiplantae; phylum Streptophyta; class Magnoliopsida; order Fabales; family Fabaceae; genus Medicago; species Medicago ruthenica. The sequence goes on along the minus strand of CM031378.1, from coordinate 107,722,252 downwards.
GTCGGGCTTTTGATGTGATTGTGTTTGTAAGGGCCAATGAAAATTGGGCTTTTGTTATGATCGGGTGCCAAGCATGGTTGGGCTTTGTGAATTGCTTTTGGGAGTGCCAATGACAATTGGGTTTTTTGTTGGAAATTGTGAGGAATGCCAATGACGACTGGGCTTTTTGTGAATTGTGGGGGGAATGCCAAGCATGGTTGGGCCTTGTTTGAAATTGTGGGTGCCAACGAGAATTGGGCTTCGGGTGTGAGTATGTTACCAAGCATGGTTGGGTTTTGGGATGTGGGAATGCCAATGAAAATTGGGCTTTTTGATTGGTTGCCGAGCGAGGTCGGACTTTGGTTAGAAATTGTATTTGTGTGTGCCAATGAAAATTGGGCTTTTGGGTGAGATTCCACTGGGGAAATGCCAATGAATATTGGGCCTTGGTTTGCCAATGATTATTGGGCTTGGGTTTGCCAATGAATATTGGGCTTGGGTTTGCCAATGAATATTGGGCTTGGGTTTGCCAATGGATATTGGGCTTTTTGATTGGTTGCCGAGCGAGGTCGGGCTTTGTTTTGGGTTGGCAATTTTGATGTTCCAAGGTTGCACTAAACACAAAGTTTATATCATACAGCTTAAGTTAAAAACATGTTTATCGATGAACCATGCCTATCACACATTTAAGTAAGTAAAAAAAAACAAATTGAATATTAATTGTGAGGGTAATGAACACTCATCCGGCAAGTTTGCTAACATTCCGATCAAGTTATGTGTCCATCTAATCATCGTTTTTAAAAGCATAAAAGCATTGATCACAAGGTCTTTGAGGGTTGTAATTTGGCTTGGTTACAAAAGAAATGTCATATGTGGGGAAATTGAATTCAAAAGGCCAAGCAAAGGAACATTCTTTCTAATTACACGCCTCCTCCTTATTTCACACAACTTTTTGGTGATTTGCAAATACTTTTGTTTGATCTTGACAACCTTTTGATTTACTGATTTTTTCTCTTTTTTCTTTCTCTTTTGAGATTTCTTGATTTGTTTTTCTTTCTTTTTTTTTCTCTTTTTTTTTTTTTTTTTTTGTTGTCAAGATCAAATAAGAAATTCACCAATTGCTTGATACACACAACCTCCCTTTTTCAACTTAATTCAAGATGATACCCTAATTGAATGTTCCTTCCTCCTTCGGCAAGGGACAATAATCATGAAGGCTAAGGGTTCAAAATGGAAGAAAAATATCAGAATTTAAAATGATTTAACTATGAACTGAATTTTTTACAAACTTCGGCAATTTCAATAAGCGATTGAGCTTATGAAAGTTGGCAGTTCATAGTTAATGATTCTGATTGATTAGGCTCAAAGGGGTTTAACAAATACTCACTACTCACAGGGTGGGCTATTTGTGGTCAAGTGTTTTTACTCATATCAAAAAATGCCTTGATCCTATCAATGCTTTCATACAATCTAAAACAACGTTCAGATTTAACATAACAAAATCGAGTTAAAAAAAAAATGCCGGTCTCCTGCATATATAAAAAATGATTTTGAGGTTTCCTCACATTTTTGGCTGGTTCTAAATGATTCACAGAATAAACACATTAAAAACGCAAATTGTATGATATAACCTTTGTATTAATGCTTGTCAATGCAAACTGTATTGGATGCCGAGCAAGGTCGGGCTTTTGTTGATTGGGCCAATGATGGTTGGACTTTTGTTAATTGGGGAAAAGGCCGCAGTAGCCTGGGGGAAGGTAACCTCGGGTTGAGGTACCGAAATCTCTTGAAGAATAGTGGGAATAGGGATGAATTCCTCATCAAAGCTGAACGGCATGCCCCATGTACAACCGGGGGCCTATTGTTAAATGTGTAGGTTGTTTTGGGATATCGATCCACTTTTCTTGAAGGGTTGACACATAGTGTTGCGAACGAAATGCAAACACTGAAGACTCAATGCGGATTGTAAGAAATCCTTGAGGTAAGAAGGGGAACGAGTTTTGGACTCGAAGACAAATGTATGCATGTCATGCATGATGCTAATGTATGTATGCAATCTATATGACAAAATATGCCCTTTTTTTTGAAAATGCATATGCAAAAATCATTTTTATGAATGTAAATGTATGGCATGCATATGGTATGGTATGTATGATCAAAATTTCCCCCATCCTCACGTGTAGGCTCTAAAGGTAAGATTCCTAAGAAGAGGTCCCTAGAGTCATCAATCTCATATGGAATTAGGGTTGTCTATGGACATACGTCGACATGACTTCAATTAATTCCATATGAAAATCTCGTCTAGGCGGGGTTGGGCATCCTACCTCACGGACATACGTCAACGCGGGCTTCCGCACACAACCTCCTTCTAACTTAGTTTTCTCTCGAGCTCGGGTAGAGAGCCTCACACGTCCGGCATTAACCCGAACAATGTGGAGTAACATCGCTCAAGTAACCCCCACAATTTGATATATATATATATATATATGAATATGAAGCAAAATGATATATATATATATATATATAAATGTAGAGCAAAAGAATAAACAAACAAATGACAAAAATATAAACACGCAAGTAAAATGAAACAAATTAGCCTAAAAGCCGACTAAGATAGGCTTGACTCAATCCCCAGTGAAGTCGCCATTTCTGTCGCGGCGAATTTCGGATGTCAAGCTATGGACTAGCATTGAATCACTAATTCTAAATTACGACTGAACTTTTAATTTTTCGGGGAAAAAGGAAAAAAGTTCTAAATTACCTTGAGAAAAGATTTTAGGTTCGAAAGTCGATTATGCGAGGGGAAGGTATTAGCACCCCTCACATCCGTTGTACTCAACGGGAACCTCTTAGTCGGCTTAGGCTTAAAATGCTTCGATGTTTTACTTACGTGTTTATACATGTATAAAAGGAAATATATAAAAACATAATACGAGATGAAGAAAGAGATAAAAACAAACGAAAGGGAAAAACAGGTTTTTTATTAATGGGCTTGACAAGATGTCGATCTTGCTCCTACGTATCTCCCGGTAGTCGGAGAATTCAAAGCGTACGTAGTTCTTTGGTAGAAAAACGTTTGTATGTTGGTTCGTTTTAGTTAAAAAGATTTGATCGCGTCCGAGCGAAAAAAGTTTGAAAGAGAAAAAGTAATGAAAGTAAATGTCAACTGTTCGGGTTGTTGCCGAACTGGCCATTGACGACAAGAAAATAAAAGTAAACGTCAGCTGTTCGGGTTGTTGCCGAACTGGCCACTGACGACAATGCATAAAAGTAAATGATTTGGTGAAAAAAAGTTTTCCACTCGGACTTGAACAAAGGTTTTAAAAACGTACGAAGACGTACAAAGTTTTCACATGGTGAAAGATGGACGCTAGGCGATAAGCTCGCGCAAGGCGTGAATGTTTTAAAAGGAATAAACAAAAGACAAACGCACTGAGGCGAAAAATTCGCGCAAGGCGTAAAAAAGTTAAAAATAAACGCGCAAGGCGTGAAAGGTTCGGATTGACCACGAGGGCCAAGAAAAAGGATAAAAATGGCCACAAGGGGGCCAAGGGAAGGTTTAGCGTGCCAGACGCGTCAAGGGTGGAATGACGATTGCCCGAGCGACGAGACATACGTCACGCATTCGTGCAACCGAGGTTTGGGGAGACATACGTCAAGCCATTCCCGTTTCATTCAAGTTTGGTTTTGTCACTCGGAGAAACCTCAAAGGGAACCAAAGCTTTAAAAAGAAAGTTGTAAAAGAAAAGAAAACACGAACAAATTTGTTGTTCGATCTTATTAAAAATCATGAACGTTACTTGTTGCTTAAGTTATTGAAACTTAAGAACAAGCTTAGTTCAAGTTTGAATGACAAACACAATCATAAAACATGCACAAAATTGGAAAGTTCACAAGTTTGGCTTGATTCGAGCTTGGTTTTAAAAAGAATGAGCAAGCTTGGCTTAAGTTCGCGTTTGGATTGAAAATCATGAACAACATGGTTGTTCAAGTTTGTTTTGAAATAGACGAACTTAGCTTGTTGCTTAAACTTGGTTTTGAAAATATTAAGGAACATAACTTGTTTCACAAGTTACTCAAAATTTGTCGCACGAACTTGTGAAATCTTCAAAGTTGTGCGTGATTATGAATTGGATTTGGGCCAAAATGGTTTTAACCCTCTTTAGGTTCTGAATCAAGGGCTAGAATCCCAAAAATTTGACATTTGAATGCCTGATTCATGTTCTGAGTTTCATATACTTCGCAGAGCAACCAGAACTTGGCTCTGCGAAGTCAGGTTCTGGTGTGTTCGCAGTGCGAGCAATACTTTGCTCTGCGAAGTATGCGAATTTTCAAACTCAGAAGCTGTTTCTGAACAGAAGTTTAGAAACTGCTTTTAAGCAAGATTCAGAACCTAAAGGAGGTTAAAAAACTTGACAAAATGGAAGAAAAAGGGGTGGAAAATCACAGTTTTAAAGCTTGGCCCCTTTGAGGTCCTTTTTGAGGTTCAAAAGGGGTTTTTGTTCACAAAGCAAAATTGGACAAAACAAGATATGCAAACAGCAAACACAATAAAAAAAGAAGGATTATAGGAGACTTACAGAACTCCTAGCAATGCTTGAGCAAGATTGGAAGTGGCTTGCTTGCTTTGTGAGAGGTTATGAACAATGTTCTAATTGTTTGTGATGGACTGATTTTGTGCTGCAATGCAAGGGATTTTTGTGTGGATTTCGTGTGTATTGGCTCTCTGAATTGGTCTATTGATTGTAATTTCAACTGGTTTCAATGTCTGTGATCCTTATGCCTTGCCATTCCTTTTATAGGCATAAATGCAAATCTTTGTAATGATGGTAAATCTCTAGATTCTAGCTGGTTTGTGGGCTAAATCCAGGCTAAAACACTTTGCATTAAATGCTAATGGATAGAACTTGCTTTGCCTTGTGCCAAGGGGCAAGGTCTTGACTGATCTCAGCCACAAATGCCATTAATTCTAGAAGGTAATGATGGTAAAAACTGTAAAACAGGGCATCTGCAAAAGGGATGATTCTTGGGATCAATCCTTGCAATCTTGGAAGGTCAAGCAATCAAAACGTGTACTGCCATGTACATGGAGATTGGGGGAAGCAAAATGAGCATGTGGGCTTATGTGTGGGAGGAGAAATCCAAGTCAAAACAGGGCACATCAAACAGCCTTTTTGCAACAAAAACCACTTGTGATTGACTGGTTTTGGCAGGGAAAAAGGGAAGGAAAGGGATCAAGCAGCTGGCTGGCAAGCTTAGGTTGGGTGAGGGGTCAATTTGGAGGGACAAAAGCTGACCAAGGATAGCCAATTTGTTTGATCACATGAGAGGTTGGAAGAAAATCCTTCTTTCCTTTTACCTTTAATGTCACACATTAATTCTTGCCTTGCTGCACCAAATCAGTCACAAAATAGCAAGAATAAAAGTAATAATGCTAATAACAACAATTGTAGTTGAAAGCAAAAAAGATAAATCAAAGTTTGAAATTCTGCAGAAAATTTCGCAGAGGTCGCAGTGCGAAGGTGATTTCGCACTGCGAACTCCCCTTTTTTTGTTTTTTGTATTTAAAAATAAAAAGGTAAAATGGAGAAATAATAATAATATATAATGATAATAATGATGATAAAAAATGCAAAAATGCAAATGATAATGATAATAAGGAAAATAGTAGATGATAATAATAATGAAAAATGATGATATTAAATAATAATAATAATAATAAAAATGATAAAAACTTAATAATATTAATTAAAAATAAAACCTTAATAGTAGTAAAGAAAATAATAATGATATTATTAAAGAGAAATAAAATAACACTAACATTAATAATATTAAGGCAAATGGAAATGCTAATAATGATATAAATAAAATGCAAATAAAAATGCTATAAAAAGAATGAAATAATACAAAGTAATAATAAGTAATGAAAATAATAAAAGATAAAACACACAAAAATATAAGTCAAAAAATGGGGTATGACAAACGTGACTTAAGTCACGCTGGTGTATAACCTGCGTGATTTAAGTCACGCTCGGTATATCAACGTGACTTAAGTCACGCTGGTGTATAACCTACGTGACTTAAGTCAAGCTTGTTTTAGGTAAGTTATCTTTTCACCAATTTTGCACAAAGATAATATTTTTTGAAGACCCTAAACATACAATATGGTATGTTCATTTTTTAAAAGCATGTCATGACTTAAAAACAACAATAACAACAATTCAATCATGATCCAAAATAAATCATAACTAAAAATACTCAAGTACGCGTAATAAATTCCAAAATTAATAGAATACGAAAAATTTATTTAGTTATAATTTCATCTCCGTTCAAATAAACGAAGCGTTACGTTACATTACATTAAATTCCTACGGATGTTGTATCATCATGATGTTGGATTAAAATTAAATTCATGAAAGTTTGTCGAAAATGTTGGCATTGAAGTGTCTTATACTTAGTGTAAAAATTTGCAAGTCTCTTTGAAAACTCAAAAGAATGAAGAGAACACAACACATCTATTCTACCGAATCAACTATATAAGTTATCACATTGAATCCCTTCATATATGATGATTCATGACAAAAAGGAATGCATTCCAATATATTTGGGAGATTTTTTAGAGATTTGAGAAGTGAAATCGAGAAGTGAGGTTCTGCCTGGGTTATAAATGAACGAAGCGTGACTTAAGTCACGTTGACATCTACCGAACATGAGTTAAGTCACGCAGGTCATACACCAACTTGACTTAAGTCACACAGGTTATACACCTGCGTGAGTTAAGTCACGCATGTTATACGTCAGCGTGAGTTAAGTCACATTGATATATACCGAGCGTGACTTAAGTCACACATGGGTATTTTGGTCATTTTCTTCGGAAATGAGCATTTTTGTATGGGGGAAGAGCAATTTTCAACTCACAAAGTGGTGTAGTGGTGGTTGAGTTGCATGTACATAAGTTGGGTTGTGCGCGTGTTCAATTTCTGTTGATGCGGTTTTCCATTTTTTTTTAAAGTAGTCAATGGTCAAATCATGCAATGAACCACCGGTTCATCGGTTTTGACCGGGTCACGTTGGTTTCCACCGGTTCATTAACATTGTTGGAACAAAATAGGTTTAAACAATGTCTCTTTAGTTTTGATGATAGCAAGGTATTAAAAGTTCAATTGGATATGCTAATATTTGTTCAAGTATGCAGGACCATAGATAAAAATTTACAAGGAATTAATCATACATGGATTCCAAAGGAACAAATGAAGAGCAAGAAAATTCAAGAAGAAGCTAGTTGCAAGTCAGATTCTGAAGTCAGACTCTGATAGTCCAGACTCTGAAGTTTTGGGATAATTTGCTAGGAATTCAGAAATAAAAGCATAGCCTGCGCAACTGAAGACTCTACACTCTGAATTGCTTAAAGATTTATACGATGGAAGTTCTGAAGGTTTTTAAGGAGTCAACTGATGTCATTGTCAAGAAAGGACAAATTGTACAACCACATTCTCCACTACCTGCACATGCCTTCCCGTACTCTGCAACCTTGTCCCCTGCTGAACAACGGTTCATTCCATATTCAGGAAAGGTTTCAAATCTTATTCCTCCTAGTATGTGAACCAAATCCAGCAACAAATCAATGGATTTGATCAAGCTTCTTCAAACGACTCTATTTGATGTGGTGGCATATTTTTCAACGTCTCTATTCCTCACCTCTATATAAAGGAATGAAGACTTGAAGAACTATACAAGACTCTGAATATTTTTACAAGTGCCAAATCTTTGTCAAATTCAAAACGCATCAAACACTTATAATTTCTTACAAACTTTCGTATCTTAGAAATTCTTAAGTCTAGAGTCTGATATCTATGTTGTATTTTGTGAACACCACTGATTGTATATCAAGTGTTCAAACCAAACATTCTTCTTTGTATTTTTGTTTGTTGAGAAGTCTCTTACTTTGTGTTTGAGCAATAGAAGTCTCTTACTTTGTGTTTGAGCATAGGAAGTCTCTTGCTTTGTGCTTGAGCAATTTGTAATCATTGGATTATAGTGAAAAGTCTCTTGTAAGTGACAAGGGGATTGGACTACTTCCGAATTGTGGAAGGAACCATGATAATTGCTTGTGTCTTTCTCTTCTCTATCTCTTTAACACTTTATCTGCTGCATCATAATCTGAAGTTTCACTTAGACTCCGAAATTCTGTGTTTGACTCAAAACCTCAGACTCAGATTCTGAATGTTGGATATTTGGTTGTTGGCTTCATGTTTGCTAACATCAAATATACAAGCAAGATGTACGTCTTCAGAAGCAGAACTTCAAAAGCACTGTTCAGAAGTTGAACCTTCAGAAGCACTATTTAGAAGCTGAACCTTCAGAAGCACTGTTCAGACACTGACCTTCAGACGCTGAACCTTCAGACGCAGACCTTCAGAAGCACTTCTTCAGAAGTACCTTCAGAAGCTGGTTTACTGTGCTCCTGTTTTTCGTGCCTTGGAGCTGTTTATTTTCTCATGTGATCTTTTGAAGATTTGACTGAAGAATTCTCCATGCTGCATGTGGTTCTAGAAGGAAGAATATTTTCGTGAGATATATTTTGAAGATTGGTTACTTTTTATTTGTGAATATATTTTCAAAGAGATCTTTGGAAAATATATTTCTGAAGAATATTGTGGAATATATTTCTAAAGAAGATTTTTGGAAATATATCTTTGAAAAATATTTGTTGCCACTGAAGGCTATAAATAGAAGACGCTACTTTGGAAGAAATCAAGCAGAAAAGAAGCCATCATTGAAAGATTATTCTTAGGTTTCTAGTGTGTTAATTGTGAGCCTTTCTTGTGTCACCTTGATGCAAGCTTAGGACTATGTTTAGTTAAGTTGTATTTGTGTATCACTCATGAGCTTTTAAGCAAGAGTGACTTTTTGTGTATTTAGAGTGTGTCTCCTACTTTGATTGTTATTTGAGTTTAAGATCACTGGGGCAGTGATTGTTTGAGGGGAAGTGAGATGGGATCTCAGGTCTAGGAGTTCCTAGGTTGAAGTCAATACGGGTAGTAGCTAGGTGATAAGTTGTAAACTGGGAGTTTGCTGAGAACTTAGAACTAGGACTACGCTAGTGGATTTCCTTCCTGGCTTGGTAGCCTTCAGACGTAGGTGTGTTTGTCACCGAACTGGGTTAACAAATATCCTGTGCCTTTTACTTTCAGTCTGTTATTTCCTTCTCTGTTTTTGTTCCTGTGTTACTCTGTTTTACTGCGCCAGAATTTCAATTGGCATCAGAGCAGGCACCCTGCCTATTTTTGGGTGAGCTCCAGGGAAGTTATTTTCGGGCAGAATGGACAAAGAAGGAGAATTCGTGAACAGACCACCTCTGCTGGATGGTTCCAACTATGACTATTGGAAATCACGCATGAGTGCTTTCCTTAAGTCTATAGACAGTAAAACCTGGAAAGCAGTTCTGAAGGGTTGGGAACATCCTATTGTGCTTGACAAAGATGGAAAGAAGACAGCTGATCTGAAACCAGAAGAAGAGTGGTCCAAGGAAGAAGATGAATTAGCTCTTGGAAACTCCAAGGCCTTGAATGCTATATTCAATGGAGTGGACAAGAATATGTTCAGACTAATCAAGCAGTGCACTGTAGCTAAGGATGCTTGGGAGATTCTCAAAACTTCACATGAAGGCACATCAAAGGTAAAAATGTCCAGGCTTCAACTTCTCACCACCAAGTTTGAAAATCTCAAAATGTTGGAGGATGAAAATATACAGTACTTCTATATGAACTTTCTGGACATGGCTAACTCATTTGATTCTCTTGAAGAAAGAATGTCTGATGAGAAGCTTGTGAGAAAAATACTCAGGTCTCTACCAAAGAGATTTGACATGAAGGTGACTGCCATTGAGGAAGCACATGCCATCTCCAGTATGAAGGTTGAGGAATTGATAGGATCCTTGCAGAATTTTGAGATAGCCTTCAACAACAGGACTGATAAGAAGGAGAAAGGTGTTGCTTTTGTATCAAATGCTGATAATAAGGATGATGAAAGCACATCAGAAGCTCTTGTGATGCTTGGTAGACAGTTTAACAAGATTCTGAAGTAGGCTGACAGGAGATCCAAACCAAATGACTTGAAGAAGACAAGAACTGATGAGAAGAGTAGTCAATCAAAAGGTGTTCAGTGTCATGAGTGTAAAGGGTATGGCCACATTAGGACAAAATGTGCAACATACCTCAAGAAACAGAAGAAAAGTTTGACAGTTTCTTGGTCTGATGATGACTCAGAAGGAGAAGTGGAGTATGAGTCTGCTAAGCATGTCACTGCTTTAACTGGTAGATGCATGTCTGATGATGAAGTTAAGGTTTCAGAAGCACCATCAGGTTCTGAGGCTTCAGAAGCACCAACAGGTTCTGAAACACCATCTAATACTGAGTTAAGTGATGGAGAACTATCTTGTGAAGAACTGGCTACCTCTTACAAAGAACTATACCTCAGAAATGAAGAAGTTTGCAAGTTATTAGAAAATCAGAAGAAGACTATCAGTCAACTTGTCGCGTCGAATTTCGGATATCAAGCTATTGGGAAGCGTTGAATCACTAATGTTAAATCACGACTGAACTTTTAATTTTTCGTGGAGAAAAGGAAAAAAGTTCGAAATTACCTTTGAAAAAGAGATTTTAGGTTCGAAAGTCGATTATGCGAGGGGAAGGTATTAGAACCCCTCACATCCGTTGTACTCAACGGGAACCTCTTAGTCGGCTTAGGCTTAAAATGTTTTCAAAGTTTTATTTGCGTGTTTGAATATATAAAAAGGGAAAAAGAAGATATGATATGAAGGAAAGAGATGAAAACAAACGAAGGAAAAAAAAAAGAAAGTTTTTATTAACGGGCTTGACAAGATGTCGATCTTGCTCCTACGTATCTCCCGGTAGTCGGAGAATTCAAAGCGTACGTAGTTCTTTGGTAGAAAAAAATTGTATGTTGGTTCGTTTTAATTAAAAAAGATTTGATGACGCACAGAGGCGTAAAAATGTTTAAATGACAAAAGAGACGAACACACATTAAGGCGATAAACTCGCACAAGGCGTAAAAGTTTTGAAGATAAAAAAGATGGCCGCACATTAAGGCGATAAACTCGCACAAGGCGTAAAAGGTTGAAAATAAACGCGCAAAGGCGCGAAAGGTTCGGATTGACCACGAGGGCCAAGAAAAAAAGTTCAAAATGGTCACGGAGGACCAAAGAAAGGTTAAGCGTGCTAGACGCGTCGAAGGTTGAATGACGATTGCCCGAACGACGAGACATACGTCACGCATTCGTGCAACCGAGGTTTGGGGAGACATACGTCAAGCCATTCCCTTTTCATTCAAGTTTTGTTTTCGTCGAAACTCGGAGAAATCTCAAAGGGAACCAAACACTAGGTTGGGAAACTTAAAGAAAAGTTGTAAAAGGAAGCACGAACAAATTTGTTGTTCGAGTTTATTGAAAATCATGAACACCACTTGTTGCTTAAGTTATTGAAACTCAAGAACAAGCGTAGTTCAAGTTTGAACGATGAACAAAAATCATAAAACATGCATGAGTTTGGAAAAGGCACAAGTTCGGCTTAATTCGAGTTTGGTTTAAAAAGAGTGAGCAAGCTCGGCTTTAGTTCATGTTTTGGGTGAAAATCATGAACAACGTTGTTGTTCAAGTTTGGCTTTGAAAATAAAGAACTTAGCTTATTGTCCAAGCTTGGTTTTGAAAATTTAAGAACATAACTTGTTGTGCAAGTTACTTAAAATTTATCGCACGAACTTGTGAAATTTCCAAAGTCATGCATGATTCTTGATGTGGTTTGAACAAAAATGCATTTTAAACCTCTTTAGGTTCTGAATCAAGGGTTAGAACCCCAAAAATTTGGCATTTGGAAGCCTGATTCATGTTCTAAATTTCACATACTTCGCAGAGCAACCAGAACTTGGCTCTGCGAAGTCAGGTTCTGATGTGGTCGCTCTGCGAACAATACTTTGCTCTGCGAAGTATGCGAAAAATTGAACTAAGAAGCTGTTTCTGAACAGAAGTTCAGAAACTGCTCCTGAGCAAGCTTCATAACCTAAAGGGGGTTAAAAAGCTTTGCAAATTTTGGGAAAAAAGGAGTATAAAAACTCAGTTTTAGCACTTGGTCACTTTGAGATTCCTTTTGAGTTTCAAAAGGGGTTTTTGTGCACAAAATGAAATTGAACAAGATAAATGATGCAAACAGCAAACAAAATGAAAGATAAAGACTTTAGGATATTTACAGAACTCCTAGCAATGCTTGTCCAAGAGGTAGGAAGTGGCTTGCTTGATTGATTAGAGGTTATGGACAAACAACTCTAATTGGTTTTGCTTTGGGTATGAACTGTTTTGCTACTCTCTCAATGCTGTAATGTAATGGTTTTTGGTGTAAATTTCGTGTGTATTGTGTGTATATGGCTGTTAAAATGGATGTTTTTTCTGGTGTTTGATCCTTATGCCTTGCATTCCCTTTATAGGCCCAAAACCAAATCTATGCAACGATGAACAAATCCTAGAACCTAGCTGATTTGTGGGCTAAATCCAGGCTAAATCACTTTGCATTTAATGCTAAAGGATAGAAGTTGCTTTGCCTTGTGCCAAGGGTTAAGACCTTGAAATCCTGGCAGGTAACTGGTTCTGAACTAGTAAAACAGAGTATGAAAAATTGAAGTTCAGAAGCAGAAAATAAAGTGCAGAAAGATAAAGAACACAATGAGTTTGTTAACCCAGTTCGGTGCAAACTTCACCTACTCTGGGGGATACCAATCCAGGAAGGAAATCTACTAAAGGAATCAACCCAAAGACTCAAACACAGACCCCCCTGTTCCCAGCCTTAGCAATCAATCTCCACTTAGTCTAGACTTCTACCCACGCATGAGTATTAGAATCCACTAACTTCCTATTCAAGCAACAACCCAGTTACTTGAACTACCCTTTGAACTTAGACCAGTTATGAAACAAACAAACCAGAATTTGAAGAACACACTTCAATACAAAAACTTCATTCTTGCTTAAAAGCTTTGAATGAATTACAACTCAATAAAACCTAAACCAACTCAAAACATATGAGTGGTGCACAAAACAAAGCCTAAGCTTACACAGACAAAAACTCTAAAAACTCTAAACTCTGAATTCTGGTTTTTGACTCATGAAATTTCCAATAGCAAAGCCCTCTTTAAATAGTCTTCAGCAGCAACATAATTCTGAACACAATCTTCAAAGATATACTCCCAGAATTATTTTAGAAGCAAATAGAAGCTCACATAAAATTCACAAATATATTTTCCAAAGATTTCCTTGAAAATATATTCACAAATAATTGAATCAAATCTTCTTCAATTGATATGATTCTGAAATATGCAAAGGCTCAAAAAGGAAACATATATTTCTGAATTATATTTTGCAAAGATACTTTGAAAATATATTCATCAATAAACACGAAGCCAATCTTCAATAGATCTTCACATAAAATTATCTCTTCAACAAATCTTCAAAGATATGATCTTAGAATTAACAAAATGAGATTTTTAGCTTCTGAAGACACAATGCTTGTATATTTGATTTTTGCAAAACATGTAGCCAACACTCAAATATCCAACAATCTCCCCCTTTGGCAAATTTTTGGCTAAAATCAAATTGAGCACAACAACAAGCAAATTCTTCAAACATCAAGGTACGCAACCATGAAGAACAAAACACAAATGTAGCAATAGAGTCAGCAGCGGATGAAATGCTATGTTAACACATAAAAACTCCCCCTGCAACATACAGCAGCAGTTTCTGAGGTACAACTTCTCCCCCTGAAACACACATTCAGGAACTCCCCCTGAAACACAACACTCAGGAACTCCCCCTGAACAGCTCAGCTCCTGACAGATCAGCACACATACATCTGAACAGATCAGCACACACATATTTCTCCCCCTTTTTAGCCAAACAAGTTTGACAAAACACCAACAAACACCAGGAGCAAGAAACACAACACAGACCAACACAAAACTAACAGCTCACAACTCAGCACAACACCAACAAGGATCAGAACCACTCAGAGTCCATACACAAAAGAACAACCACAACTGTAGAGAACAACACAAATGCAGACCAGAAACACAAACAGAAAATCCAGGACTTCATTCACAAACTTGACAGTCTTCAGACTCAACATCAGAAGTTGCTTTGTCTTCATTAGACACAACACCAGATGCTGCTCAGTTGATGTGTGCCTCAGGCACATTCAGAACCTTCTTCCCAGCAAACTGTTTCTGAAGAACATCAATTCTCTTCTGAACACAGGACATGGTATCATGCTTAATAACATCTTCAGACTTACTAGGAACTAGTGCCTTCTGAACAGGAACAGGAACCAACACTTTACTCCAGACTTTGGATGGTCCAGCACCAGAACTCTTCTGTGCTACAGGAATGGGCTTGCTGTCATCAGCAACAGCCTTTCCTTTCCCTTTGTTCAGCCTCTGAGCAACACTTGCACACTTTGGTCTCCATTCTTTCTTGATCTTGCTTTTGTTCACAGCTGGTTCCACTTTTCTGTGGTGAAAATGATTGGGGTATCCATGCAGCTTGTAACAAAAAGGTTTAATGTGTCCCTTTTTACCACAATGATGACATACCCAAGGATGAGTTCTCCTCTTGTCTTTAGATTCCTGAGATTTGTTCTTAGGTTTGCTGATTAGTGTAACATAAGTATCAGCAGCAGGTATGAACCTCTTAGCAGGATTTTGCTTTTTGATGTTCAGATTCTTATCAACAAATCCTATGCCATTTGGTTTTCCTTGATTCTGATTTTCCAAAATCTCTTCCAGCACATCGGTAGCAGAGTTCATCATTCTAACTTGCTTCTTCATCTGATCAAGTTGAGAATTCAGTTGGCTCACCTCATTTTTGAGATCAGTATTTTGTACCAATAGTTCACTTTTCTCAGTCTGAAGTTGACTGATGGTCTTCTTCTGATCTTCCATCAGCTTGCACACTTCTTTAAATTGACCCTGCACCTTCTTACAAAACTCAGCAGGATTTTTATAAGACAATTCTTCATCACTGCATTCAGACTCTGATGAAGTTTCAGACTTTGATGATTCTTCAGACTCTGACAGAGTTTCTGAACCCTTAACTATATCATCATACCAGAATTTACCAGTTAAAGTAGTGACAGGCTCCACTTCTCCTTCTGAGTCATCTTCATCAGACCAAGACACAACTAAACTTTTCTTCTGTTTCTTGAGGTAAGTAGGACATTCTGACTTGACATGACCATATCCTTCACATTCAATGCACTGAACTCTCTTTGATTGATTGCTCTTCACATCAGTTCTTGTCTTCTGCTTCAGAAACTTCTTAAATTGTTTACTTAGCAACACAAGAGCTTCTGATGAGGTTTCATCATCCACACTTTTAGCATCTGCTACAAAGGCAACACCTTTCCCCTTCTTATCAGTCCTGCATATTTCAAAGTTTTGAAGAGACCCAATCAATTCCTCAACCTTCATGCTGGAGATGTCATGTGCTTCTTCAATTGCAGTCACCTTTATATCAAACCTCTTAGGTAGGGATCTGAGAATTTTCCTTACAAGCTTCTCATCTGATACTTTTTCTCCAAGTGATTCAAAAGAGTTAGCCATGTCCAGAATATTCATGTAAAAGCCTTGTATGTTCTCATCCTCCAGCATTCTGAGATTTTCAAATTTTGTGGTCAGAAGCTGAAGTCTGGACAGCTTTACCTTTGAAGTGCCTTCATGAGTAGTCTTGAGAATCTCCCAAGCATCCTTAGCCACAGTGCACTGCTTGATCATTCTGAACATATTTTTGTCCACTCCATTGAATATAGCATTCAAGGCTTTGGAATTTGCATGTGACAAAGCATCTTCATCATTGATCCAATCTTCTTCTGGTTTCAACACAGCTGTCTTCTTACCATCTTTGTCAGTCACAACAGGATGTTCCCAACCTTTCAGAACAACTTTCCAGGTCTTGCTATCCATAGATTTTAGGAAAGCACTCATACGAGATTTCCAATAATCATAGTTGGTCCCATCCAGCAAAGGTGGCCTGTTAACAAATCCTCCTTCTTTCTCCATAAAGCCAGAAAATATCTCCCTGGAGCTCACCCAAATACAGGCAGGGTGCCTGCTCTGATACCAATTGAAATTCCTGGCAGGTAACTGGTTCTGAACTAGTAAAACAGAGTATGAAAAATTGAAGTTCAGAAGCAGAAAATAAAGTGCAGAAAGATAAAGAACACAATGAGTTTGTTAACCCAGTTCGGTGCAAACTTCACCTACTCTGGGGGATACCAATCCAGGAAGGAAATCTACTAAAGGAATCAACCCAAAGACTCAAACACAGACCCCCCCTGTTCCCAGCCTTAGCAATCAATCTCCACTTAGTCTAGACTTCTACCCACGCATGAGTATTAGAATCCACTAACTTCCTATTCAAGCAACAACCCAGTTACTTGAACTACCCTTTGAACTTAGACCAGTTATGAAACAAACAAACCAGAATTTGAAGAACACACTTCAATACAAAAACTTCATTCTTGCTTAAAAGCTTTGAATGAATTACAACTCAATAAAACCTAAACCAACTCAAAACATATGAGTGGTGCACAAAACAAAGCCTAAGCTTACACAGACAAAAACTCTAAAAACTCTAAACTCTGAATTCTGGTTTTTGACTCATGAAATTTCCAATAGCAAAGCCCTCTTTAAATAGTCTTCAGCAGCAACATAATTCTGAACACAATCTTCAAAGATATACTCCCAGAATTATTTTAGAAGCAAATAGAAGCTCACATAAAATTCACAAATATATTTTCCAAAGATTTCCTTGAAAATATATTCACAAATAATTGAATCAAATCTTCTTCAATTGATATGATTCTGAAATATGCAAAGGCTCAAAAAGGAAACATATATTTCTGAATTATATTTTGCAAAGATACTTTGAAAATATATTCATCAATAAACACGAAGCCAATCTTCAATAGATCTTCACATAAAATTATCTCTTCAACAAATCTTCAAAGATATGATCTTAGAATTAACAAAATGAGATTTTTAGCTTCTGAAGACACAATGCTTGTATATTTGATTTTTGCAAAACATGTAGCCAACACTCAAATATCCAACAATCTCCCCCTTTGGCAAATTTTTGGCTAAAATCAAATTGAGCACAACAACAAGCAAATTCTTCAAACATCAAGGTACGCAACCATGAAGAACAAAACACAAATGTAGCAATAGAGTCAGCAGCGGATGAAATGCTATGTTAACACATAAAAACTCCCCCTGCAACATACAGCAGCAGTTTCTGAGGTACAACTTCTCCCCCTGAAACACACATTCAGGAACTCCCCCTGAAACACAACACTCAGGAACTCCCCCTGAACAGCTCAGCTCCTGACAGATCAGCACACATACATCTGAACAGATCAGCACACACATATTTCTCCCCCTTTTTAGCCAAACAAGTTTGACAAAACACCAACAAACACCAGGAGCAAGAAACACAACACAGACCAACACAAAACTAACAGCTCACAACTCAGCACAACACCAACAAGGATCAGAACCACTCAGAGTCCATACACAAAAGAACAACCACAACTGTAGAGAACAACACAAATGCAGACCAGAAACACAAACAGAAAATCCAGGACTTCATTCACAAACTTGACAGTCTTCAGACTCAACATCAGAAGTTGCTTTGTCTTCATTAGACACAACACCAGATGCTGCTCAGTTGATGTGTGCCTCAGGCACATTCAGAACCTTCTTCCCAGCAAACTGTTTCTGAAGAACATCAATTCTCTTCTGAACACAGGACATGGTATCATGCTTAATAACATCTTCAGACTTACTAGGAACTAGTGCCTTCTGAACAGGAACAGGAACCAACACTTTACTCCAGACTTTGGATGGTCCAGCACCAGAACTCTTCTGTGCTACAGGAATGGGCTTGCTGTCATCAGCAACAGCCTTTCCTTTCCCTTTGTTCAGCCTCTGAGCAACACTTGCACACTTTGGTCTCCATTCTTTCTTGATCTTGCTTTTGTTCACAGCTGGTTCCACTTTTCTGTGGTGAAAATGATTGGGGTATCCATGCAGCTTGTAACAAAAAGGTTTAATGTGTCCCTTTTTACCACAATGATGACATACCCAAGGATGAGTTCTCCTCTTGTCTTTAGATTCCTGAGATTTGTTCTTAGGTTTGCTGATTAGTGTAACATAAGTATCAGCAGCAGGTATGAACCTCTTAGCAGGATTTTGCTTTTTGATGTTCAGATTCTTATCAACAAATCCTATGCCATTTGGTTTTCCTTGATTCTGATTTTCCAAAATCTCTTCCAGCACATCGGTAGCAGAGTTCATCATTCTAACTTGCTTCTTCATCTGATCAAGTTGAGAATTCAGTTGGCTCACCTCATTTTTGAGATCAGTATTTTGTACCAATAGTTCACTTTTCTCAGTCTGAAGTTGACTGATGGTCTTCTTCTGATCTTCCATCAGCTTGCACACTTCTTTAAATTGACCCTGCACCTTCTTACAAAACTCAGCAGGATTTTTATAAGACAATTCTTCATCACTGCATTCAGACTCTGATGAAGTTTCAGACTTTGATGATTCTTCAGACTCTGACAGAGTTTCTGAACCCTTAACTATATCATCATACCAGAATTTACCAGTTAAAGTAGTGACAGGCTCCACTTCTCCTTCTGAGTCATCTTCATCAGACCAAGACACAACTAAACTTTTCTTCTGTTTCTTGAGGTAAGTAGGACATTCTGACTTGACATGACCATATCCTTCACATTCAATGCACTGAACTCTCTTTGATTGATTGCTCTTCACATCAGTTCTTGTCTTCTGCTTCAGAAACTTCTTAAATTGTTTACTTAGCAACACAAGAGCTTCTGATGAGGTTTCATCATCCACACTTTTAGCATCTGCTACAAAGGCAACACCTTTCCCCTTCTTATCAGTCCTGCATATTTCAAAGTTTTGAAGAGACCCAATCAATTCCTCAACCTTCATGCTGGAGATGTCATGTGCTTCTTCAATTGCAGTCACCTTTATATCAAACCTCTTAGGTAGGGATCTGAGAATTTTCCTTACAAGCTTCTCATCTGATACTTTTTCTCCAAGTGATTCAAAAGAGTTAGCCATGTCCAGAATATTCATGTAAAAGCCTTGTATGTTCTCATCCTCCAGCATTCTGAGATTTTCAAATTTTGTGGTCAGAAGCTGAAGTCTGGACAGCTTTACCTTTGAAGTGCCTTCATGAGTAGTCTTGAGAATCTCCCAAGCATCCTTAGCCACAGTGCACTGCTTGATCATTCTGAACATATTTTTGTCCACTCCATTGAATATAGCATTCAAGGCTTTGGAATTTGCATGTGACAAAGCATCTTCATCATTGATCCAATCTTCTTCTGGTTTCAACACAGCTGTCTTCTTACCATCTTTGTCAGTCACAACAGGATGTTCCCAACCTTTCAGAACAACTTTCCAGGTCTTGCTATCCATAGATTTTAGGAAAGCACTCATACGAGATTTCCAATAATCATAGTTGGTCCCATCCAGCAAAGGTGGCCTGTTAACAAATCCTCCTTCTTTCTCCATAAAGCCAGAAAATATCTCCCTGGAGCTCACCCAAATACAGGCAGGGTGCCTGCTCTGATACCAATTGAAATTCCTGGCAGGTAACTGGTTCTGAACTAGTAAAACAGAGTATGAAAAATTGAAGTTCAGAAGCAGAAAATAAAGTGCAGAAAGATAAAGAACACAATGAGTTTGTTAACCCAGTTCGGTGCAAACTTCACCTACTCTGGGGGATACCAATCCAGGAAGGAAATCTACTAAAGGAATCAACCCAAAGACTCAAACACAGACCCCCCCTGTTCCCAGCCTTAGCAATCAATCTCCACTTAGTCTAGACTTCTACCCACGCATGAGTATTAGAATCCACTAACTTCCTATTCAAGCAACAACCCAGTTACTTGAACTACCCTTTGAACTTAGACCAGTTATGAAACAAACAAACCAGAATTTGAAGAACACACTTCAATACAAAAACTTCATTCTTGCTTAAAAGCTTTGAATGAATTACAACTCAATAAAACCTAAACCAACTCAAAACATATGAGTGGTGCACAAAACAAAGCCTAAGCTTACACAGACAAAAACTCTAAAAACTCTAAACTCTGAATTCTGGTTTTTGACTCATGAAATTTCCAATAGCAAAGCCCTCTTTAAATAGTCTTCAGCAGCAACATAATTCTGAACACAATCTTCAAAGATATACTCCCAGAATTATTTTAGAAGCAAATAGAAGCTCACATAAAATTCACAAATATATTTTCCAAAGATTTCCTTGAAAATATATTCACAAATAATTGAATCAAATCTTCTTCAATTGATATGATTCTGAAATATGCAAAGGCTCAAAAAGGAAACATATATTTCTGAATTATATTTTGCAAAGATACTTTGAAAATATATTCATCAATAAACACGAAGCCAATCTTCAATAGATCTTCACATAAAATTATCTCTTCAACAAATCTTCAAAGATATGATCTTAGAATTAACAAAATGAGATTTTTAGCTTCTGAAGACACAATGCTTGTATATTTGATTTTTGCAAAACATGTAGCCAACACTCAAATATCCAACAATCTCCCCCTTTGGCAAATTTTTGGCTAAAATCAAATTGAGCACAACAACAAGCAAATTCTTCAAACATCAAGGTACGCAACCATGAAGAACAAAACACAAATGTAGCAATAGAGTCAGCAGCGGATGAAATGCTATGTTAACACATAAAAACTCCCCCTGCAACATACAGCAGCAGTTTCTGAGGTACAACTTCTCCCCCTGAAACACACATTCAGGAACTCCCCCTGAAACACAACACTCAGGAACTCCCCCTGAACAGCTCAGCTCCTGACAGATCAGCACACATACATCTGAACAGATCAGCACACACATATTTCTCCCCCTTTTTAGCCAAACAAGTTTGACAAAACACCAACAAACACCAGGAGCAAGAAACACAACACAGACCAACACAAAACTAACAGCTCACAACTCAGCACAACACCAACAAGGATCAGAACCACTCAGAGTCCATACACAAAAGAACAACCACAACTGTAGAGAACAACACAAATGCAGACCAGAAACACAAACAGAAAATCCAGGACTTCATTCACAAACTTGACAGTCTTCAGACTCAACATCAGAAGTTGCTTTGTCTTCATTAGACACAACACCAGATGCTGCTCAGTTGATGTGTGCCTCAGGCACATTCAGAACCTTCTTCCCAGCAAACTGTTTCTGAAGAACATCAATTCTCTTCTGAACACAGGACATGGTATCATGCTTAATAACATCTTCAGACTTACTAGGAACTAGTGCCTTCTGAACAGGAACAGGAACCAACACTTTACTCCAGACTTTGGATGGTCCAGCACCAGAACTCTTCTGTGCTACAGGAATGGGCTTGCTGTCATCAGCAACAGCCTTTCCTTTCCCTTTGTTCAGCCTCTGAGCAACACTTGCACACTTTGGTCTCCATTCTTTCTTGATCTTGCTTTTGTTCACAGCTGGTTCCACTTTTCTGTGGTGAAAATGATTGGGGTATCCATGCAGCTTGTAACAAAAAGGTTTAATGTGTCCCTTTTTACCACAATGATGACATACCCAAGGATGAGTTCTCCTCTTGTCTTTAGATTCCTGAGATTTGTTCTTAGGTTTGCTGATTAGTGTAACATAAGTATCAGCAGCAGGTATGAACCTCTTAGCAGGATTTTGCTTTTTGATGTTCAGATTCTTATCAACAAATCCTATGCCATTTGGTTTTCCTTGATTCTGATTTTCCAAAATCTCTTCCAGCACATCGGTAGCAGAGTTCATCATTCTAACTTGCTTCTTCATCTGATCAAGTTGAGAATTCAGTTGGCTCACCTCATTTTTGAGATCAGTATTTTGTACCAATAGTTCACTTTTCTCAGTCTGAAGTTGACTGATGGTCTTCTTCTGATCTTCCATCAGCTTGCACACTTCTTTAAATTGACCCTGCACCTTCTTACAAAACTCAGCAGGATTTTTATAAGACAATTCTTCATCACTGCATTCAGACTCTGATGAAGTTTCAGACTTTGATGATTCTTCAGACTCTGACAGAGTTTCTGAACCCTTAACTATATCATCATACCAGAATTTACCAGTTAAAGTAGTGACAGGCTCCACTTCTCCTTCTGAGTCATCTTCATCAGACCAAGACACAACTAAACTTTTCTTCTGTTTCTTGAGGTAAGTAGGACATTCTGACTTAACATGACCATATCCTTCACATTCAATGCACTGAACTCTCTTTGATTGATTGCTCTTCACATCAGTTCTTGTCTTCTGCTTCAGAAACTTCTTAAATTGTTTACTTAGCAACACAAGAGCTTTTGATGAGGTTTCATCATCCACACTTTCAACATCAGAAGTTCCTAGGTTGAAGTCAATACGGGTAGTAGCTAGGTGATAAGTTGTAAACTGGGAGTTTGCTGAGAACTTAGAACTAGGAATACGCTAGTGGATTTCCTTCCTGGCTTGGTAGCCTCCAGACGTAGGTGTGTTTGTCACCGAACTGGGTTAACAAATATCCTGTGCCTTTTACTTTCAGTCTGTTATTTCCTTCTCTGTTTTTGTTCCTGTGTTACTCTGTTTTACTGCGCCAAAATTTCACTGAACTTTATCAGAACCTGATATTGGTCTTAGTCATTTTTTAAAGAAGAAAAGGCTAACACAATTCAACCCCACATCTTGTGTTTTGCTCACCTTCAGTTGGTATCAGAGCTTCGATTCTGATATTTCAACACTTAACAGTGTGTCAGTGAGATCCTGAGAAAAACATCATGTCTACTGGTGGAGCTGCTAGTCCTGGTGGTGGAGCAAGTGATTCTGGAACTTCAATTTCTGGAAACAACAGAGCTGTATCATATGATTATGGTTCAGATGATAAATCTAGCTCTCATCATCATATTTAACCTCCTATGTTCAATGGAGATGCTGAGAAGTTTTCTTGGTGGAAAAGCAAGATGTACAGTCACATCATTGGTGTTGATGATACTTTATGGGATATCATTGAAGATGATATCACTATTCCTGTTGATGAAGAAGATGTAGCAACTGACAGAAAGAAACTCTCAGATGCTGAAAGAAAGATCTACAAAAATGCATCATAAAGTGAGAGGTATCATTGTTGAAGCTTTACCTCATACTGAATACTTAAAACTGAGTGATAAGTCTACTACAAATGCTATATTCACTTCTTTATGTTCTACCTATGAGGGTAACAAGAAGGTTAAAGAAGCAAAGGCTAAACTTCTTGTTCAACAGTATTGTTGAGTCTTTTGGTGTTGGCTGCATATTTTGGCAAAACCAAAGTGTTGAATAGTAGCATCTTCATATGTAGAACAAATCTTCAGTTGCAAGTTCTTTCATTTGAAGTCATTCAGAAGCTGAAATCACCATCAGAAGCTGAAAGGTACTTCAGAAGCACTGTGGCACTTCAGAAGCTGAATTCAGAGTCTGATGCCAGCGTTGACTTTTGGTTGACTTCATCAGAAGCTGATCTTTTTCAAGTTATTCTTGCGCGAATCTTGGCGAGATTTAACAAGAATATATCTTCGCATATTGCTTCTAGAATGCTGGTTGTTTTGGAGAAGATTTAATGAAGATTTGGTTTGTTGTTATGAAATCACGTATTTTCCTGATATAATCTTTCAAAGATACAATGTGGTTTTATTTGTTTCCTTATTGGACCAATCATAATTCAGAAACAAATCATGTGCAGAAGATTGGTTTGTTTTTTATATTGCTTGTTGGAGGTTATAAAAAGAGGAGTGATGCTGCTTTCAAGATACGGAGAACAGAGTATTATTCAGAGAATAGAGTCTTTGTTTTAAACTTAGAGTTTTATTTGTGCACCACTCATTGTTTGAGTTGGTTTGGAGTTTTATAGAGTTGTAATTCATTCTAAGCCTTTAGGTACGAATGAAGTTGTGTTATTAAAGTGTTTCTTCAAAACAGAGTAGTTTTTGTTTAAAGGGTTCAGTAACAGGTTTGTTACCTGAATAGGAAGTTAGAGGTTTTCTAATACTCAACGTGTTGGGTAGAATTCAAGACTAGGAGGAAGTTAATTGCTTAGGCTGGGAACTGGGAGTCAGTGTCTTGAGTCATAAGGATTAATTCCTATAGTGGAATTCCTTCCTGGATTGGTATCCCCCAGAGTAGGAGGTGTTTACTCCGAACTGGGTTAACAAACCTTGTGTGTTCTTTAGCTTTTCTGCACTTTTATTTTCTGCTACTTAACTGCTTTAAATTGTGCTAAGTTATTGTTCAGAACCTGGTTGGTTCAGAACCTGTTAAACTCTGTGTTATTGCCTGGCCAGAATTTCAATTGGCATCAGAGCAGGCACCCTGCCTGTGTTTTGGGTGAGATCCAGAGGAGTTAATATCTGGCAAGCATGGATAGAGAAAGAGGCTATGTCAATAGACCACCCCTACTAGATGGCACAAACTATGAGTATTGGAAGTCTAGGATGTGTGATTTTCTAAAGTCTATTGACAGCAGAACTTGGAAAGCTGTGATTAAAGGCTGGGATCATCCTGTGTTTACAGACAAAGATGGTAATAAGACTGAGGTTTTGAAGCCTGAAGAGGAATGGACCAAAGCTGAAGATGATCTGTCACTGGGAAATTCAAAAGCTTTGAATGCTTTTTTTAATGGTGTGGATCAGAATATGTTCAGACTCATCAAGCAATGTACAGTTGCAAAGGAGGCCTGGGAAATTTTAAAAACAACTCATGAAGGAACTTCTAAGGTGAAGATGTCCAGATTGCAGTTGCTGACCACCAAGTTTGAGAACCTGAAGATGAAGGAGGATGAATGCATACAAGATTTCTACATGAATGTGCTGGACATGGCAAATTCTTTTGATTCTCTTGGTGAAAAAATGTCTGATGAGAAGTTAGTAAGAAAAATCCTCAGGTCCCTGCCCAGAAGATTTGATATGAAGGTTACAGCCATAGAAGAGGCTCATGATATTTCTGCTATGAAGGTTGAAGAGCTCATTGGTTCCTTGTTGAACTTTGAGACTGCTTTTTGTAAACAGCCTGAGAAGAAAGGAAAAGGTGTAGCTTTTACTGTGAATTCTGAAGCTGATGATCAACAAGAGCCTGATGAGGATGATTTATCAGAAGCTCTAGTGTTGCTGGGAAAACAATTCAACAAGATTCTGAAGAATGTTGACAGAAAAGCCAAAGCCAAAGGTCAGAACTTCAGAGTCAACAACAAGAAGCAACAAACTGATGTGAAAAAGACCAAGTCTGAGGAGAAAAGTAATCAAGCTAAAGGTGTGCAGTGCTATGAGTGTGATGGTTATGGACATATCAAAACTGAATGTCCCACTTTTCTCAAGAAGCAGAAGAAGAGCCTAGCTGTTTCATGGTCTGATGAAGATTCAGAAGAAGATTTTGAGAATGAATCTGCTAAGGGTGACACCAGTTTGATGGTAAGGTCAGGAGCTATTTTAAAGAAGGAAGCTGCTTTAGAGTCTGAGACTTTGTCAGAGTCTGACTCAGAGTCTGAAGCTTCATCTGTGTCTGAAGCTGCTAAAACCTCATATGATGAACTAGCTGACAACTACAGGAAGCTATATACCAGAAGTGCTGAGGTTTGCAAACAAGTTCTGGATCAGAAGGAGACTATTTTTCAACTGGAGGCTGAAAAAGGAGAACTTCTTGTGCAGAATTCAGAATTAAAAGAAGAAGTGAACCAGCTAAATTCCCAACTTGAGCATATGAAAAAGCAGGTTAGAATGATGAATACTGCTACTAATGTGTTGGATGAAATTTTGGGTGCTCAGAAACAAGGAAAAACTGGTTTAGGATTTGTGAATGAGAGTCTGAACCTCAAGCAGAAAAATCCAGTTCAACAGTTTGTTCCTGCTACTCAGACACATGATCCTATGATTGGAACATCTCAGATGAAACCTCAGAAGGTGGCCCAGATGCAAGGACAGAAGCAAACTCAGATGAGACCTCAGATGCAAGGTCAGAAGCATGTTCAGATGCAAGGTCAGAAGCATGTTCAGATGCTACCTCAGAAGCAACCCCAAAAATCTTTCAGAAACAGAAGGAGAAGAAATCATCCATGGATCTGTCATCATTGTGGAAAGAAAGGGCATATCAAACCATTCTGCTTCAAACTTTATGGCTATCCTGAACATTTTCAGTATAGAAGAGTGGAACCAGCTGCTATCAGACACAATGTTCAGAAGGTATGGAAGCCCAAAGTTCAGAATGTTGGCCTTATAGCTCATACTTCATTAAGAGCCACCTCAAAAGAAGACTGGTATTTTGATAGTGGGTGTTCAAGACACATGACTGGTGTTAAGAAGCTGTTGAGCAATATAAGACCTTATTCCAGAAGCTATGTGACATTTGGAGATGGAGTAAAAGGTCAGATTCTGGGTATTGGTGATTTGATCAGTGAAGGTTTGCCCAGACTTAATGATGTGCTGCTAGTGGAAGGATTAACTTCTAATCTGATCAGTATTAGCCAACTTTGTGATCAAGAATTGAAGGTTAATTTCAACAAGCAAGAGTGTTTTGTAACCGATCAAGAAGGTAAGGTTCAGATGAGAGGCTGCAGATCCAAAGATAACTGCTATTTGTGGGTGTCTGAAGAAGAAAGAAGCCTGACTTCTTGTCTCATGAGCTCAGAAGAGGAAGTCATTGAAAGAGAGGAAAACATCTTCAACGCTACTTCAAAAATTTCTTCTAATGAAATAACGCACACCATTGAACAGAACACCAGAGGCAGACAACAACGAAATATGGAAATAACCCAGCCTCACAGAAAACTTCAAGAACACATGGAGAAATAAACTCCACACAATGAGCAACCCAGGAGAAGTAAACTCCACAAACAGAACCTTCTTCAGAGAAAAATAAATTCTCACAGTCAGGATGTCAAGACATCAGGTATGACACCACATGCAACCATACATCAAGCTCCCCCTAAATAGTAGATCAGAAAAAAAAAATACTACTCCCCCTCAGGTAGTACTCCCCCTTAATAGGCAAATACACACAAAACTTCCCCTGAATATGTCCATGATACCATAAAATATCTTCCATGGAGCTCACCCAAAACAGAACAGGGTGCCTGCTCTGATGTCAATTGAAATTTTGGCACGTAGAGGACAGATGTCGTATACGATGTCAGGACACCAGTAATGTCAAGTGTAATGTCAAGACATCGCAACAACACAAATAACAACTTAAAGTAAATTGCATGAAGTAAATAACACAACATATTTGTTAACCCAGATAGGTGAAACGTCACCTACATTTGGAGGCTACCAAGCCAGGAAGGAAATCCACTATTGTAAATAACTAAACACAATGTAAATCCGTTATCACAATATTAACATTCGAGCATTTTTCTGCTCACAAAAACATGCGTTTGTTATGTCGTTTAGCTAAACAGGTTCAAAAATCCTAAGTCCGCAGGAGGAATCGATCGCCAAAGACAAAGTGGTCGTCCGACTTCTGCTCTTAAGGAGGATGACAACTGGACAATGATGATATGACGTACTATGTACCCGTTAGTAGCGTACATGTACTCTAACATATATGTAAACTAAGTGTTATGAAATATGATATGTGAGATGATTTATACCACCCATCACTTGGACTACGTTTTATAAGCTTTGGATATATATCGGCATAGAAGATATTAACGACACGATAAGGATTCAAGATAAGTGGTGACAGGAATGATAAAAGATTATCAAACTTCTGGTAACGAAGAATGACTTCTAATTTATCAAGATAAATGACGCCAACTACTTATTAAGCGAAGCACAAGAAATTTGTAAGAATTTCGCGAATTCTCGAGAATTTTATAGTGGAGGTAATGATTATGATTGCGACAAGAAGCACATCGTGATGGCATAAAGGAAGGAGCAGGTGCTAGAGGTGAAACCTCCTGCTTGTACTTGGAATAATAATGAAGTTGGAATGATCCTTGCATTTGCATGTACATATATAAGATCAGATGTTTTTCAGTGTAATGATGATTCTATAAGGAAGGGTACGACATAGGTCTATAAGTAAAATGTCGTAGTATGAGGCGAAAGATAAAGATAATAATTCATGGGAAATAAATTCAGTGCAAGAAACCCACTGAAGAGTGGGAATATTTGAGGATAATAAGAATGATCTAATGTCGTCAAAGTAAGGTTACATGGACTATGAAGGTATTTATGAGAATTAGCACAAGTGCCAGAGCTGGGCAACTCCAGATTGGATTTACAAAAGGGTATGAACCAGGAACGTGGTCAAGCGAGTTGGATACGATGGTTCAGATAACCTCACATCCCACTACGTAAGAGTTATGCAATTCACCACGAGCATTTCAGTTAAAGGAAAAGTTGTCGAGTATATACGATATATAGGGTTGGAATTCCAAGGGATTCCGATAAGCAAGACGAACTGGAGTTTTGGCTAGTAGAGGAAGTGGTATGAGAGATTCATTCATATATGATAGTAGAACTGAATTTCGAGGACGAAATTTCTTTAAGGGGGGTAGATTGTAATATCCCGCTTAGATGTAACGGTTAATAGTGTTAGAAACTTATGAAACAAGCATGGCGATTTTGTAATTAAGTGGCAATGGCAAACATGTAAATATTTGAAAGAAGAATAATGAATTTAAGAAGGGGAACAAGATATTTTCTTGTTATTTCTCTTCTTCCTTTCACTCTCCCAAATCAGCATTCTTTTCCTTCCTCTCCCTCTAGCTCACACGCCCTCATCATCTCTTCACCACCCATCCAAACTTCATCCAAACTTTTGTGAGAAAACCCTTGCAAGCAAGCTTGTATTGGAAGTTAGAGCAAAAGAAAGAAAAGAAGAAACAAGGAAGAATTAAAAGAAGAGTAGATTGGAGCTAAGGCTTTGGAATTCAGTTATAGCAAGCACCAATTGAGGCTTAAGGTGAGCTCCCTAGGGTTTTAGAACCCACTATGAGTAAGTTTAAGTATCATTAGTATTATGGTCAAAGTTATGAATTTTAGTACCCTAATTCTATGTTGTGAGTAATTCTTGATCATTACATGTTGTAAGCTGTTAATATGCCTTAGAAATTTATCCTTTAAGTTGTTATAATGTCTGGGTAAGATTGGATGAGCAAGAATGGTGAAAAATTCATGTTTTGAACTTGCCTATGCTGTCCAACTGCAGGTAAAATCGTGTCACGATTTTACCATCGTGTCGCGATTTTATAGGCAGGAACTAACACGTTTTCTGGGTAGAAAATCGTGACACGATTCCCAAATCGTGTCACGATTTCACAGTGGGCAGGGCTATGTTGTTTTTCGTCAAATCTTGCACCATTCTGGCTATCCAATACTGCTTCAGACTCAAGGAACAACATGTAATGATTGGGAGTCGCTAATAAGCATTATAAGACCTATCCTTTAGAGAATATTTAGCATGAGGAATAGGTTAATGTGTTAAGTATTGGGAGAATGCTCTCCCTAAGTGGTGCATTTTATGCACAAAGTATAGTAGAGGATAGAAGCACTTACAAGAGCATAAGACGAGAATGATGAGAATGATTTCATGTTCTAAGTTTAGAACCTACTATAGGTTATACACTCATGAGAGAATACTTAAGAGTAAGAGTAAGTTAAGAACCTTTTTATAGGTTAAGCATTCAAGAACGATTGCTTAAGAATGCATTAGATATGCACAAGAATATGAAACGTACTAGATATACATATGAACTTAAGTTAAGAAATTTAATGTTAAAGATTAAACGTGTTCATCAGACTCCGGATTATGCCGGATGGGATTTCTCCGAAAGGGCTATCCACACGTAAGTTATAAGATTATGTTAAACGTGTCCAGCAGGCTCCGGGGTTCGCCGGATGGGACTTTTCCGAGAGGATTGTCCACACGTATGTTAAAAGATTTAAGCATGTTCAGCAGACTCCGGGATACGCCGGATGGGACTTCTCCGAGAGGGTTGTCTACATGCAAAGTTAAGTTGTGTCCAGCAGGCTCCGGATTATGCCGGATGGGGCTTCACCGAGAGGGTTGCCTACACAAAGATAAGAGGAGTCCGGTGTTAGCCTGATATGATAGGAATTTCACCGGTATGATGGGAGATGTACTTCGGGGTTACTCCACCCGGATGCACTCCGTAAAATGAACCAAGATAATGTAATGTTTGTTCAACGCTAACTTCTAACCTTATGTTATGAAAGATGATTATGAATACGAATATAAATATGTAAACGTACTATGTGCTAAGAGTTAAGACCAAGTAGTCAATAGACATCAGCAAGTGATCATAGACTTCCCCACGATCACTAAGCATAAGGTTGTGTACATGAAAAGTATAAGATGAGGTAAAGACATGTAGCGATCCTAGGCTTTCCTCTGATCGCGAAATATGTAGAGAATGATGGCGATCGTAGGTATCCCCAAGATCGCTAAGAGTAGGCACGGCGACCCTAGGTTTCCCCCGTGGTTGCCAACAGTAGGTTGGGCTGGAGCTCACTGAGACATTATGTCTCATCCCAATCCTTCTGGTGCAGGTTTTACAGGTTAGCAAGAGATGTTCATGAAGATCTTCAGGAAGACGCTGGATGGAGTGCAGTTGCTCGTCATGGACAAGTTCAGGAGGTTTACAGATTGCATAAGTATTTGAAATGTATTTTATGTTATTTGGATATATATATGTAAACGAGCAAATTGTACTCATTCAGTAGTTTTGTATATATTAATTATTGAAAATTTTAATGTATCCAATATCAGATTAATACACATGCTAAATATTCTAGATAATTTAGTATGGGTGTTACAAAAATTCAGATGCAAATGACCCAAAAGGACAAAATTGAAATGAAAAGAGATAAATAACTAAACTGTAACCTGAAATTAAGTTAAGGGACTCAAATGTAATTTTGCAAAAAAAAATTAAGTTATAATATGGATTTTTGTGTTTGTATCTATACTATATATATGTAAAGAAAATATGATGTTTTGGTTCTTTTGGTATGACTTTTTCATTATCTCAATTATACCCTTAAATAACTTTTTCTATAATAAGTAGTGAAAAGACGGGCACTCACATGCCTGTCTTTTTGCTCTTTTTATTGTGATAACGTTTGAAAATTATGAACGGTGTTTTTTTTTAATGAAATTTTGATTTTGATTAAAACTAAAAATATAAATGTTTGTTGCTTTCAAGTTATTACAAACCAAACTAACCATGATTATCTATTTCAATGACACCAACAATATAACAAAAAAAAATAATCTAAATTCTTATTTTATTTTAATGACACCAAAAACAATCTTTATGATAGAAAAATTTGTTTAAAGGTATAATTGGGATAATAAAAAAGTAAGTATATATATACTCATCTAGTTTGTTACACTTTTTAGTTTGTTACACTTTTTAAATGATAAAGGAAAAAAAATGGACATATATACACTCATATTGTGTTAATTACACTTTTATTTTAATATTTGAATTTACTCTTATCTATTTGTTATATGTGTTATTTGTATTGAAAGTTAAGAGTAATTTCGGAAAGGAAAAAAGTCAGCCCAAAAGAGCCAAAACATATTATTTTCTTTATATATATACTAGCAAAAAGACGGGCACTCAAGTGCCCGTCTTTCTGCTCTTTTTGTTGCGCTAATGCGTGTAAATTATGAATGATATGTTATATGAAATTTTGATTTTGATTAAAATTATAAGTACAAATTGTGACTTTCAAATTATAAACCCTAAAAACCCTGAAAACAAATATAAATCCTTTTTGTAAAAAAAATAAAATATAAATCATTATCTTTTTTAATACCACCAACAATATAACATTAATATATGAAAATTTGTTTAAGGGTATAATTGAAATTAAAAAAAATTCAGCCACAAATCTCTATCCCTTTCATCTATACTCTATATAAAGAAAATAACCTCTTCTGACTCTTTTGGGCTGACTTTTTCTCATTTCAAAATTACCCTCAACTTTCAATACATACAACAAACAGATAAGAGTAAATTCAAATATTAAACTAAAACGTAACAAATTGTATATGTCCGATTTTTTTCCTTATCATTTAAAAAAGATAATGGATGAGAGTGAATTCAAATATTAAAAAAGTGTAACAAACTAGATCAAGTATATGTTACTATAAATATAATCAATAAGAAAAGGAAAATTATCATCGATACGATAGGATAAAATATTTTCAAATGAACGATTAGAGATAAATTATCATATGTGAGTCCTCTTAACATATACGAGATAAAATATTTATTCTTGGATCATTGACTATGGAATCAAGTTGCCAAAACAAATTTGTGTTTCTCTTTTCACTAATTCATGTTCTCTCGATCACTGTAATCAATCCCAAAAAACAAAAAATTATTTTATTTTAGAATTATTATGGAATCAACAATATTTGTCTTATTTAATTTATTTTACAAAAAAATATATATAAAATCTCTAGTCCATGCTATTTGGGTCATATATCGATCGTTTCCCAGATTTTTTTCATATATGTTGTTGTTCTACAATTGATGATGAATAACCAAAATATTTGACTTTCGCCTAAAAAAAATCTCACATTCATGCATTGATAAAAAAAATTAAAATTCATGCATTCTTCGGTTAAAAAAAATAACGGTAAAAAATAATAAAAAAATCATAGGATTTAATTTTTTTAACCGTAGAATGCATGGATTTTAACGTTGTTGCGAAACATTAACCCTAAATATGGCCTGTGTAACGGAACATAATTATTATGTTGTGGATTGTTTATGAATATGTTGGATATGGAAATCCTATCATGAAACAATGCTGAAAAAAAGAGCATTCTTGCTCATACTTAAATTAAAAACAAATGCTTCAGGACTCCCTTTTGTGCTTAGTAGATAACAATTTTCTGAGTTTTTTCCTATTACCATAAATAAGTCACAAGGGCATGTTATTCTCAATGTTGGAATCTATCTTCCTCGACATGTTTTCAGCCATGCTTAATTAAATGTAGCTTTATCACGAGGAGTTTCTCAAAATTCAACAAAAGTTCTCATCAAAGAAACACAAATAGAAGATGGAGACTTTATAAAAAATGTAGTTTTTAAAGATATTCTTTTATCACAATCATATGATTTTTTTCTCTGCATAACAAGTCATTTATAAATTTATGTTATCATTTTACTAATTATTATTAAAATAAATAATAAATTATTATTATTTTATTTTTATTTTATATACAGGCAAACCAAAATACGTCTAGTTGATAAATAATTTCGTTATGTGCTTTGACAATAATTTCTAGATAAATCGATGTACGAATAATTTTCAATAATATTTAAAAACTGTAATCAAAATTATACAAACAAACATAATAAAGTATGCATACACGTTAGCGTAGTAAAAAGAACGGACAGACGGACACGATATTGTCCGTCTTTCCGCTAGTATATATAGTATAGACAATATTGTTACTATCATAGTTAGATATTTCTTATTTTAATGAGATTTACTTTTTTTAATTAAAATTTAAAATAATATCATTAAAGGATAAAATAGTAAATAAAATAAAGGGTAAAATATGTAATAAAAAAGACAACTCAAAGTCATGTATTTTCTTTATATATAGTAATAAATAAATTATTCGAGGTTCCTAGTTATTGTTCGTGATGTTTTTCTGAACATTTTGTTCCATATTTTTAATATTTAAATTTACTTTCATCTATTTATTACGCGTGTTATTTGTATTGAAAGTTAAAAGTAATTTTGGAAAGAGAAAAAACTATCCCAAAATATCCAAAACATGTTATTTTCTTTATATATAGTATAGATAAATGATGGTTGTTGATGTCATTACAAAAATAAAAATTTAAATCATATATTTTTTTGTTATATTGTTGGTGTCATTGAATGCAACAACAAACATTTATATTTTTATTTTTAATCAAAATCAATATTTCATAAAAAAACATCGTTCATACTTTTAAACGTTGACGTAATAAAAAGAGCGGAAAAACATATACGGATTTAAATAAAAATAATATGGATTTTATTTTTGTTAACGGAATATCAGAGAAGAGTGGGTGAGGCCGTTTTATTCTTTGAGAAAGGTATAAGCATTTACTAGGAACTAGGAATAGGATTCGAATAATCGTAAAGAAAGAATAGAATATTAAAAAAAGAAGAAAGAAAGCAAAGCAGAGGCGAGTGAGGGGAAAATCGAGGAAGAAGGAATGAGTGCTACTGCTACTCTAACTCCAAACCTGTTTGGAGGTTACTACACCACCAATACCATCATCGCTTCATCTTCATATCTATTCTATCCACATTATTCTTTCAATAAGGACAAGCCAAACCCTAATTTCAATGCCTTCTCCTCCTTCTCCTCCTTGTCTGCGTCTCTCTCGCCCAAACCCAAACCATCCCTCTCAACACGGACAACGGTATCTCTCTCTCTCTCTCTCATACTCTTTTTATTTTGAATTTTAATGGATTACTAGCAACATCCACACACTTCCCAGTCCTATTATTGTTTGTTATATTACAGTGTCTTTATGGACATAATAATATGAATAGAGATCAAGATCCAGATTACGAATTCCAGAATGGTGGTTTAGGCTCATTTGATTCCGATGATGAACTAGTAGGCACTCAAATTCCAACCCAGGTTCAAACTATGGTCGAAGGTTCAGGTTCCATCAGGGTATCCGACTACAACCCTGCTCCTGATGTTGATTATCTACAGGTCTCTCTCTCAAACACTCCACTAGCGTCCACTTGTGATATTATTTCATCTCTATTAGCTTAATTTATTACTGTTCTTCACATATTCTGTTAGGGGAAATATTTTACACCTGCATAGTTATGTGGTTTAAAATTAAATGCTTTTTTTTGTAACCAAAAAATATTATGATGCAAAAATATTAAGAGCATGTCAAGAAATGGTGAATCCATCCATTTATATTATGATATTTTGGGTAAATTTGATTTTTGTTTTCATCTTTCTTTTGGCTTTTGGATTTGATACATGGTTGCATGTTTATGTCCAAACATGCAATTTTGTAATAAACAAAAGAGGGATTTTCTTTAAAACATTGGATATTGATGTGGTGGAAGGATTTGAGTGGGTTTTGTGTTCTGCTTTGAGACATGGTTCGTAAGACAATCTTTAGAAGAAATCACAGCACTCCAAGCTTTATTGTGAAGTGGGTTTAAGGGGATTTCAGTGGAAATACAAAGAGATAGGAGAATAAGTTGAGTCACATTTTAGTGAGGCCTTGTGATTATTTTAATCGAGTCTTTTAATCTCATGTATTGATTTTGATCTAATGGCTTAAGAGAACTCCTCTCATTCTCATAAAAAACTCATTCTAAGAAGATATGCCCCGTGTATAAATATTGTATACATATGGGGGCCGCTAACTTACTCCCACCTAAAACACTAAGGAGTAAGTTAGCAATTTACACCCACTTAATTTTGACTAAAAACCCAAATTTTTCTTTTCACCCTAGTTTAAATTAAAGGGTAATAAAGTAATTCACTTTTTTAAAACGCAATTAATTTTCTTTTGAAGAAATACTATCCATCATCTTCATCATCCCTGTAGAACCAATTGCTAACGTAACACTGATACACTAATTTATGACCATAACGTCAGACACTACTAGCAATTTGGAATTTTCCATTTGCTCATTTTCTTTATCACCCCCTGTATCCTCCTTCTTCTCATAGTGTATTCATCATGTCTTTTTGTAATTTGGGATTTTCTTTTGTTTCATATTTGATCGGTAGAAAAGAAAAACAGAGAATCAATAACTTTAATGTTTTGATCAGAAAAAAAAACCGAGAATCAGTAGATCACGTCCTTGATAGGTGTGTGGGACTATGCTTAAAAACAAATTTACAAAATTAACCTTTTGTTAATACTAGTTTAAAATAGTAGAAAATGGGTTTTTAGTCAATACTAAGTGGGTGTAGGTTGCTAACTTACTCCTTAATGTTTTTAGGTAAGAGTAAGTTATCAGCCCCCTATATTGTGGTGTGTGTGTGTGTGTGTGTGTGTGTGTTTGTAGGTGTGTGTTTGTTATTGTGGACGTCCCCCTGCCACATCGCTATTGACCATATTTTTATGACGGATTTTTGGCTTGCCTCTACGAACTGCAGCCTTCGATAACACTGCACTTGTTTTTGACTTGACAATGCCTTTTCACACAATCATCAAATATTCATTATCTATAATGGTTACAATCTTGAAAGCAACCTCAGTTGTCTGCTGGACATTAAGTTGTGCAGTAATTAAATTGATATGTTGCAGGAGTTATTGGCTATTCAACAACAAGGACCTAGAGCTATTGGCTTTTTTGGAACACGGAACATGGGATTCATGCACCAGGAACTAATTGAGATTCTTAGCTATGCCATGGTTATAACTGTAAGAGATGCTGCTTGCTTGTAGAGCACAAGTGATGCCGTACAAGCTCTATGATTTTTGTTGACAATCCCTATGACTATGTTTCGCATCTTAATGTGAATGGTTGCAAATTTTTCTTTGTAGAAAAACCACATATACACATCTGGAGCATCTGGGACCAATGCAGCTGTTATTCGGGGTGCTTTAAGAGCAGAGAAACCAGAATTGCTTACAGTTATATTACCCCAAAGTTTAAGCAAACAGCCTCCAGAGAGTCAGGAGCTGTTATCCAAGGTAAAGTTTACATTTGAAAGTTTTTATACAATATCTTTAAGGTTTGAATTTTAAAGTGTTCTCATAATCTATTTTACATGGGATTATTTTAACTTTGTGGTAGGATCATTTGCTGAACATCTGTCCTTTTTCTCTTCCTGTTTGTGATATTTTATCCTTAACGAAGAAAAGATGTTCATATTTTTTTTAGTCTGTTCTATATGTATTATAACGACTGGGATAAAGGCAGATAAGATAAGAGAGTTCAACAAAAAGTAGAATACGATAGAGACATGATAAAGTCTTATTCTACCCGTGTTTAATGCACACACAGTAACAAACTAAATATATTATTCTACTATATATTTGAGATAAACCAAATAATGATATATATAGCCAAAATTTTCCATGTTATAAATGTATATTTAATTTGTTAAATAATTTAAATTCGAATTAATTTTATATTCTTAATATTAATTCTAGTTTTAATTTAAGTATTTTTTTATTTCTATATATATTTTTATATTCTTAAATTTAAATTATTTCTATACTTTGATCAGTTTTAATATTCTTATAATGATATGTAAAGAAAATAAGATTATATAAAATGATATAATTACTCTTGTGATAAAATTACACATAAATTTTAAAATTTAATCATAAATTTTTATATTAAATTAAAGTTAATATATTTATAATGTTAAATATCAATTTCTTATTTAAAACATGTTTATGAAATTATTTGATAAGAAGAACAAAACAAAAATTACGAAGAACAATGCAATTATTTAATGTTGTAAATTTGATAGGTACCAAATATGACCCTATATTTAAGGATGTGCATTTCCTTGGGTGCTTTTGTATGGTTCTTAACTAAATTACCCACGATTTCCTCAAATCCATAATTTTCTCAAAGTTTGTTATAACCATACAAAAAGCACCTAAGGAAATGCACCTAAGTTTTGTCTTATCTTTAATGCTCTTAGGGAATAGGGATCATCCACGTATATAGGATAAATTCATTCATTTATTTATTTATTTTTTGACAATGATGCATTTTTTTAAATATAAAATAAGGGCATAAAAGTAAATTAAGCAACCAATGCATCTTAACATGTGACTTTTTCTTATATTTGGGACTTAAAAAAATTCCAATATTTTCCTTATATATGGGATTGGAGGGAGTATTTTATAATGGTGAATTTAAAAATCATTTTCTTATCTTGGTTTTTAGTCTAGCCTCCACCACGGAACAAAATTTAACTAGAGAAACATGATTAACTTATCATTTGATGATATTGGGTTAAGGTATGATATCTTATCGTATCATATCCATCAAATGAGTCCTACTTATTTTCCAAGATTGTCATTCTTAATTACTCCGGTCCTTTTTATAAGAAACAAAAATGTCAATATTTTTGGTCCTTTTTATAAGAAACGTTGACCAATTTTCAAATGTATTAGAAGCTAGTAAATTTCATTTGTGCCCTTAATTATTATGAGAGAATATTAAAAGTAAGTTTGTGGAATTAAGAGTAATTAATATAGGGGTATCCATGAAATAAATTTAAATTTATAGGAATATTAAATGAAAATAACTATTTTCAATGTGTTTCCTTGGTCTTGATGATTTTTGTCTTTTGTTTCTTAAAATATTGGGTTTTTTAACGCGTCCTCACCCCCTCGGAACACAATTAAGGAATCAAAGAAAATTGTTGATTGTAGTCATAATTATAATTATTCTCTCTATTTAATATCGTAATACAGTTTCCTTAGATTATTATTTTTCCTTATTTTGAGAGATCCTCTTTTGTATATATTTGTACTTCATACGATTCGTAAGATCCTACCTAAGGGTAAAATTGCACCTATATGTATAATGTACACACACACACACACAAACATAAGCATAAAAATTATCATACATGAACAACATAACCTCTAAATCACATCATCAAACTAAGTTAATTAAAAAATTCTTAACCGTCATTCCCTAAGTTCACAACACCCAAGTATTAACTTCATAAGTAACTCAAAAGACTAAGTTCATAATAAGTACCTCAAATTACACAGAAGGGGCAAAGGACTGTGTTATATTTGTTATGGATCATATTCAACGTGGCACACATGTAAAAGATTGTTTTGGATTGAGATTTTCCATGACAAAAGTGGATCAGAAAGCAACAGGTTCTTATGAGAATTTAAAGGGGAAGGAAAATAAGATATGAGAATTTAAAGGGGAAGGAAAATAAGATGAACCTGAAGAGTAATTGATAGAACTTGACCAGTGAAATTATGGTTTGGTCCTTCAAAAAGAGCAATCTGTTAATATTCTGTGAAGCTCAAGTTAGGGTGCCAATTTTGAGAGTTTGTGAGTTGCTGTAATTGGCAACCAGGGCTTGATGTTTCTGTTGCACGAGACCATTGTTATTGGAAAAAACTTGAGGTTGCTGTCGGCAAAATTGCTGGAGGAGGTTGTCCATAGGACTATTGTTGAGGTGGGGGCAATGATGATGGCCATGGAAGAGCATTAGTGGCAGGTGGCTCTCCCTTGAGGTACAGGAGGGTTGAACAGCATGTTAAAATGATGATAGCTAACTCCAGCTATGTGGCTGAACTTCAAGCAGACCTGCTATTGCAGAGTTATAATGACCTGCACAGCCACGACTAGAATGGCCATAATTCGATAAGGAGTTGGGCTGATTTGACGAGAATATGGAATCAACTCTGGCTGAGCAATACTTGCTTGTGGTGGACGATGGCTGATTATTGAGAAAGATTAATAGAGGGGCATTAGAAAAAACTTTCTGCCATCTTTCGATGCAAGTTTTGTGCCCAACATTAGGGCGTCGATTCATCCACATTGATAGGCTCAAACTTGCTATTGGCAAAGCATTCAGAGACTCATTCTTGTAGTAGACGTTTAAGGATGATATCAAAACCAACGATGGCTTTGACTTATAAAAGGAACTCTAAAATGGAGTTACCTTCCAAAGTGTTGTTGCATAGTTTTGTATGCAATTGACGAGCTTTTGCTCAAGTTTGCGCATGAAAATATGTATGAATCATCTTTGAGTTCTTATGGGGGCACAGATCCAATTACACTAGTCAAAATAGCGTTGTAAAGTGACAGCTGTAACCAAGGAGGCAGAAACTGGTCTTGTTGTCCATTATTTATATGGTTTATGGAATCAACTCTGGCTGAGCAATACTTGCTTGTTGTGGACGATGGCTGATTGTTGAGAAAGATTAAAAGAGGGGCATTAGAAAAAACTTTCTGCATCTTTCGATGCAAGTTTTGTGGGCCAACATTAGGGCGTCAATTCATCCACATTGATAGGCTCAAACTTGCTACTGGCAAAGCATTCAGAGACTCATTCTTGTAGTAGACGTTTAAGGATGACATCAAAACCAACGATGGCTTTGACTTATAAAAGGAACTTTAAAATGGAGTTACCTTCCAAAGTGTTGTTGCATAGTTTTGTATGCAATTGATGAGCTTTTGCTCAAGTTTGCGCATGAAAATATGTATGAATCATCTGTGAGTTCTTGTGGGGGCACAGATCCAATTACACTAGTCAAAATAGCACTGTAAAGTGACAGCTGTAACCAAGGCAGAAACTTGTCTTGTTGTCCATTAGCAAGATAGGCTTCATTATATTTTCTACATCTCTGTCTTCTTCTGATAAGAATATCAACAGAAAATTGGAGTCACCTCATAGTGGTGAAAACAAAAATATTTTATAACATGTTCAGCAATTCTTATAATTAAACCTATTCAACCATTGGTCCATGGAAGGAAGTTATGATCATTGTGCTTCTCATAAGATCATGTGAAAAAAATTGGTTGGGGCAGAATGTGAAACAGAATTTGCAGAAATTTTAGGTGTTTCTTAATTCAAGAGGCAATGGTGCCACAACCTCCAGCGAAGGTAGAACATGTGAAGCCATCGAAGGTCTCCAGTTCTAACACCATATTAGTTTTCATACAAACTGAAAATAAACTTTGAAGTGCATGTGATTTATAGTAGAGTAACAGTTACTATAGTTACAACCAACTGGTAACCAGAAGTTGTAAAATAGTTACCGGATATTGTAGAAAATATTAAAATAGAAGACCCTAGATTTATGAAAATGGAGCGACGAAACCTGGAGCTAAAATGATAGTTAATACTCTTCTTAAAATTTGGGTTAGGTCTAACTCAACCATTGCAATATCGGCTTGTAAGCGGAGGGATGTTTTCCACTTATAAACACATTTTTAGGTCATACTCATATTTCATCCAATGTGGGACTCTCAACACACACCCTTCATGCCTAGGACTAGACATTTGGAGTGTGACATGAATTGCCCAATAGTGGGTGGCCCAACGAATCTTGAATAACTTTGATACGTCTTAAAATTTGGGTTGGGCGTAATTCAACTCACACAGAACCGGCTTGTAAGGCGAGAGATGTTACGCACTTATAAACACATTTTCATACCATACTTCTTCCAATGTGGGGATCGTTACAACTCTATTACACCCTTTGCAAGGTCAACGAGTTTGGGAGACTGCAGAAGGCTCAGACACACACACACTAAGCTTGGAGCACAACCCGAGAAATCTGGTAGGGGAGAGGTGTGGTAAGAATATCACCCATTGTTCTTGTGCTAAAACATGAACTACTGCTAGAAGCTAAGCTGAATGCTAATAATCTGCTGATACTATATCACCCTACATAATACTCCAATTTGTCAGTTTTACTCGTCTACTTTGTCTAACTCTTGACTTTTGCTTTTTGTTAGAATTTGTTCATTTTTCTACCAATTTTGATATAAGAACTCAGACTCTTGACTTTCTCTTTTATGTTTTAAATCTTTTTTTAGTCTGGATTCATTCTCCTAGTAGATAGAGATTTTTTTTACAAACCACCTGGTAATCAAAATCCCCCTTTCAAGTCTTATTATTTACCTTTTTATCTGGACTGCTGTACTGAACCAGATGAACACTAATGCATGCTATAAAAATTTAGGTTTCATTCTGCTTTGTCTCCTAGTTTGTATATATTGTACCGTTCTCGATCCAAAACTGG
This sequence comes from Medicago ruthenica, assembly GCA_018208015.1. Classification (NCBI taxonomy): domain Eukaryota; kingdom Viridiplantae; phylum Streptophyta; class Magnoliopsida; order Fabales; family Fabaceae; genus Medicago; species Medicago ruthenica. Next base: position 107,680,353 of record CM031378.1, on the reverse strand, counting down.
ATTTATCTCTTTTTGCATTGGTATGCTGCGATTTTTCTTTGGCATGAACTCTTCAGGTCCTTTAGACATTGGTTATGCCCTATGCTCTTTTGTGGTTTTGGCACTCGTGAATAGAAGCTATGGTCCGTGTTGAATTACTTCATCTTTGCTGTTCTCTGGTGTTTACGACAGCCGTGGCTGGAAATAGGCATGGCTGGGGAGAGAGTGCAGAACAACAAAGAATGCAGACCAGAGCATGTTTGTTTGTGATTATGGGTATTTCTTTGTTAGACCTACAGAGAAAGACGTGTTCTGTTACATCTGAATTTCAGTTGCTTTCTTTTGTTGCCTTGCTGTGAGGATGTCTTGTCCTCTTTCTTTTTACTCTCCTTTCTCCCTGAATATACTCTACGTGCAAACACACCCTTAATGTTCCTTTTTCTTTAAGTAGCATACGGTGTTCCAAATAACCTTGGACTAGATTGTAGTGTAAAATACGCAAATCCATATTCTGATTGAAGTTCTTAAGCTCCCTAAATATGGAGAAAAATAACCTTGCACATGGATCAAGGACACTTCTTAAGGGTTGTGCTGTGCACAAGATTCCCCGTATTATGGTCGAATTTATAATCATTAGTTGTGATTCCAATGATTTTGTTGAATTTGCAGGTGAAAAATGTGATAGAGAAGCCCTATAACGATCATCTACCTCTATTAGAAGCCAGCAGGTTTATACTACTAGCCTTTTCTTACTGTCTTTTATTTTGGAGTGATTACAATTTCACAGGCTTTACACTCACAAACCTCGTCATAGACTCTCGTGCAAGGGCAAGAGCTTTGTCCTGCTATAACTTTTTTCTGAATAGTCCATGAGTCTCTCACTGTAGAGTATGTAAGGGATTTCTTAGTTTAATGTTTGTGCATTTAGCTTTATTCATTTTATTCATGGAAAAAATAAATTAAACTGAAAGAAGGGATCTTCTAATTAGGAAAAGATCATATGTGTGGCATATTTTAATACTTAATTGTTTCATATCAGTGGCATTTAACACTTTTTCTCTTGGATTATTATTTTTTTCTTTCATGTGTAACAATTCACTTAACTGTATATGATTCTCTTCCTCAATTCATAATTTAATAAATGCATTGTTATTTATTTGAGGTAAAATTGGCATAAAAAATTTAATGTTTAATTCACAGCCTAAAACTTCCCAAGTATGGAATTTTTTGTATGTTAAAACATCACATCAGAAATGGGGGCAGTATAATATGGGTATGATAACAATTTAGAGAATCAATGGCATAGAACATATCACTGTATGATATTGTAATACATTCCGTTTGTTAGTTACTTATATTATATTGTTTGGAAAAAAAAATTGTTTTCTAATACAAAAGTGCATGATTGTTTTGCACGTTTAGTCTAATTTAAATTTGATAAATAAGCTCGGTATTGGTTGCAAGTTGCTACTGTGACCAGCTTGTAATTAATTTTTTGAGCAAACTATGTTGTCATAGCAGCTTGTAAGATTATGACAATATTTTCTCTACCATTGTTTCAGGCTATGTAATATGGATATCATTTCACACGTCCAGCAAGTCATTTGCTTCGCTTTCCATGACAGTAGGTTGCTCATGGAAACTTGTCAAGAAGCAAAAAATTTGCGGAAAATTGTGACTCTCTTCTACCTTGACTGAGGCAGTTTTTATCCATGTGTACACATTATTTCTGTGCCTAATGTGGGGATTGGGAGGTTATTGCTTATTTTTTGGTTTGTAATTATAACTTTACGCGAAATGTCGTATTTCTTTACTTGCCTCTTTGAAGTTTAGTTAGAAAGGTAATTTAACCACATTCTAGGAGAATGGTAGAATGGTTGTAAACTTCATTTTAAAACGTAGGACGTTATCACTCCTACATAACTACTGAAAATTCTATTTTTGGAAGTGTGCATTTGTGTTGCACAAACCGATTGGAAGCACACTTTTGAACCGTATACTTTTTTTATATATATACACACATTCGGACCGATGGTGGGAGTGAGGGAAATAGCACCCAAAAACGTTTAATTTATTTTTCAAAGTAGAAATTTGTTGTGTTAAGAAACTCTTTAAATAAGAACAATAATAGAGATGAAGGATATAAAGAGAGAAGAGACAGTATTGTATTATTCTCTTGTTCTATTTTCTATTGCAAGGGAGCCATATTTATAGGAAAATACAAGGATATGAGCCAATGATATGGGTCAATGGTATGACTCAATATCTATCGGACATCCACTTACAATATTCATATCACTCTCCCTTTGAAATTTATTGATGATATGTCTCATTAAAACCTTACTAAAAAAATCCATTGAAAAAAAAATTTAAAGAAAAAAGTATAACATAATTTGTGTGTAAACCGCCTCCTTAAGCCATGTTGAAGGGAAAAAGTGATTATAGCACATTTATTTCTCTTCATCGTAAAGGCGAATATCTCTTTTATTATATTCTCCAAATTATGTGTGTGCGATACTATCTTCTTATTTAGTTGTTGCAAGAACTTCCTTTTATAATAAGAAAACCACAAGTTTCTTTTATGTGTAAAATTATAGTCCTCAATAAAAGCATATTTTCAACTTTCTTGATGTAGTGCTAAATTTTCCACATGATTGCGTGATATTGATAATGATATTGACAAAAATTAAAATACCGCAACATGTATAATTAGCAAAAATACATTAGATATGACACTTCAAGACCAATTGAAGTTGCTCGTTATTTTTGTGAGACATGACCTGATCTTTGTTCACATCAAATTAGGTTTCTCCATATCAAACTTTTTTAATTTTTTTTTGAAGGAAAAAAAACCAAACTTTTTTAATACCTTTGCCATATAAGTTTCTTGATGTACCAAATCTCATTTAAATTAATAAACTAGTAAAAGACCCGTGCTTTCGCACGGGTCACGTAACATTGCGATAATTATATAAAAAATAATTATATTGTTAATATTGTAGAATGTTTATAGATATTAAATGAAAATTATGAGTAATAATGTAATGTTTCTATTAATTTTTTTTCTCTTATATAAACAAAAATTTGTTAAATAGTTGAGTCACACCAGTTATGGATTTTACTTGCTTATATATGCGAAAACAAATTTTTATGCACATAAAATTTTGAAAACTCGTGACTATTTTCAAAATCAAAATTAATGTAGTGTTTCTATTAAATAAATTTTTACTTTATATGCAAAAGACTGTTCAATGCTTGCACCGCACCCGTTGCAGATTTTATGTACTTATATCTGCATGAACAAATTTTTATATACATATATGAGAAAGTTGATACGATAAAATTTAAAAAACTCATGACTATTTTCAAAATCAAAATTAATGTAGTGTTTCTATTAAATAACTTTTTATTTTATATGCAAAACACTGTTCAATGTTTGCACCGCACCCGTTGCAGATTTTATGTTCTTATATCTAAATAAACAAATTTTTATATACATGTGTGAGAAAGTCGATATGATAAAATTTTGGAAACACATGATTATTTTCAAAATATCAACTTTAATGTAGTGTGTCTATTAAATAAATTTTTATTTTATATTCAAAACACCGTTAAATATTTAAATCGCACTCGTTGAAAAATTTATATGCTTATATATGCAGAAGAAAATTTGTATATATCGATATGTGATAGTCGATATGATAAAATTTTGAAAACTCGTGACTAATTTCAACATATCAACATTAATGCAGTGTTTCTATTGATTAAATTTTATTTTATATGCAAAACACTGTTCAATGTTTGCACCACTCCCGTTGCAGATTTTAAATGTTTATATCTGTTGAAACAAATTTTTATATACATATATGAGAAAGTCGATATGATAAAATTTTGAAAACTCATGACTATTTTCAAAATATCAACATTAATGCAGTGTGTATTTTATTTTATATGCAAAACACTATTCAATGTTTGCACCACTCCCGTTGCAGATTTTAAATGTTTATATCTGCAGAAACAAAATTTTACATATATGAGAAAGTCGATATGATAAAATTTTGAAAACTCATGACTATTTTCAAAATATCAACATTAATGTAGTGTGTCTATTAAATAGATTTTATTTTATATGCAAAACACTGTTCAATGTTTGCACCGCTCCTGTTGCAGATTTTAAATGTTTATATCTACATAAACAATTTTTTTATAGATATATGAGAAAGTCAATGTAATAAAATTTTGAAAACACATGACTATTTTCAAAATATCAACATTAATGTAGTGTGTCTATTAAATAAATTTTTATTTTATATTTAAAACACCGTTAAATATTTAAATCGCACTCGTTGAGGAATTTATATGCTTATATATGCATAAGAAAATTTGTATGTATCGATATGTAATAGTCGATATGAAAAATTTTGAAAACTCGTGACTATTTTCAAAATATCAACATTAATGCAGTGTTTCTATTGATTAAATTTTATTTTATATGCTTATATATGCATAAGAAAATTTGTATGTACGATATGTAATAGTCGATATGAAAAATTTTGAAAACTCGTGACTATTTTCAAAATATCAACATTAATGCAGTGTTTCTATTGATTAAATTTTATTTTATATGCAAAACACTGTTCAATGTTTGCACCGCTCCCGTTGCAGATTTTAAATGTTTATATCTGTAGAAACAAATTTTTATATACATATATGAGAAAGTCGATTTGATAAAATTTTGAAAACTCGTGATTATTTTCAAAATATCAACATTAATGTAGTGTGTCTAATAAATAAATTTTATTAGAAACAAATTTTTATATACATATATGAGAAAGTCGATATGATAAAATTTTGAAAACTCATGACTATTTTCAAAATATCAACATTAATTTAGTGTGTCTATTAAATAAATTTTATTTTATATGCAAAACATTGTTCAATATTTGCACCGCTCCAGTTGCAGATTTTAAATGTTTATATCTGCATAAACAAATTTTTATATAAATATATGAGAAAGTCAATGTGATAAAATTTTGAAAACTCGTGACTATTTTAAAAAAAAATCAACATTAATGTAGTGTGCTTATTAAATATATTTTATGCTATATTTAAAACACCGTTAAATATTTAAATCGTACTCGTTCAAGATTTTATATGTTTATATATGCAGAAGATTTTTTTTTACCGATATGTGATAGTCGATATGATAAAATTTTGAAAACTCGTAACTGTTTTCAAAATATCGACATTAAAGAGATCATGAGTTTTTGTAAGGACGATTATGAAATTTTGTTGTACTTTGATTTTTATATATTGTTAACATATGTTAGTAGATATGAACATTATCCGTAATTAATTTAAAAAAATAAATAAATAAATTAGTTTCATAGTTATCTATGGAAATTACTTACACTTGTGATGAACATTCTCCGTAATTAATTTTTTAAAAACCAAATAAATTAAATTTTGCAAAATGAGCATTATGCACATAAAATTAAGGAGATTATGAGTATTAATAAGGACGGTTATGAAATTTTGTTGTATATTTTTATATATTGTTAGTAGATTAGTAGATGTTAGTAGATATGACCATTATCCGTAATTAATTTAAAAAAACAAATAAATTAGTTTCATAGTTATCCGTGGAAATTGGTTACACTTGTGATAAGCATTATCCGTAATTAATTTTTAAAAAACAAATAAATTAAATTTTGCACAATGACCATTATGCACATAAAATTAAGGAGATCATGAGTTTTAATAAGGAAGATTATGAAATTTTGTTGTACTTCGACTTTTATATATTGTTAGTAGATATATATTGTTAGTAGATTAGCAAAATTCAAACAAACTTTGTGCATCTAAGATATTTCTTTTTAATTTTTTCTTTAATCAACATATATCAGAAGCTCTTAAGGACTTTTGATAATTATTATATCATTATCACACAAATTATTTATAACAAATTCATTTTCAATTCCTTTTTTTAAAACAATTTTCCAAATCTTTTCTTAAAATTGACAAATGATGTCATTCTCGTATTTCTCATTTGGAAACATTCACTGATAAAATTATATAATATTCATCTTGATTGTTTGAGTAAATAGAGACTTATTCATTTTTAATTAAGTCATCTCTTCAATAGATTGAATAGTATGTCTCACGAAAATTAAATCATGAGTTTCATATAATCATCACTGTAAATTGAACCATACAAATACACTGTAACACATCTTTCGTATAAATAGAGCATTTCATGCGGTACTAAACTTAATCAAAGAATATGTTTATTAAAAATAAATGACAGACTTTTATCAATTCACTTCGGGTGAACATGTATATATCTCCCTCACACACACATAGACACACACACATATCACTATAAATATGTGTGTTTGTGTGTGTGTGTATTTTATCGTTCTGGTTATTTCTTTGTGTAAAAACTCATTTATATCTAATTAGATTCACATCTTCTAGAGCGTGGACTACAATTCCAAAAAGTTCTGATTTACAAAATGAGTTTAATTTTGAATTTTTTCCTTTAATTTGCCAATATTTTCTTTGGTGTATAATTTTTAATAGACTTTAGTCCGTGATCTTTATTATCTCTTATCACATATAACACTATATTATATGCAAAAATATTATTAATCTTGATTTCATTTCCGCTCCATCTCATTGCATTCATGACATAAATTATCGATATCTTTTTATTTTCATAAATTTCAGGTATCTGATCGGTTCTTCACGTGGGTCATCTTTCTTTTTTGCTCATATTCTTGCTCAAGGGTTTTTATCATGGGAAACAGTTTTATACTAGATGGAGATTAATATCAAATATATTTTCCCAATATTGTTTTAGAATTTATCACAGCGCATTTCATTAGAAAAATTGGAATATACATAACATGTTAAAAAATTTACTTAGATGGGGAATATTATGTTATTAACCTAAAATAAATTGTAAATTAAGGGGAGAACTTGCATACAATAATTTGTTGGCTTGGTACAAATCAATATCTCAATATACATGATTGCTTATTCCCAAAATACAATTTATAAGTTATGATCTCATAAGTATAAAGCATACAATTAACTTTAGACGTTTAAATAATGGATCTTCAATCCGTTTCTTTATGAACATACGCTACAAGACGTTCAATATATGTTTCAATTGACAAACCATACTTATCAAATAATTTGGAAAAAATTCAGAAAACGAGATTAGTCAAATTTGTTGATAAAACAATCTCACAAACTTTTGGTTTCGATTTGACAACAAACATACATGTGTTCATTCGGTTGATGCATCAATTAAGTCATAAAACATCTAAATGGTCTACATGATTTGTGTACTTGTTCATAACTATCACCTCATATATGTTTTCAAGTTGCGAGAGAACTAATGATTTGGCAACAAACATACACGTGATCATTTAGTTAAGGCATCAATCAAGTCAAACAATATCAAGAATCCTCAATGGATTGCAAAAGAGATTTGTGGAGTTCTTGAAGAACTAAACTTTTAGACCATGATTGAAGTCAATAAGATCTATTTTGTAATATCCCGCTTCAGGCTCCAATATTTATCAGAGTTGAGACGATGTATCAGAGATGTTTTAAGCGAAGGGCAATTTGGTAATTGCCAATTAATGGCTTTATATATATGGCAAAAGCCATTCCTTCCCTCATTTTCTCATTCCCTTTCTCTCTCTAACCACAATTCTCTCCCTCTCTAGACTCACGCCACCCATCCTCCATCTCTCCAAAATTCATCAAACTTCATCTCCAACCTCTCAATCCTTAAGCAAGCACCAATTTGGGAGCCAAGGAAGCCAAGGAAGAAAGAAAGGAAAAAAGGGGCAAAGCTAGGGTTTTGGAGAAAGAATCAAGTTGGGACTTTGGGTGGAAAGCTTGGCAAGGAATCAAAGCAAGTGATTCAGGTGAGCTCCTTTAATTTAGAACCCACTTTGGGTAAGTTTGGGAGAAATCCCTTATTTTAGAAAGCTTTGATAAATTATGCCCTAAGTCTCTAATGCTTGTCAATCCTTGTTAATTCATGAATTAAGACATCAATTGGTAGTTTAAAATCATTCCTCATGCTGTTGGGAGGCTTGGGTAAGCTTGGATAAGTTAAAGTGGTGGAAAAATCACGTTTTGAGCACTTGTTGTTTTGTCATGGTCGCAAAGTGAAGTACAACTTTGCTCTGCGAAGTTGACTTGTCATGGTCGCAAAGCGAAGTTCAACTTTGCTCTGTGAAGTTGACAGTATTAGGTTCTGAACCACTTCGCCTAGACTTTGCTCTGCGAAGTTGACATCTTTTGATTTCTGATTCTTTTATAAAGTACCAATTGTCCAAGTGCCATGTACAACATCTAAAACCCTATTTTTCTCAAGGAACGCTATTTTAACATATCCGAAAGGCTTCCAACAAATGAGAGTATAAGTAAACAAGGACTAGGTAATGCATTAGAGGTACAAAGGGTAAAGGTAAGAGGAACATGAAATTATTACAGACATGATAGTAAGCTTTTAAGTATGACATATGACAACGATATGTCTAGAACCTATAATAGGTTAACAGGAATAGAGATGTATTCAGGTAAGGGTACGAGAGTTTTAGGAATGTATTTCAACATTCAAAGATTTAGATAAGATTAGTTCATATAAGTTTAAGGGTTTAGATTTCCAGGATACCCTTAACCAAACAGATTATAATGTACCTTAGGCAGTGGTTCCAGGTTTTCCCCAGATTCAGGTACATTTATATGTACATCAGGACGTGCCTCAGTTGTTCACGTCAGAGTGACACTGAGAGTACACGTAACAGTTCAGGATAATATCAGGAATAATAATTAATTAATTATCAGGATAATTGTGTGTCTTCTGTGCTCTCGTCAGGTAGAGACCACAAAGGGTTCCAGATACAGCTGGAACAGGCAGGAATCTTCCGCGAGGATAACCACACACACAGGCAAGAGGAGTCCGGTGACTAGCCTCAGATAGGAATTTTCACCGGTTATCAGGGGAATGTACTCCGGGGTTACTCCACTCGGGGGCATTCCGTAAAATCAACTCAGATAATAATGTTTGTTACACTCTAACATACTAACATAATATCAGGAAAATACTTTATTATGTTCAGGCAAGTGTCAGTTACCAGGTATCAGGTATCAGTTATTAGACAGTGATCCTAGGTTTCCCCTCGATCACTAAGTTATCAGGCAGGTAGCAGTTATCAGGCAATGATCCTAGATTTCCCCTCGATAACTAAGTTAGTAGAACGTAGTCTAGTTTCCATGACTACACAGTATAGCAGACACGAACAGGTATAAACCCGATATGGGACGAGTTTAGTGCTTGGCGATCATAGGTTTCCCGAGATTGCCAACAGTTAGTGCATGGCGACCCTAGGTTTCCCCGAGGTTGCCAACAGTAGGTTGGGTGGAGCTCACTGAGACATTATGTCTCATCCCAATCCTTCTGATGCAGGTTTACAGGTAAGCAAGAGGTTCGTGATGAAGTGCATCATGGAGACGCTAAATGGAGTGCAGTTGCTCGTCATGTACCAGCTCAGGAGTTTATCAGAAATCTTGTACATGTATTTTAATGGTATTTGGATAATTGTATAAACGAGCCAATTTGTACTTATTCAGTTGTACTATTATTATTGAAAATTTTAATGTATCCAGTATCAGTTTAATGCGCATGCTAATATTCTAGATAAAATTAGTATGAGTGTTACATATTTGATCATAGTTGAATATGCTTTTGAAGTAGCAAAATTGAGAAAATATATTCGATAATATTTTTAAAGGGATATTCACATAGAACTTATGTGTTGAATGAAATTAGTTTTATTGATTACAAAGCGGGCATGCATTTACTATTTAACGACAAAATAATAGTCAAATAGAAACCTTGTACATTTTGTAAAAGAAAAATGACCTAAATAGGAAAATGACCTAAATAATACAACATCAATGATAACGTGACACAAAAAAACTAACACAATACAGACATCGTATGTCTATACAGGTATTTTTTCCCTTTTTTTCTTTTCTCTTTCCATGTTACTTTATCTTCTCTCACTCCTCCACTGTTTGTTTCTCTCTCATAGCTCACACCACAACCGTTACACATTCTCACACCCTCCACAACTCTCCACCGGCGACCACCGTCGTTCTCCTATCCGATCTATTTTCTCTGCAAAAACGAACCCAAAAAACACAGATCTAAAACAACATAAGCACAACAACGCAGCGGCCAGAGAGAGAGGCGACTGCCGGTGAGAGGACAATGAAGGCCGTGGTCGGCGTGAGGGAGAAGAGGAGGCCGCGATGGATTGGGGCAAGATCTGGAAGATGGTGGTGATGAGGACGATGGTGATGGTGAGTGATGATGAGGTGATGGCAGTGGTTGCAGCTCTTCGCCGGAGTTCTCTCTGGTCTGATCTCTCTCACTAGTGGTGATGATGGAAGAGTTGGAGAAGATGGGGTTGTGATTCGGTGGAGGGTTAGGACGGTGGGGTGGTGACTGATGAGGACGACCGACGATGGTGGTCAGAAGGTCTCTGAACCGTGTTTAGAGAGAAGGAGAAAGAAAGAAGAGGATGATGAGAGAAAAGTTGCAACTGAAAACTCAATTATACCCCTGCATTTTAGTGGAAATTACGAGATTGTCCCTGGTGTCGTATTTGTGTCAAAAAATGTGTATTTAGTTATCATTTCTCATAATATAAAAGACATTTGAAGAAATTTTGACAAAATACTAACATTTTCTTATAAAAAAGAAAAATTAACAATGTACTTTCTTTCCTCCTTCAAAAAGGACAAATACTTTCTTTTCTTTCATTTTGGTCTTTAAACATATTACGCCCTCTGTCTTTTTTATAGGAGTAGTTTACAAAAAGTTTTGTCTCTAAATACAAGATCATATACAGATTTTTAGATGTATTGATTACTCTTTTTTCAAATATACTCCTTATTAATACTATTAATTTGTCCTGGTATATAAAAAGTTAACATTAAATATATATTTAATTAAAAGCAATCTATTAATAGTCATACTAATTTGAAATAACTTATTACTTCAATAATCTTTTTTTAATACGTGATTTTTTTGTAAACTACATGGAGAGACAGAGTAGTTGTTATTCAGACGTGCCACGTTAGCAATGTTGAGAAGATATAAGACAAAAAACTATATATTGATTATTAGAAAACTATATTGAGAAGAAAGATATCGAAGAAGGTTTGAGAAAATGGGGCAGGAAAGCAAAGAGCCGTGCAAGAAAGAGGCTTGTAACATTCAAGCTTGCCTCTCCAAGAACAACTTTCTCCCGCAAAAGTATGTTTTTGTTTGTTTCGATTTTATTTATTTAATTTTCTGTTTGCATATAGTGATTTGATTGAGAAATCGCTCCACTGATTTTGATTGTGATATATAGAAAAATCCCTAATGATAATATAATTGGATTGAAGATGTTGATTATATCCATAACTAAGGCTACCTATTTCATTTGATTTGAGTTCTCCTATGTATGTATTGTATGTTATAATATAATTGGGTTAGAAGATCAATTACCTCTTCATTCCTGTCAGACTGTTAATTAAACAGCTGACATAGTTAATTATAAGTTGGAACTAATCAATCTCTTACTGAATTGTAACGTCTATTATTAGAGAAGTTAAAATTGAAGAGACTCTGATACCATCTTAGAAATCATAGTTGTGCCTAACACAACTCCACAAAACCGGCTTGTGAGGTGAGGATTGCTCCCACTTATAAAAAAACATTGTCAGGTCATCTTCTATCCGATGTGGGACTCTTAACACTTTCTTCTGCGGTGTCTCATGAAAAATGTTTGGTTTTGCATTAAAACAACCACGGACATCACAAATAGCTATCGGTGGCAACCTTGTGCTGAAATACTCTCTTCGTGGTGACTGGTGAGATCAGAGAAGTAAAGAATACTTGAACACTATGGAAGATACTTTCATCATAGAAATAACTTCCTTGTGTTAGAAACAAACAACTAATACCTCTTTATACTGCTAGTTTATGTAATTACTATACAGCACAACTAGTGTGAATCTAATTCAACAAGACTGCTATCAAATGATGCAAATGTCAGAAGGTGCACAGTGGTATCATCTGAATGGCTATGCGGAACACAACGCCAATATTAAAAACTGGATTTTTTTTATAAGCAAATGTTGGTAAAGTTAGCGGTTATGTTAATTTTTGGAATTGAACTTGGGAGGGATCTCGTGCTTAAAACTTCTTTAGTGTCCCTTAACTCACCAACCGAGCTATCTTTACAAAACATTGTTGAAACAAAACAGTTGGACTGAGTTGCTGTCTGAAGTTTCTTATAATACTGCTAGGTGCCTTAAAGTTATTGAATTGCTGGACTCTTGCTGCTCAAGATGCGATTATAATTCAACTCACTGTGCTTCGCTCTCTGGACTATTGAAGCAAAATTCCAAGTAAGTGATGAGTTATACTTTCATTTTTCACTATTTCAGATTCATATCGATGACCGGCTTGCATATTTTTGTTTTTTCTGCAGATTACGAGACTCGCCAAGTAAGTAATTGGATAAGTAGTTGAGGTGTAGGAATAAACAATGACTTATTTCTAATCAAGTAGTCTCTCTGTTTCATTTTAAGCGTCTCTTTTGTAGAAAAATTTTGTTTTTATTTAACTGTCGCTTTCAAAGTTAATTGCAATATTAAATATTGTTTTACCAATATTACCTTTAGTTATTTATTATAGAGAGAGAAATATATGAAACAAGATAATAGATGAGGCTATTATTGGAAAATGATAAATTATTGTATCAAAAGTAGTAATATTTATTGATTGTCTTGATTTGTGTAAAATATAAAAAAGTGACAATTAAAAAGGAACATAGATAGTATTATTTTAGTTTTAAAAATTATGTGTAACTTTAATGATAAAATTTAGATTAAGAAAGGGACACCCCAATGCTAGGTACGGAGATTCACCAGCAACATAGAGGATTTATAATTGAATTTAAGTTTTGCTTAGGTGTGGAATTTCAGATTAGAACCCAAGTCGTAGTAGATGTGAGCACAAGCTCTAACGATTTGTGCCAACTGCAATTGATATTTGTGTAATTTTTTTTATTTGAAATCTTAATGATAGTTATATGAATAATTTGATCAAAGTTTCGTCGTGGTGTACTTGTATTTAGAAAAAGATGAAGGACAATAGGTGATGGCAATATTTTATGAATTACAGAGGGAAGATGTTACACCCACCCATTATTTTTACTTTCTCACCTATTATATTTTGGCTAATACTTTTTTCACCCTATGAGGTTTTCGAGCGTCATTCTTATTTTATTTTTTCAAAAATGCCCTTCGGATTTTAGAATCCGAAACGAGTTTGGATTCTAAAATCCGAAACGACTATGGATTCTAAAATCTGAAATCTTTCTAAATATAAAACGAAGACAGTAATTTCCCCCATTTTTACAATTTTATGTTTGAATATTTGGTTTCTGACTTGGGGTTTTAAATAACGGTCGCGTATAGGATATCGCGATTTCGGCTGTTACAGATGTTTTGTTACGGATTGCGGTTGTCGCGGTGTGAATTAATCACAACATTGCACAACTTTTAAATAATGATAGTAACGTAAATAACTTAAACTAGAAATAGATTTGAAGTTCTGAACTATATAACGAGATAACATTATGTAATTTATGATCAAATATGTACTAAAAGTATGATTTTCATCTATCTCAAATGAAAAAAATATTCGGATTGTGTCTATTGTCATGAACGATATTTTTTGTGGTCATAACAGTGTTTCGTCGCGGCTGTAACGGCGTTTCGTCGTGATTTTTGTTCAGTCTGTAAAAACGGTGAAAAACTGTAACATCGACTACCTATACATTTTTTTTTGCGGCCTTTTTCTCGGTAACAGACTGCTTTTTAAAACCTTTCTGTTTTAAATTTAATGTTTGAAAATTGTGTTGTTTCTTATCGTTTCTATTAAAGTATTTAATTTATACGATCAGGAATGCATGATTATATCAAATTCATACAATATGTATGTCTCAGTCAAAAAACAAAGCTTCTTTCTCTGTGCTGAGACAGTTCAGATTATATAATCCGAAAAGTTTCAAACACCTTAGAAATGACAAATTTTTTAGTAAAAAAGACATTTTTCGGATTATATAATCCAAAATTTTTACTGTGTGATAAGAGGGTTAAATCACAACCATCGGATCAATCTTTTTTGTGATATGTAATTTTTATAAGGCAAAATTACTTCAGAAGTCTTTTATCTTATTTATTTGTAACAGTCCTTTATCTTATCTTTTTATCCCCACATAGATCCTTCATCTTTTTAAATATACACACCTTTATTCTTTTTGTCATTTTTTATTAAAAAGTGCTGACATGGAAAATCCATGCAGGATTGTTATTAACAAATTCAGTTTTAAATATTTTTTTCATAAAAAAACAAAAACAATCGATTAGTTTAATTAGATGAAGAACATCTTCATAGGGAAGAAGTTAAAAATTCTGAGTTTTTCAAAAACCATTAATTAGAAAACAACTTTCTCATAGACTAGAATTATATGATGAAATTCTTCAATCCCCAATTTATTTCATTCTCCACACTAATTTGGTTTTGTCTAAAAACCTACCTCAATTTATTTCTCCTTCCAATTAGTCAACCAACATCACCATAGCCGCCACTATAGTCCTCTCCAGAACCTTAATTTTCACCTCTCTTCCACATTACATTATCATTTCTCATAAAACCCTTAAATAAAAAAGAAACCCATAAAATTTGTGAAACAGAAAATTGTTTTGAGGCATAAATTTGGGGATTTAGGGTTTTGATTTTGGATTTGAGTTCTTAAGCTTGTTCTAAACTAATAATTTGTATCAAGGTAACATACACACGCATATAATGGGTTTTTTTTTTCTTTTTGATTTCAGAACCTATGAAGAATACGAAACCATGAATAGATGTTGCTGAATTTTTTTCGACATACGAAAATTATTAAGTTGTTTGAGAGATGATATTAAAAAAAAAAAAAGAGTGAAGTAGAAGAAGAGAATATGGAGAATATGAGTTTTGATCTCCACTGGATGATGTGAAAGATGGAGAAGAGAAAATTCTAGAGAGAGAAAACACTTGTGATATGATAAAGATTGAGAAGAAAAAGTGTTGAGATTGAAAGAGATTTGATAATTTTTGGGTTTGATTAAAGGAATTTTCAATATAAAAAAAATGAAACTATCCTATGTGGCTTGCCACATCACCAGTTTTTTAATTAAAAATAGAAAAAAGGATTAATTTGTGGGTATTTATAAAGATAAAGATATGGGAAATTCTTGTTTACCCATCAATAAAAGGTGGGTAATACTACCCATGTTGAGTTGGCCCAATCAAAACAATGTATTTATATAACATTAAAAATAATAGAAAACAAACAAATAACTTTGATTGGTGCCAACTCAACATGGGTTGTGTTACCCACCTTTTATTGATGGGTACCCAAGTTGTCACCTAAAGATATATGCTGAAAAATAAAATAAAAGACCTAACTATTACAAATAAATAAGATAAAAGACGTGTATATTAATTTTGCCTTTTTATAACTGTAGAGGAACTTCAGTGTTCTCTTCTTCTTTCGCGTCTTCTCTCAGACTTTTCCAATTCCTCAAACTCCAAACCAGTAACTCACCATCTTTCAACACCTCAGATCTTTGTTGTGATATGTTGAAGTCTTAACAACAACTTCGACTCACGCACCGCTGCGACGAAGCCGTATTTGCAGAACCCAATTCCTTTTATCTCAATTTTTTTTCTTCTCAAACTGATACAAAACTCCTTTGATTTACCCGGTCAAAACTCACAACTTAATCGAAACTGTAGGTCCAGATTTAAAACCTCGCTTAAAAGAGTAAGGAGGCACCAAATTGATATAAAATAGTAGTTGGAAACATGATTTGTTTCTAACTGTATAGCAGATGTATATTAAATTGATATAGATTAGAATGAGGTTAAGTTTAGGATAAATGGTGAAAATCTATCATTGTTTCTAATTGATTAAAAATTCCATGACTTTATAGTTTCTTAAGGAAGCTTTCTAGTTTCTTAGTTTCTGTGTTGTTATTCTGCCAAATTTGAAGTGAAAAACAAGGGTTTTTTAATTGATATAATGAAAAACATAACAATAATTTATAGCATATTAGGATTTTTTGTTGATTCCCGTTTTCAGAGAGAACGAGAAAGGAAGCGCAGGAAAAAAAATCATTTTCAATCTCCATTAAAGGGATTCTTTCCAGGCTTACTGCGTTTCCGAGAGAGAGGGGAAGGAGAAGGGGCAGCAAAGAGAATCATGTGCAATTACTTTTATGTGGAGCTTTTGAATCTCAACAATTCAATTAAATCCAATGGTTAATAGTCATTCCTCGTCTCTCATTATAAGTAGTGCTCTCATTTGCCGCCGCGAGAGAGGCTAGAAGGTTGGATGAAGGGGATGATTCATCAATTGTAGGGAGAGAGAAAAAAATTAAAATTACCATAACACCCATTCACTTTAGTGGCTTTTAAAAAGAAAAGTGTGGGTTTTTGGTCCAAATACAAAAGGTGTACATTGCTAATATATATATATATATATGTTCCCTCCGCCCCTTTTTACAGGAGTAGTTTACAAAAAATTTTTGTCCCTAAATATAAGATCATATACAAATTTCTAGATGCATTGATTACTCCTTTTCCAAATATACCCCTCATTAATACTACCAATTTGTCTTGGTATATGAAAAGTTAACATTAAATATATATTTAATTAAGGGTAATCTAGTAATGGTCACACACATTTGAGACAACATTATTACTTCAACAACTTTTTTTAATACACGTGATTTTTGTAAACTACTCATATAAAAATGGACTTAGGGAGTGTATATATATATATATATATATATATATAATCCAAACTCGTATTGCGGAATTTTCGAATTATACAATCTGAAATATGCTGAAACCATAAATGGTTATGTAGTTGATATCAAAGGTCTCTGATGACCATTGTACAATCCCCACAAAAACTGCAAAACAATTTCATAGATCGTATGAATGTCAGCAGTGACCATGATATCATAAACAACTCATAATTGAAAATAAGAAACAAAAATTTAGAATGGATGAAAAGTGAAGAATGAATGAAAATGTTGAATGGTGCAAGGCTATTTATAGTCATTAAACGTTCCTAGACCGTAACAACAGTCAAAAGAAACGTTTACAGTATATAAACCGATAAAAAATACAATTAACACACCACAAATCGTCCAAACATTGGATGTAACACCACAAACCACGTTTTGGGATGGTTCCATTATATAATCTGAAATCTTCAGAGAAAGATTCAGATTATATAATCCAAAACATCCCATGATGTATTAAAACTTGAGTTTTGAAGGATTTTGCATGATGTGTGACACATGAAAAAATGGAACGACATAATTCAACGATGTAAAACAACGTAATAAAATAAGTGATGATGAAAGAGAATGTGTTCCAAGATTTTTTTTAACTTGATCATGTTGCCCTGTCAACTGACACATTTCTACTCCCAGGACAACAATATCAAGTTCTGAACAACCTCTTTGTGTTCAGATTTGTCGGATAATGATGAAAGGGAAGGTGTTTCAAGAGGTGTTTTAAAATTTTATACAACTGCCCTGCCAACTAACATATTTATATTGGCAGGGCAACAAGATCAACTTCATAACAACCTCTTGGTGTTTCCTTTAAATAAAAAAAAACTCTTGGTGTTTAGATCTGCCAGATAATTTTTTCATAGTTCTTTGTTGTGTTTTATAGCAAACGATACAAACACATATGTTCCTACAAGTTTATGTGTGTTGTGAACCACTAAAATTGTCGGTGCAATGTGAACCACAAAAAAAATCATGTACTTGACATGTTTGGATTAGTATTGCCCATTTATTGAAGTGGTTTTTTTTTTTAAAAAACAACAATGGTTTTTTGGTAAAAAAAATAAAATAAGTGAGAGTAGACTTGCTAACTTACTCTCAAAGTGGGAGTAAATTTGCTAACTTACTCCTTCATGTTTTTAGGTGAGAGTAAGTTAGCAAACCCTTTTATGATATTATTGAAATTGTTAGTTAAAAGAAAATTAAATCTCATTAAAACAAGAATTACCCCACTACAATAGAAACAATATTGTCTATATCTATCTGTACTATATATAAAGAAAAAACAAATATTTCAAAAAAAAAAGAGAGAAATTTAGGGCTAGCCTTTTCGTTGTTCCAGTTACACCCTTAAACAAATATTGCAATAATATTGTTATATTGTTTGTGCCATTAAAAAGATAAGAATTTAAATTGTATTTGTTCTAATGTCGGTGTCATTGAAAAAGATAAACATGATTTGTTGGGGTTATTACACAAACATTTATATCTATATTTTTAATCAAAATCAAAATTTCATAAAAAACACTATTTTCCCTAAAAAAACACTATTTATAATTTACAAATGTTAGCCTAATAAAAAGAGCGGAAAGACGTGAGTATTCGTCTTTCTACTAGTATAAAATAAAAATCACTACATTAACATTAATATTTTTTTTGAAAGAATTAATATTAGTATTTTAAAATTAGAGAGTTTTCAAAATTTCATGAAGTTTCTTATATTGAGACATAAAACTTTTTTTTTTTTGAGAAAATATCGATACATAAAACTTTGTTTATATGAATACAAACAAATCAAATCTCCAACCACGAAATAAAAATATATTGGTTTCCGTAAAAAAAAATATTGGCTTAAATATGTGTTTAATCTTTACAAATATGGCTCGTTTGAATTTTCGTCAACGTACTTACTAATCTTTCAAAAAATTTCATGCAACTACCAATCATTTGAGTTTTAGTCCTAATCACATTTGATTACTTGTGTTGCACATGATCAGTGACATGGCGTAATCTGACTGGGAAAGGACACAAATGGCTCAGCAAACTACACTCAAAATGACCATTTTGCCCTCAATAAAACTAAACAAAGGCGAAAGGACTATTATACCCCTTCATTTGTTTTCCTTCTTCTTCCTTCTCTTCCAGTACCACCAATACCATCAATGTCTTCCATCGCCACCACCAACACCATCAGACTCTTCCATCGCCACCAACCCATCACCGGTTTATGCGCTTTCTGCCTCACTGAACGTCTCTCCGGCATTGAATCCTCCTCCACCGAGGCCGAACTGAAGCTTCGCCGAACGAATTCTTGCACCGATAGCCGCGCTGGTAACCAAGCTTCATCCTCCACTGTCAAGCCGTGTCGTAGGTCGTGTGAGATCCTCGCTCCATCGGATCAAAACTGTGGCACGCTCTCAGACCTATTCAACATTAACGACAAGAAAAAGAAACTAGCTTTGAATCGGAATCTCGAAAACGAATCTCAAAATCAGGTTTGGAGATTATCGATTTCGATAGTGATGGTGAGATTTGTAGTTTGGAAGAATGCATAGAGAGATTCGTCTAGAACAAGTTTCTGGGATGCAACTTTAGTTTTTAGCAAGAGATTGAGGAAATGGAAAAGGAAGCAGAATTTGATGAGAAATCGTGTCGATTGCGACGACTCTGTTACTTGAAATGAATCGGCAGTGGTTTGAGGAGTGTTGAGGTTGAGAAGCAAAGGAGCAGAAATTTAAATTTGAGAGAAACACAATCTGAGATTGGAGAACATGTTAGTTTCATCTTGTTTTCCTTCACATCTGGGTTACTATTGTTGTTGTTGTTGGGTTCATTGAGATGTGTTGGTGGTGGTGATGGAAGAGAACAATGGTGTCGGTGGTGGTAGTGGAAGGAAGAAGAAAGAAGGGGTATAATGGTCATTTAGCCTTTGTCTAGTTTCATTAATGGTAAAATGGTCATTTTAGATGTAATTTGCTTAGTCATCCATGTCTTTTCTCAGTCAGATCACTAATTATGTGTCACATAAGTAATCAGTTGTGATTAGAACCAAATCTCAAATGTTTAAAAATTGCAAGAAAATTTTAGAAGGATTAGTAACTATGACGATAAGTAAATACAAACGAGTTCTCTTTTGGATAACTATAGCCAAATATATTTTACCGAATAGATATCAAAAGAGAGAATAAGAAACAGTCGCGATTGAGATGGCGCCGAAACCGAAAAAGAATTGGAAAGAAGAGAATCGGCGAAAAGGTCCCCAGCTGCAAATTTCTGCTGAAAATGAGAATCGGCTTCGGCGGCTGCTGCTGAACTCTGGACGGGCCACCATCCCTGCTGCGACGGAGTTTGACGATACTCTAACGAAGGATCAGAAAGCTAAGAAGCTCAAATCTGTTTATGAGAAACTCTCTTGCGAAGGATTCACTGATCATCAAATTGAGCTTGCTCTTTCCGCTCTCAAGGTATAGTAATAGTAATAGTATAGTATGCTTTCAATTGAATCGATTACTGATGATTGATTAATCGATTCTCTTCTCTTCTCTTTCTAGGAATGTGCTACCTTTGAATCATCTCTTGATTGGTTATGCTTGAATTTGCCCGGTAATGAACTTCCACTCAAGTTCTCCTCTGGAACTTCCTCTCATCCCTCTCAAGGAGGTTCTGTTGGTGTTATATTCAATCAACAACAACAACACCACAACAATTCAAGGACCAATCCATCCATCACAGACACAGTCACGGTCACAACTAAGGACCAATCTCCGCTTTTAATCCACAAGAGACACGATGATGATGATACTTTACATTCTTCTCAAGCAGATTGGATCAGGCAATATGTGGAGCAGCAGGAAGAAGAAGAAGAGGTAATTTAACCATCTCATAAATATATACTCTTTTGTCTTCAAAATATACCAATCTTAACTGTGTGGTAGTTGCAGGATGCAAATTATACTTGGGAAGATGGCTTTTTTGATGGAAGTGGTGCCGCAAACAATGTATTTCTCTTTTTCTTCAAGATCAATAATTATTTTTCTCCACGATTTGCATTGTCTCTATGAATTGTATTCATATGTCTGTGGTTTTGGTTTGCTAACTAGTTATTTTATGCAATATATATGAATTTTATGATTTTTGTAGGATCTTACAATCTGTTACAGTCCCATGATTTATGATCTTGACTCCTCTTCTCGATCTTAAATAAAATCTTGATTTTGACTACCATGTCCGAAGAGTTTATGATTTATTTTTCTCTCTTATTAGCTCTGTGAACCTAGGCCTTATGATGTTATTGCCAAGGAGTATCTTGCTGCAAGGTTGGAAGCTACAAAGGCGAAGGAGAAAAAGGACAAAAAACATCAGGAGCAGGCAAGCCGTATCATACGGAAACTAAAACAGGAGCTGTCTGCCCTAGGTTAAATTGAATTTTATTTTTATATTTATTTCAATATTTTTTCATGATATTCAATCCGTCTTGTTGATTGTACAACACATTGAGCAGGATTATCAGACGACAATTTGGCCTTAGAATACGAGCAAATCAGTACTAACCATGCATCTGAGGGAGCATCCATGGGCCACGAGCCTTTGATAGAAAAAGACCCAATTGATGAAGAAAGTAACTCTGCCATTGTTTATCCTTCTAATGAAGGAGCAATAAATGGTAGTGATGTGGAGCATCATAGTGTGGAGGAAAATCTTGCTAAGGCTTGCTTACCAGCTGTACATGTTGAAAAAGATTCTGCAGAAGGAGTGGCTGGAGACATTGAGCTTGGTGGTTTCTTCTTGGAGGATGTGCCGTCTAATGAAATACACCCTGATATCTTGAAAGCACAAAAAATAGAAAAAATTAAAAGATTATCTGAGAAGAACTTGGATAAGTTAGATGGCATTTGGAAGAAGGTAAGTTTATTGGCTACATTTCATGACTATCTTGATGGAGTTTAATGCAATTCACGTGTCTTCCAATTACTCTCATTGGAGTTCGAAGAAACACATTAATTATTTTGGTTGGGCTTTGGACATATAAATACTTTGCTGAAACTAATATACAAATATCAAGGAAGGTGAAAGGAATGTTTACATGAATTTTGATATGACATCTCCCGTTTCCCAATTTTTTGATTTTATTTTCCAATATTCCCTAAATAGTAAAATAAAAGGCCACATGAACCTGTACTTGAATTTAGAACTCTTGTTGTGTGATCAGATTATGTTTTTGCTTCAGTTCATTTTGTTCCATCAACTTTATCTTTTTATTTTGGGTTGGTTTTTGGTTTGGTGGTTTTTTTGGGAGGATTCCTTATCCCCGCATGTAATTTTTACTCTTCATCTTAATGAGTTTGTTCTTTTGTAAAGAATAGTATTTAAAATAATTATGCATGTCATTTGTTTCTAAGCATTGGGTGGATAACAATGTATTCTATTTATGTTTTTCAACGTGAATATATATCTTGCGATGGTCCGACAATATCCATCTCTTACTTGGTACAACTTGTTTTTGGATAGGGGGACCCTCAAAAGGTTCCAAAGGCTATTCTTCATCAGCTATGCCAGAAATCAGAATGGGAAGCTCCAAAATTCAATAAAATACTTGGCAGAGGAAAGAGTTTTTCCTATACTGTAAGCATACTGCGTAAAGCTAGTGGCAGGGGCAAGAATCGGAAAGCCGGGGGGCTGGTCACACTTAAGCTTCCAGATCAGAATGAGATCTTTGAATCTGCTGAGGTGAGTGATTCATATTCCCGTATTATGATTCTATGGTTTAGAAAAAGGTGCGAGAGATATGAGATTTGATTGGAAACTGTATTCAACATTCCCTAACTAATTGATAGTGTACACACAGCTTTTGTAGAAAGGTTATGGTTTACCAGAAACAACAAAGCTGGTACAAACAGTTACATGACTTAGGCAAATTGTTCCCGTGGTCCTTTAAGTTATTTTATTGCAACGAATTAGTCCTTTATATTTTTGTTTTCCCAAATTCGTCCTTTAACTTTCATAATGTTAATGAGATTGACCGGTCGTTACAATGATGATGTGGGTGTGATAAAGCTGATATGAAATGTCCAACCAGACTTTGAGAAAAAGCTCAGAATAATTTTAATTGAAAATTATAATTTTTAAATATTTTTTTATTACAAAAAGAAAACCCCAAATTAAAATTAATTTGGGTTCTTAAAACCCATTCAAATTTCTAGGTTTCCCATTCAAACCTAGATATTGTACAGTAATCCAACTTATTCTGAAGTCGAATTGCCCTAGTTTTATGAGGATGACGACGGACATTGCATTCTTCTATTCAAATGAACATTGCATTCTTCTCATGAAGTGCTAGCTCTGTGGTAAGAGCCTATCCTTGTAACCTCAAAACACATAGCTCAAATCCCCTCGAGGATGGTTGTAAAAGGGCCATTAGTGGCACTCTAATTAATAAAAACCCCCCGTCCCCAATTTTTTTTATAATTTTTTTTAAATTTTGATTTTTTTATACTTAATAATTCAAGCCTATTTGGACAATCCAGAGCAGCTCAACAATATCCACTTCATCATTGTAATGGCCACGTGTTTTTTTAACGCAAATTCTGAAGTAGGCCAACATTGTTTAGTCATGAACGTTTAAGGACCTGTTTGGAAAAAAAAGATGATAAATGACTGATTCGTTAACAATAAAATAAGATAAAGGACCACATGAGGGTTTTTGCCCAACAGATATAACTAACACCTATAGATAAAGCTGTTAGCTGAGAGATAGCTAAGCTGATACAATCGACTCTGTAAGCTGAGGAAGCAATTGGACCAGACACTTCTGTCTTGGCTCCTATAGACTCTGTCTAGCGCGATTCTTCCCAAAGTCTTTGGTAGCGTAATGGATTCAAAGTTTTGGACAAAATGCATGTGCACTTCCATTATCTTATGCGAACCAAGTCGTAACAACCGCGATCTCTGGAGAATAGTACTGTCTCTGAGTTCTTAATCAAAGCCCTAGTTGATTCTCTAGCAGTGTTTGGTGACTTGATTTTGTGCAAGAGCACATTGATGTCTTGTTTGAAGATTAGTAAGTAACAACAAGAATACAATCGAGTCATCTCACTAATTGAGAGTAGAATTCATCCAGTTTCAATGGAAGAAGCTCAATCTTTAATGCTTGCAATAGAATTACAACTTTAAAAATGTCCAAGAAATCCCTAGCAGATCCAACATTCATCAATTTGACACATTCTCTTGCCCAAAATGCTTCAACAAATTTAAATTTTGAATCTGTTGCTTTCTCTCAACTCAATCCTCAGGTTAATTTCGTTGATTTTGTGGTGGTTCTGGTCGTGGTGGTTGTAGTGATCGGCTTGTTGCTCCTTAATTCAGTGTCAAGTCTATTTTAAAATTGCACACAACATCTATATATGCTACCTTCGCTTACCACCCCGAAATCCCCCATCCTCCTCCTTCAATATATGTTTCTATTCTTCTCGTTCCCCCATAAAACATTTTCAGTCCACACGGGTTCTCACAACAATATGTAACTAATCCTAATAGAAACGTCACCACCTTCTCACATTTTGTTCTATTTGTTGGAATTAGTAGCAGTTAGCATTAACTAGTATTGGAAGTTGTAGCAATCATGTATCCAGGTAGTCTTGTATCTCTGAAATATCATTCATGCACGTAGGAAGTAGCATTATTATTAATCTCTTTATAAATGTAAATTGTATTTACTTCTAGGAGTGTATATAAATGAAGGATCAGCTGAGATCACTCAAGCATTTCACAAATCCCTTAGTTCTCTCTCTAAGTCTCTCAATACTATTTATCAAACCTCTGCAAACTTGTGTCTTCTTTGACTGTGTTCTCTGCTAATTCTCATTCATCTAAGATTGACCCGCACAATATATCTAGTCCTCACAGCTCCTATTTCTTGCAGCATACCTCCAAACACCCATCTAATGCACACAGAGCCAAGTCTGACATTTCCAAACCTAGACTAATCCTACCATGTTAACTGCTCACTTTGAACCACGAGACACATTCAACACCAATCATCCGTGACAAACTGCAATCCTGCCATGATATGAATATCTTCAGTGAAGGCAATTAAATGATCATGAAAACATGTTAACAATAGGTTGTAGAGTCGATGAGACACATTCCGCACCAATCGTCTGTCCCGAACCGTGATCCTGCAAGATACCAATATCTTTAGTGAAGGTAATTAAACAATCATGAAAACAGGTTAACAGACTTATAGATGGTAAATTAAAGGGACACCTTGGGACATAAATGACAAAATCAACTGATAGGGAAGAGAGGGGACAGGTTGTTTCAATCCCTTGGGATTGGGTTTGGGCACCATTAGCTAGAGTCACAATATGTTATAACCAGATGTAGAAAAAGACGAGAAAAGAGCCTTATTATTAGAGATATGGTCAGTCGTGCTAGAATCAATAACCCATGGACCAAGAGAAAATGATTGAGATATGCAAGCAAATAACCAATGTGTTCAGCTGAAGCAGTAGACCCAAAGAATTAGCGATAGTCAAAACCTCTATATAAAATCTTCATCGTTAGCCGAATAGGCTTGTGGAGGATCCATGGTCCGAGGTGTGTCAAATGGAGTAGTTTGAGGTGCATTTATAGGGCATGGAGGGAAGCCATGTAGTTTCTGACACCACAGTTGGTGGTGCTATGTCCCAGACGATGTAACTGCTCACACATGTGACGAGGCTTGTAGTTGGATGGTCATTGTCGAGAGCTACCCTGATTGTTGCTTTGAGATACAAAGGCAACAATATTGGTAAAAGCAGAAATGACAGAGAGCTGAGTAGTGGGTTTAGCTGGAACCTGTGGAAGAGTTGAAGAGGATGAGGACATAGTCGAGACATTAGTAGACGCCAGGCATATAAAAGGTGTTGCGTTGTTTAAGTTTTTTTTCTTTCCTTTTCTCTTGGGTCGCTAGTGGCATGAGGTAGGAGTGGAGCATGAATATTATGAAGATATGCAAAAATTGGACCATAAAATTTCTTCGGAGCTATGATATTCATGAACTAGTGACAAACTCCAAGGAGCATAAAGAAGGTGCTGCATTGTTCAATTACTTTTTTTCATTTCTTTTAGGTTGCTTGTGTTGTGGCTTGAGGTAGGAGCGAAGCATGAATACCATTAGGATATGCCGAAATAGGATTCGGAGCAATGACATTCATCTCATGACAAACTCCATTGAAGTATTGTGCATAATTAGTAAAACACTTCAGCCTGATCTGAAATAGAGTTGCATGTGAAGTGAGGATGGAAAATAGGTTTCATGGAAGGATGAAGAGCAGACTTGGCGGCGCTCCACGATTGAGCACCCATCTTCTCCCGTTGTTGACGATCAGTCTTAGTGGTGAGGTGGTCCTCGTAGCCTTGACCATTAATTCATAACTTGATGTCAAAAGCCTAATATGGTTCAGTCCAATTTCTTTGTATAGAAAGGAATAGTGACATAGAAGAATGGGAGAACACAATCAGTAATAAAAGAGAGGACGAGCACCAAATTGCGGCTGTAACAATTGGAAGATTTGGCTCGGAGTCACAACAGCAACAAACGAGAACAAGTCCTAGTAGAGTAGAAAGGTGATGCCAGCGTAGGAAGAATTGGTTGGAAAGTGTTGAGATATTGTAAATAAAATTAGTATCAGTTAGGATATTGTGTCTAATTTTGTCTTGATTATGTCGATTCAGCTTTCCTTTCTTAGTTGAATCTTTCCCTAATTCTTGGGATTGATTAGGAGGCTCATGTGTACGTATGTATATGTATATATCTACGCAGGTACACTTATGTACATTCTCCTGATATAATACAGACAGGATTATCAGTCTCAGGGACTGTTTCTGATTTCTTCTCTCTCTCTCTCTCTCTCTCTCTCTTTCTCTCTCTCTCTCTCTCTCTCTCTCTCTCTCTTCTGAGGGAACTATTCTTCACTAACCACTCTACTAGTTTGATGGTAAGACTGCCTTTCTTTCTAAGGATATTGCTGATGACTGGGCTTGGTTGCTTCGGTTTGCCGACTACATTGTTCTTTAGGGTTTGATATAGTCCCCGAAAGGATATAAATACGATCAACAGTTTGGCGCTTTTGGCTAAGGATTATTAAATATTCCCTACAGCGACATGGGGCCCCTCGGGCTAAAGCTCTTAAGCCAACGCACCTTGCTTGTACGACAGTTGCTCAAGTCAGTTATACCTTGATTGTGCTTAGTCAGATAAGCTGTCACTATAGCTGTTAGGCAGTTAAGCAGTTACACAGTTTTCTCCTTAGTTCTTTGTCGAGAAATGTATCTCTGATCTTTATTGGATAGTGAGTTAATTCATCCAGTCACGCTTGGTGAATATTTTCTTTCCATGCAGTTTTTCACACCTTACACGCAATTGATTCATTTCCTGTTATAGCCTTTGTCTGAATATTAGAGTTTCTCTGTTTTGTACTTCTCTGTACCCCTGTTTACTGAATTGTATTTGCGTGTGTGTATTAAGTTTCTGTTGGGCTTCTGTTAGTGACAGCTGTCAAGAATCTGTTAGAGGCAATTGCCTTTATAACTGACTTAAACCTGAGCTCAGTTCTCCGCAAGTTAGAATTTCATAATACAATTTTTCCATTTCAGTTTCACTATCGCTCAACTCTATGTTTTCTCTCTCTCAAACCCTAGATCCAACTATGTTACTGAGTGGGTTGTACTAGATTTTACTTGCATATGTGGACTGTGTCTCTCTTCACATTTAACACATAACACAGAAAAGTAAATAATGGAGTTGATCGTTGCATATTTATGTAAAATGATTTGAGGAATGTGCTAGATCTTGAAACGTTTTTCTATGGTGCAACCTGGGTGCAGCCCATGCATGCCAGTTTTATCATTTAAGGGAATTGCTTCTGTGGATACAATATTTGCAGTGTTCACTTGATTGCAGGATGCACAGAATAAAGTGGCTGCATATGCTTTGTTCCAACTATTTCCTGATGTTCCAATTCATCTCCCAATAACCGAGCCTTATGCTTCAGTTGTTATGAAGTGGATGGAAGGTAAGCCTTTTCCTTTTTATATGTTTATATGAACTCTGATTTCTACCTAATAAAATATCTCTCATTTAAGTTTAATTCTTATAAATTTTTTATCCATTTTTAGTCTCCACCTTTTACAAAAAACTGAGTGGTTTTAGTCCCTGACTAAAAGCATGCAGTTTTTGTAAAATGTGAGAACTGGAAATGAACAACTTTTTATAAGGAATAAACTTAAAAGGTGATTTTATAGGGACTATAGACATATTTAACACTTCAGTATAAAGGTTTCTTAAAAGATATGGACTTTTAAAACTTACAGGGGAATCATTAACCAAGCTAGAAGACAGTGTGGAAGATCACAAGTCTCGTTTTGTGGAGTCGTTATTAAGTGGTGATGGTTCTGGTAAAACTGCATCTGCTGATGTTACAGACTATAAGTTTCCTCAAAACAACGGTAGACTTGATGAAAAAAAAAGTTCAACCATTGATGGTCATCAATCATTTGCTCAGAGTAGGTTATTCCATTTCTTATCTAAGTCAATTTGGATTTGGAATCTTAGTTCCTTTTCTTTTCTGCATATTTTCTGTGATGTTTTTTTTAAATCAGTCTGGCCATTTTTCAAACAAAATGTTTCTTTGAAGGTTGAAAATATTAATATCTAGACACGTGTTTAGTGTTGGAAAGAAAACATTTGGATATCACAAGTGTAACTGGTTAACTCAGAGCCCGTTTGTTACGGTTTTTTTCGTGAAAAAACTACTTTAGAAATTTTCACCCATTTTTAGAGATTTTTAAAAACAATTAGAATTTGAAAAAAAAATCTGAAATTGCTTCAAACGAGAAGTTTTTTTTAAAGGGGATCAATAGTGTTCTCCACTGCCCTCGTCATGACTCGAACCCACGACCCTTTGGGTGTAGCTGAATCGTTACCAACTAAACTGCTTCCAATGAGAAGCTGGTCTGAGTAGTTACTCCAAAAAATCATTTTGATAACGAAGTTTTTAAAAAAAATGATTTTCATTATGGTAAACAAACACAACAACTTTTGTTGTTTTTAAAATCTCTAAAAATTAATCTCTAAATTATTGAATCAAAATCACTTTTTCTATAATCTGTAACAACCGAGCCTTTAATTATTTTATCAACTATAACTGCTTACCAATAATATTATTTTCCTGTGAGAAATATTTGTGGGTTTGTACGTAGCCAACCTAACTTTTCCATCAACAATGGATTCAAGTAAAGGAAAGGCTTTGGGGATAAATCCAAGAACACAACCAAGCCATTCAGAAGAACAAAAGGAATGAAAGTAGAAATAGCAAGAAAATAAACGGGACTTGTGTTTTTATGAATATAATGAACTTTCTATGGATGATCCCCTAAATCCTGGCGTTAGATGAAGTATTAGAAAGACGACATAAACTGAGGAGTTGTGTTATTTGAACAACCATTTGATTGATAACTTTTGGGACAACCATAATTTTACAAAGAAAAAGAGGTAATGGCACAAAAACCAAAGCAATAGAGAAAGTAAAAACATGTGAGTATGAGAGAGAAAGTTGTCACAAAAGTTGTCAAAAAGTGGTTGTACAAATATCATTTCTCTAAACTGAGTTATCCCATAACCAATAATATTCTATGTTTACAATGAACAGTAAGCATAGGAAATAGAAGAATAGAGAATCTCAAAAGATACTTAACCCCATTTCCCTGAGATTGCTATTTTGGTAGGTAAGTTTTATATTGCTTTCGATTAAATCTGATATTGCATACACTTATGAGACATGGAAGATCTGTTACGAACACAATACTTTGGTACCTTTTGATTTTGATAGTAATTGAATAATAGTATTAGAAATAAAATGGGCAAAGTTTAAGTGGGTGTCACCTTTTGATTGTCATGAATTTAGAATTATATTTTGCAGGAGGAACCTATAGTAAGGAATTGGAGAGTACTAACTTGAGACTGGGGCAATACATTAAAATGGGATCACAAAGATACCAGGTCCGCACTTATTTTGTTTGATTTCTCATAGCAACTCTATGATTTCTTTTTAGCTGTATTAGCACATATTTCTTATGAATTCAGAGGAAAAAGTGATAGAATGTGTAAGATTTAGATCAGTTGTCAAACTTGAGATCTTGCCTAGTAGTGTGAAAAACCCAAGTCCCACATTGAAAAGAGACAAGGCTTGAAACGGGTGTATAAAGAGTAGCACCTCTCACTTTACAAATCGGTTTTGTTAGGATGAGTTAGGCATAATTTGAAAACCTAATGTGATATAAGTGTATCCATTCGGGTCATGCACCAAATTATCCACGCACCAAACCCAATAGTTTTGGGTTTGCTGGAGTGTATAGGGAGATACCAAAGTCCCACATTGCAAAAATATATGGCATGGAAAAAGTTTATGAAGAGTGCCACCCCTCAAATTACAAGCTGGTTTTATAAGAATGAGTTAGACTCAATATAAAAACCTAATACTAGATCCGGATGGGGTGAAAGATTGTAACTCGTAGGATCTTAACACAAATTATAAGATCCTACCTAAAATGAAAAATTATGTATGCATTAAAAATAACATAAAGAAAATAACCTCTAGGTCACAACATTAAATTAAGTTTGATTGAAAGTTAATCATAAGATTAAGATCCAAAACATAACACACAATTCAGGTTCATAATACAACCCCACAATGTAAGTTCATAATCAATCCATCTCTAGAAACTACAGTTCTGGATATCCAGTCTTAGATATTATTCAACCCCATTCTTGAAATTCATGATCATCCTTCATACCATCTTCATTCTCATCAATGGCATTTCCATGTTCATCTTCGTCAACATTAGGAACCTCAATTTATTTGCACCACCACCACCACCACCACCACTATTAGCTTCTCCAATTTCAACTAAGTCATCTACAATTGGAGCATCTAAATCCAAACTTTTATCATTATGCACAAACCAATCAGCATATGAAGAAATATTCTCATATTACAATAAATTGCTTTTCTAACCTGCTTTATTCTTGAATTAACGATCATAAATACAACATCATTCACGGTCTTTTGCTTTAAACAATTTTTTTATTAATGTGGACCTAAATAATTATAAAATCAACTGAATCATAATAAACTAAGCAATTTAAAGAACAAAATACAGATTATTTCATCAGTAGGGGAGCTTACCATCTCAGAGGCACTCCAATTACACAACAACCAGATGAACTCCGTCAAGGATTTCTTGGAGGGGCCTATGCAGTTGGTCATCACATCTTTGATCAAGGATTTCTTGGAGGGGTGTGTGTAGATAAGAAAGGAAAAAAAGTTGAATTAGGTTCCTAACGAAGTCTATAAATTATAAAACCAAACTTAGAGAAGATAAGTACCTTTCATTATAATCTTCTGACAACATTTACATTTTATTTTTCTGTCATTAAAATCAATTGAGATACTACGGTTCCATGCCACATTACTCTTCATTCCTATAGCATTTTAAATTTAATTCACTCTAGTCCTAGGCCCTTCAGTTCCATTACCACATCTTCAACATTTCCACCAGCCCTTGGCACACCATGAAGACATTTTCATCACTTGAATTTAGAGTGCACAAACCACGAAGGTTTAATTCTGCTGCGATCAGAGAAAGAGAAACCAGAGAGTACTATGCAGCTTTAACAATAAAGGCTTGCAGTTTTCCCTTCATTTTCTCACCCCTTCTCAATTCATCCAGCC
Source organism: Medicago ruthenica (assembly GCA_018208015.1). Lineage (NCBI taxonomy): Eukaryota > Viridiplantae > Streptophyta > Magnoliopsida > Fabales > Fabaceae > Medicago > Medicago ruthenica. Next base: position 107,648,602 of record CM031378.1, on the reverse strand, counting down.
ACAGGATTGGTTTTATATCCTTAACTGATTTTATCCCTTAACACATTTCACACAATAATCCTTTGAGCTTGAATTATGGAGATTGCATGGACCGATTTATCATGTACTGAAATTTAACTTGTATATGAAGAATGAAACTTTAGTCTTGACCTCTGTCATATAGAGTACTGTTGCAATTTTAAGGCCAACTATTCTAAATGCCTAGGCTGAGGTAGAAGCTTATAAGTTGTTTTGTACTCTTACATTTGGCGTTATATGTGCGCAATTACCAAAATTTTCGTAAAATTTTCAGTACAATTGATTGACCTTTCTTTGGAGAAAAATATTAGTTTGTACTAACCTAGATCTATTTTCTGCTCAAGGATATGTTGAATTTTAGAGCTACACTTCCTATTGCCACACTAAAGGGTGATATATTGCAAATGCTAAAGGAAAATGATGTTTTAGTTGTTTGTGGGGAAACAGGCTCTGGAAAAACAACTCAGGTAACATTTCAGCTGAAGTTTATGATTTCTTGACACATCATATCAAAATTTTAAGTCCTCAATTCCATTCTTCTTGCTTTAGGAATTTGAGTATAGTTGATTATAGATGCCAAACTCCTCCTTGGAGTCAGAGAATCTGCAGAATGTTTTAAGATTGACCTTAATGTAGGTTCCGCAATTCATATTGGATGAGATGATTGAGTCAGGTCATGGTGGACACTGTAATATTATTTGTACACAACCAAGGAGAATAGCGGTAGGTACAAATCTTTTACTTGCATATTTTGACCATGTATTATTACTTCTGCAATTTTAAACTTTATATCGGATTCGGCATTGTTCTTGTTGAAAATAAGATTAAGATCCATGTATACTGTAGAAGATAAACTTATCATATCTGTAGAAAGAATAGGGTAAATGTTGTTATGTTTATTCCTCAGCTAAAGGCTGGTTTATATAGAGAGAATAATTATTATCCATCCTTGAACCATGGAGAAACTTAAGGAAAAAGAAACAATAAAATCAGAAAATCTTTTCTAATAAAACTTCTCTCTCCCTCCCTTAACGTTGGTTCATAGATATTATCATGCCCAACTTGCTTATCTAATGCTCAAAGACGGGTCTTGCCAATCTTTTGGTTAAGATATCCACAGTTTGTTGACTAGAGGTCGCAAACGGTAGACATATGATTCCAACATCTAATTTCTCTTTTTTATAAAATTACGGTCAATCTCAATATGCATGGTCCTATCATGCTGGACCGGTTGACGGCTATGCTTATGGTAGCGTTACAGTAAGAATATTTCAATGGAAGCCCAATTTTCATCTTAGGTTCCTCAAGGACTCTTTGAATTCAATCCTTCAAATATACACTGAGCCATAGCCTTAAACTCAGCTTCTGCACTATTTCTTGCTACAACTCCTTGTTTTTTGCTTCTCCATGTTACAAGATTACCCCATACATAGGTACAATATCTATAGGTTGATCTTCTCTTTGTGACTGAACCTGCCCAATCTGCATCAGTGAAGATAGACACATTTCTTTCACTCCTAAAAAATGAGCCCTTTTCAGGTCTGGCCTTTAAATATCTCAATATTGTATAAACTGTCTCAAGATGTTCCTCATAAGGAGAATGCATAAACTGACTCACTACACTAACTGAGAAGGCGATATTAGGTCTAGTGTAAGGTAAGTAAATTAACTTACCGACCAACCTCTAGTATCTTCTGGTGTCAACAAGAACACTTCCTTCTCCCCAAAGTTTTGCATTAGGATCCATGGGGATGTCAGTGGTCGACAACCCCTCATTCCCGTTTCTCTCAATAAATTGAGAATGTATTTCTGTTGTGAAACCACAATTCCTTTCTCTGATCTAGCAACCTCTATACCAAGAAAGTATCTCAGGGATCCTAAGTCCTTAATTTCAAAGTCTGCAGCAAGTCTATCTTTTATCTTCTCATTTCAACTGTATCATCTCCAGTGACAGCAATATCATATACATAAACAATTAAGGCAACAAATATCCCATCAGAGGAGAATTTGGTGAATAAAGTGTGGTCATTTTGCCCTTGAATGTACCCTTGGTTCTTCATATAATGTGTAAAAATTTCAAACCAAACTCTCAGAGATCGCTTTAAGCCATAAAGAGACTTCATCATGCATACCTTCAATCCGAATTTGTCTTCAAAGTCAGGAGGACCATCCATGTATATTTCTTCTTCTAGATCACCATTGAGGAAGACATTTTTAACATCCAACTGATGTAAAGGCCAATCTAAGTTAGCAACATGGGATAAAAGTATTCAAACAGTGTTCAATTTTGCAACGAGAACAAATGTCTTTGAGTAGTCTATGCCATAGGTCTGAGTGAAACCCTTAGCCACCAAGCGAGCCTTGTACCTTTGAACTGACCCTTTTGAACTATACCGACTTACATCCCCCATTCGTCTTTCCATCTGATAGTGCCATAACGCTCGAAATTTTGTTCTTTTAAAGAGCTCTCATTTCTTTAAGTAGAGCTTCCCTCCACTATGGAACTTCTAGAGGATCTTATACATTCTTTGGAATCTCTACACTGAACAATTGGGAGGTGAAAGTAGAAAAAGATGAAGGTAAATTTGAATATGATATAAAATTGGACATTGGGTGATTAGTGCAAGATCTAACATGTTTCCCAACGGCTATGTGATCATCGATACCAGGATACCGAATACGAATCTCTAAAATAAACTTACCTTTCCTTTTTTGAGGAGGTTGATCCTACCCCGGTTCAGATTCGTGGCAATGTGGAGATGTAGACTCATCACCTTTTTGGTTCTTCGCAAAAACTTTCCATGTCCCATTTTCTATACGACTCATCATTTTGTGACATTTCAATTAGTTCATCATTATTATCATTTTCAAGATTCTCATTGTTTTCTTTGTGAGAAAATGTAGACACAAATTCACCAAGTTCTTACTATAGCAGAAGTAGGTTCAAGTAATGAATCATGGCCACCTTCTATTGGTGCAGAAGTACAAGTCTCATAACTGTGATATGAGGAAACTATTATAAACACTTATGTCCTTAGTTTGAAACTAATCTTCCTTTAAGTTTCTCCCCCTGAAGATGAGTATCATAAAAAAAGAGTTTGTTTTAAAAGAATGTGACATTCTTAGTGACAAACATTTTCTTGTTTTTTGAATCAAATCATTTATACCCCTTTTGTATTGGGGAGTCCCCAATTGTAACATCTAGTAAGATGTCTGATACTAAAGACTAAGATAAATTATAAAAATAAGAATAAACTTTTATTTGGATAAAAGTTGAATCATTTTCAGAACTTTAATACACCAATCAAATAAATGCAATCGAGTCATACAACATAAAATGACTTCTAATCTATGATCATGACTGTGATCCGGCAACAAAGAAGCTCTACATTGGACTGTTGCAAGTAGTCCGGACATACTTCTCAACTTTCCAATGTCAAGCTAAACTTGAAAACATCACCCAAACATAGTGAGTACAAAGACTCAGTAACATAGAATATAAACTGTATTTTGATGTTCCGAGCCATGACTGGTGTACTAGACATGGAGAAAATCCTCTCATTAATATTACTATATAATAAATTCTTATACCTATTAAACATATTACAGAATAACAATGATTTCTATACACAGGTGGTTTTATTCTTATATTAAATGTAGTTGTTAGTTGGACACTCAGGATTTGCCTTTCCACTGAATTTCCATTGTTTTCCAGGTTTGCCCTGCAATACTATATCTAACTGAACACTCAGGATTTGCCTTTCAACTGGGGATCTATTGTTACCCAGGTTTGCCCTGCAGTGTTATCTTTAACTGAACACTCAGGATTTGCCTTTCAACTGGGTAACCAAGTGGTTAAATTTGCCAATATTCTTATGTTCCTCAACAAAAGTTGTACAATCAAAGATTTTTGAAGTCACATAAGAGATGGATACCGAAAGCAGTAAAGACCATTTGATTCATAGCATATGCTAGTCTACCGCACTGTGCTCCGTTCCACTATGCAAAAAGTATACAAAAAGAATTGGTACTGAAGGTTATAGAACAATCAAAAGTACGATTAAGTTGGCTAGCAAATATTAAATTGAAGGATTTAGGTACAAAAAGAACATATGTAGATAATGAGGGTAGGGTTGTAGCTTGACCAATGCCTGGTAGGACCATCAACACAAGGGTTCTATTTATATAGACATGGCAACAAAATCCGCCCCCGCCTAGACCCGGCCGCCCCCGCCCCGAATTTAACGGGGAAAAGCCGATTTAACTGGGTGCGGGTGCGGGGGAAATCTGAGTTTTAGTACGGGGGCAGGGGATGCTTATACCCGCCCCGTATCCACCCCCGCCCCACAACCGCTTTTTGAAATTTACCTTATTAAATTTTATAATTTTATTTCTATTTTCTGTCAAATAAGTTCCAACCTATTTTAATATATTATTACTCTTTAGAAACATGTTTATTAGAATTATTTTTCTCTTTTGAAAAAAGTTTATTAGATCTTTAATTATTAATATAGTTATTGTTTTTCGTTGCTATGAAAAAAATGAAAAAATATGAATTTTTTAAATATTCTATAAAAAATAGAGTTTTCGCGGGTGGGGGCGGGGCCGGGAAACTCGTCCCCATAGGGGGCGGGGTTGGGTGTTCAATTTTTACCCCCGATAAGGTTTGGGGACGGGGGCGGGTGCATGGAAGCGGGGGCGGGGGGCGGTAATGCTTAAACCCGTCCCCGACCCGCCCCGTTGCCATGCCTATATTTATAGAACCACTTGTGTGGTCTACAAGCTAAGCACTTAAGTGTACCGTATCTTACGGTGTACCACATTTCACTTAAATGCACTGTATCTTACAGTGTACTACATTTCTCTAATTGGTGCTAGTGCACCGTAAGATTGCACCACCAAATAAGTCTCATTTATTTAATCTCTCATTAATCTGTTCTTATATGTGTGCCCCTGTAGGTTCTTGTAACGTTGACAATAATATTAAATCACATATTTAAATATTATAAATAGTGAGCGGTATCTAGCAGCACATCATTGCTACCCAAGTGACGAGAGTGTGATGTGATCTGACAAACCTTTCCGTGATGATTACGTGTATAATTACCATTCTGCTCTGATGTCTCTATTGAACATAAGACATAGCGTGTCACCCTTGTCCAGTTCAATATTGAGCCCTTAGACATTTCTCATGTTATGTAGAAGGGGCAAATTCCATCTAGGTTACTCATGTCGCTTAACATAACTTATAGAGTACCCATCAACCAACTTTCTAGTCATCCTGTTACAAACAGCATTTGAACTCCATCAAAGTACTTGTAGAAATTACTCTATAACGAGAGTTATTTTATTAAATGAGAATGGTGCTCCTTTTATAGGAGAGAAAACAACTAATCAACTCCTTAATTTAAGGAGTGACATAATGAAAAATAAACAACCATTAAAATAAAATAATAAAAGGAAATAATATATATTTCAACACCCCTCTCAAGTTGGTGCATAGATATCAATCATGCAGTACTTGTTTATGAGATGCTCAAAACTTGTCTTTGCTAAGCTCTTGGGCAAAATATCAGCTGTTTGTTGATTTGAAGGCACAAAAGGTAGACAAAGTATTCCAGAATCTATCTTCTCTTTTATAAAGTGACGATCGATTTCAATATGCTTTGTTCGATCATGTTGAACTGGATTATGGGTTATACTTATTGCGGCTTTGTTGTCACAATATAATTTCAATGGAAGTTCTACTGTCATCTTTAGCTCCTTTAGAACTTGATGAATCCAAAGACCCTCACAAATTCCTTGGGCCATTGCTCTAAACTCGGCCTCTGCACTGCTTTTAGCAACTACACCTTGCTTCTTAATTCTTCATGTTACCAAGTTTCCCCATACATAGGTACAATAACCTGAAGTCGACTTTCTATTCGTAATGGATCCTGCTCAATCAGCATCTGTAAAAATAACCACATTCCTATCATTGGTTTTTCCAAAGAATAGGCCTTTTCCGGGGGCAATCTTCAAAAATCTCAGAATTCTATAGACTGCGTCAAGGTGTTCTTCATAAGGGATATGCATAAATTGACTAACAACACTAACAGGAAAAACAATGTCCGGCCGTGTATGTGCCAAGTAAATCAATTTCCCAACCAACCTTTGGTATCTTCCTGTGTCGACAGGTGTGTCCCCTTTTTCCCAAAGTTTTGCATTTGGGTCCATGGGAGTATCAACAAGTCTACTCATGGGCTTAAGTCCTAACAATTGGTGCTTTCATTTGAGTTGAACCACGGAAAGGGCTACCTATAGGCTGGATTAAGGTGTTCCACCGAATACTGATAGGTGAGTGAAGCCGCCAAAAAGGAAAGGGCTACCATCGGGTCAGTGTCGATAGAGTGTAAGCCGCCGTGGACGTCGACTCTTAAAGGGCGTGACAATGTTAGGAGTCTCACATCAGGTAAATAAAAGTGCTTGATGTGGTACTTAAGCCATGAGGCTCTCCCACCTAATGGACTAGTCTTTTGGGTTGGACTCTCCTCATGGGCTTAAGTCCTAACAATTGGTGCTTTCATTGAGAGTTGAACCACGGAAAGGGCTACCTATAGGCTGGATTAAGGTGTTCCACCGAATACTGATAGGTGAGTGAAGCCGCCAAAAAGGAAAGGGCTACCATCGGGTCAGTGTCGATAGAGTGTAAGCCGCCGTGGACGTCGGCTCTTAAAGGGCGTGGCAATGTTAGGAGTCTCACATCGGGTAAATAAAAGTGCTTGATGTGGTACTTAAGCCATGAGGCTCTCCCACCTAATGGACTAGTCTTTTGGGTTGGGCTCTCCTCATGGGCTTAAGTCCTAACAATTGGTGCTTTTATTGAGAGTTGAACCACGGAAAGGGCTACCTATAGGCTGGATTAAGGTGTTCCACCGAATACTGATAGGTGAGTGAAGCCGCCAAAAAGGAAAGGCTACCATCGGGTCAGTGTCGATAGAGTGTAAGCCGCCGTGGACGTCGGCTCTTAAAGGGCACGACAATGTTAGGAGTCTCACATCAGGTAAATAAAAGTGCTTGATGTGGTACTTAAGCCATGAGGCTCTCCCACCTAATGGACTAGTCTTTTGGGTTGGGCTCTCCTCATGGGCTTAAGTCCTAACAATTGGTGCTTTCATTGAGACTTGAACCACGGAAAGGGCTACCTATAGGCTGGATTAAGGTGTTCCACCGAATACTGATAGGTGAGTGAAGCCGCCAAAAAGGAAAGGGCTACCATCGGGTCAGTGTCGATAGAGTGTAAGCCGCCGTGGACGTCGGCTCTTAAAGGGCATGACAATGTTAGGAGTCTCACATCGGGTAAATAAAAGTGCTTGATGTGGTACTTAAGCCATGAGGCTCTCCCACCTAATGGACTAGTCTTTTGGGTTGGGCTCTCCTCATGGCTTAAGTACCACATCAAGCACTTTTATTTACCAGATATGAGACTCCTAACATTGCCACGCCCTTTAAGAGCCGACGTCCACGGCGGCTTACACTCTATCGACACTGACCCGATGGTAGCCCTTTCCTTTTTGGCGGCTTCACTCACCTATCAGTATTCGGTGGAACACCTTAATCCAGCCTATAGGTAGCCCTTTCCGTGGTTCAACTCTCAATGAAAGCACCAATTGTTAGGACTTAAGCCCATGAGGAGAGCCCAACCCAAAAGACTAGTCCATTAGGTGGGAGAGCCTCATGGCTTAAATACCACATCAAACACTTTTATTTACCCGATGTGAGACTCCTAATATTGCCACACCCTTTAAGAGCCGACGTCCACAGCGGCTTACACTCTATCGACACTGACCCGATGGTAGCCCTTTCCTTTTTGGTGGCTTCACTCACCTATCAGTATTCGGTGGAACACCTTAATCCAGCCTATAGGTAGCCCTTTCCGTGGTTCAACTCTCAATGAAAGCACCAATTGTTAGGACTTAAGCCCATGAGGAGAGCCCAACCCAAAAGACTAGTCCATTAGGTGGGAGAGCCTCATGGCTTAAGTACCACATCAAGCACTTTTATTTACCCGATGTGAGACTCCTAACATCTACATCCACTCATACCTGTTTCTTTTAAGAGATCATGAACATACTTTCGTTGAGACACCGTTATTCCTTTCTTTGATCTACTTCCATGCCAAGGAAGTACTTTAGGGATCCCAAGTCTTTGATTTCAAACTCTGCTGCTAGGTTTCTCTTTAGTCTTTCTATTTTCATCACATCATCTCCAGTAAGAACTATATCATCGACATAAACAATTAAAATAGTAATTTTTCCATTAGGATTGTATTTTATGAATAGTGTGTGATCTGATTCCCCTTGAGTGTATCCGTGTTTCTTTACTGATTGAGTAAACTTTTCGAACCAAGCTCTTGTAGACTGCTTTAAACCATAAAGAGATTTTTTCAATTTGCACACCTTTGACATAAATTTTTCTTCAAAGCCTGGATGGCCATCCATGTACACTTCTTCTTCTAGATCACCATTGAGAAACACATTTTTTACATCTAATTGATGTAGAAGCCAATCCAAATTCGCAGCAAGAGATAAGAGGATCCTAACAGTGTTCAACTTTGCAACAGGAGCAAAAGTTTCTGAATAGTCCATGCCATAGGTCTGAGTAAACCCTTTAGCAACCAGCCTTGCCTTATATCTTTCTATTGAATCGTCAGAGTTGTATTTTACTGTAAACACCCACTTACAACCCACAGTTCTCTTTCTAGGTAAAGTCATAACATTCCAAGTGTTATTCTTCACAAGTGCTCTCATCTCCTCAAACACAACTTCCTTACACTTTGGAACATTTAGAGCTTCCTGTACATTCTTAGGAATTTCTATACAAGACAAGTGAGAGGTAAATGCAGAAAAAGAGGAGGATAAATTTGAATATGATACGAACCTAGACATGGGGTGTTTGGTGCAAGCTCTAATTGGTTTCCTATGAGCTATTGGAACATCATGAATATCAGGAGGAATTTTACCTTTACCTTTCTTTGTATTTGTAGGTTGATTCTCCCTCGGTTCAGATCCATGACTATGCTGAGGAATCAAGTCTTCTACTACCTTATCATGGTTCCTTCTTCCATAAATACTTCTTTCCAAGTTCCTTCACCTTCTCCAAACTTTCTTTCTGTTTCATTATAAGGATGTTCATGTAGTGACATTTGACTTAATTCTTGATTATCCTTAGACTCCAAAGAGTCATTGTTAGAATTTTGGCTTGTTGCCCCTGATTCTGTGACATTCTCATTCATGAAAGGAGTAGGTATTTGGGGCATTTTCTTTAGGTGCAAACGACCTAGAACTATGTGATATAAACATATTTTCTGATAGAATTAAATTCTCAAAAAAATAAGATGAATCTTCATTTGATTTCCCCCCTTAAGATGTTTGCTTTCAAAAAAAGGTTTATTTTCAAAAAAATAACATCCATAGTTACCAGCAACCGTTTAGATTTGGGATCAAAACATTTATACCCTTTTGAGTGGGTGAATATCCAACAAAGACACATTTAATAGCACGAGGTTCAAGTTTGCCTATTTGTTTGTGTTCATGGACAAATGCAGTTCATCCAAATATTTTTAGAGGCAAATCAGTTGAAATAGAGGCAATTGGAAAGAATTTTAAAAAAGTTTAGAGAGGAGTCTTAAGGTTTAAAACACGAGATGGCATGCGGTTTATCAAATGTGCAGCGGTTAAAACAGCCTCACCCCATAAGTATTTTGGAACTAGTGGAAAAAAGTAAGGCTCTAGCCACTTCCAGGAAAGTGCCTATTTTTCCTCTCTGCAGTTCCATTTTGTTGGGGTGAGTTAACACATGTACTTTGATGAACTATCCCATTTTTCATAAAAAAAAATTCCCAAAACTGAGTTAAAATATTCAGTTCCATTGTCAGTTCTGAAAACTTGTATAGTGGAATTAAACTGAGTCTGCACCAATTTAATAAAATTCCTGACAATTTGTCCTATCTCTGATTTTTCTTTTAATAAATATACCCAACAAAGTCTAGTATGACCATCAGTAAAGTTGATAAACCATCTTTTGTTGGATAAAAAATTAATCCTATTAGGCCCTCAAACATCACGAATAATAGTGAAAGGTTTTGAAGGTTTATATGTTTGGGCAAGAAAAGAACTTTGGTGATGTTTTGCAAGTTCACAAATTTCACATTGAAAAGAAGAAAAATCCTGATCAACAAACAATTTCGGAAATACAGTTTTTAAATATTTGAAACTTGGGTGGCCCAATCTTAAATGCCACAACATAACACCATCCTTATTATTTGAAACAAAAAAAGATTCAGAGAAAGAATTTATTTGTCCAAGTTGATGTCTAGTTTCAAGTTCATCTTCAAGGTAGTAGAGTTCTCCATTCTGCTTAGCACTGCCAATCGTCTTCCCCGAGATTGAATCCTGAAACAAACAATGGGTATCAAAAAAATGAGTTTGACACCTTTTATCTCGGGTTAATTTACTGACAGACAATAGGTTACACGGCAGATTGGGGACATTTAAAACATCTTGAAGTGTTAATAATGGAGAAATAATGACAGAACCTTTTTCTGCCACGGCTGAAAGAGAACCATCGACAATCTTAATTTTTAAATTACCTGCACAAGGACTATATGAAGAAAACATACTAGACTCTCCTGTCATATGATCAGTAGCACCTGAATCAACAATCCAAGTACGACTTGGTTTGACACTAAGGAGGGATGACTCTAAAAAATTACCTTTTTGGGCAATGGAACCGAAAGAAAACATACGAGAAATTGTTTGAGACTCAAGAATCTTGTACAATTGTTCATTAGTGGACGGAAGTGAGTTTGAGGAAGATTGCTGCCCTTGATCAGAAGTATCTTGGAGGGCACGACCTTCGGTTGACGAGTTGAAAATTGTCTTACCCATCACCACCCTTTGCCGCGCCTTCTCTCTTCTAGTCTTAGATTTATTCATCCCCTTTTAATTTTCACTTTTTGATCCGACTTAGACACTGCAAGCTACGATTGAGTTTTTTTGATGAATAGTGTGCGCGTGAACCGTCCGCGGTGTGAACAGTACCGATGAGATGAATAGTGCACGCGTGAAGAGTAACCACGGTATGAACAGTACCGGTGAGGTGAACAGTATTTCGGTGAACAATGTTTACGTTATCAAAAAGCCAATAAAGAAAAAAACCGTAATGATGGCGGCTAGGGTTTATGCGGAAGCAAGGCCCTAAAAAATCGGGCTTTGATACCATGTAGAAATTACTGTATAACTTGAGAGTTATTTTATTCAATGAGAATGGTGCTCCTTTTATAGGAGAGAATACAACTAATCAACTCCTTAATTTAAGGAGTGGCATAATGAAAATAAACAACCATTAAAATAGAATAATAATAAAAAGAAATAATATATATTTCAACAGTACTCGACTCCACATCTAGGGTCTATTGTAGTTTCAGGTCGAAGGGTGGTATACACCACTATGAGAATAATGTATGACACTTACATAACACGCTATGTAGTGTTCTCATAGCGAGTTAATCCAATATAAATATTACTCCTAATATTTATACCTATGTGAAGACTTGATAACTCTTTATCCATTATCTGTGAGATTTGATCATCAATCTACCTAGTCTCTATGTTTTAATACTATCCTACTTCACAATAAAGTTTGACTATGGATACTTTAAGAATAATGTTCTATATGTTAATGAAGTCTCACTGTTAAGTCACAATTAATGTTTCATTACTCTATCTATTCTAAGGACTTTATTAATCTTAAAACAAATATAATAAAGAAAGTCTCATGATTTAATAATAAAAGTAATGATACAAAATATAACTTTAACTTAAAACTATTGGACCAACACTTGGTGCATATGAATCAAGCATAGAGATAGATTGCCATTTTATTAGATATAAGATTTTATGTGGATATATCACCACCAGCTTTGTTAGTTCAAATGATCTATTGGAAAATGTTTTTACCAAGTCTCTGAGTGGTCCTTGTATCTATAAGCTCCAAGCTTGAAAGGGAGTTTTAGAAATAGTGAAAATATGATTGCTATTATTTAAAAAATTATAAATATGGTAACTATTACTCTTCGTATTTATTAGGATTCAATATCCATAGATATAACATAGCTTAGCTGTCAAATACATGTATTTTCTCGTTCTCAACATTGCTTTATAATTTAAATAAATTTTGTGCTCTCATGTTTTAACTTTATTTTCCACATCTTAGATTGGATTTGCTTACAATTTCATTCAAAGCAAAATATGAAGTTGGCATTTCCAAGCTTATTATCTATCGTTTATGTTTTAGGCTATTTCTGTGGCTGAGAGGGTAGCTGATGAGCGCTGTGAACCTTCACCAGGTTCTGATGGCTCCTTGATTGGTTATCAAGTTCGTCTTGATAGTGCCAGGTGTTCAGTTGTTCATTCAACATTTTATTTTGAAATGATGGATTTAATTACAAAATTGCTTATTGACCCAAACCTGCCAAGCATGAAGCCCTAAAAAAAGCTCTAGATACCATAACTGTGTTTCCGAAATTGCCAACACAAAGAGTACATGCAATACTGTGTGAGATAGAAGAGATGAGAGAAAGAGTATAAAGCCTACTCTTATCAATTTTCAATTGTCATTAATCAAATATGTTTATGCAACCAAATATTTTTATCGTTTAAGGTTTTAAGGTTGTTTAACAATGCACATGCAGTACCTTGATCCTTTTGTAAAGAAAATTATTAATTCTTAATTAGTATATAGAAAGTATTATGTAATGGAGTGCTAACTGGATTGTGTTTTTTCCTCTCCATATGTGCAAATGCATGATATTTTATCTTTTTGTTATGTTATATTAATATATGTATGAGTTTATTGACTGCTTATTTTCATTGCCAGGAATGAGAAAACAAGGCTTCTGTTCTGTACAACAGGCATCCTTCTGAGAAAATTGATGGTACATTATTCTGTTTGAAAAATTTTGATCGGTTTATTTTTATACAGACAGTATTCCAGGATAAGAAACTTAGAGAACATTCAGTGATTCAAGAATGTTAGAAATCCACCATTGATGAATGTGGATGAAGCTTTAAGATGAGAGAGAGGAGAGAGAATAGATTGTAACTGAATGTGTAACTGTGTTGTATTTCACAATTGTGTTGCTTACCAAGGGTTCACTAGTATATATAGGACAGCTGGCTTACACAGATTTGCCAGTTGTACACAGTTCACTAATGCTAGCTTAAGCCTAACTGATACTAGCTTAAGATCTACTAACAAAGATACTTAATAATATTAAGACAGCTTAGCCTATATCTCTAATACTCCCCCCCCCCCCCTCAAACTGAGGGTGTGTCAGACACACTCAGTTTGTCCCTGAGTTGCAGAAATCTGGCAGTGGATAGAGGCTTTGTGAGGATATCAGCCCACTGGTCTTGTGCAGGAATGTGAGAGACCACTAGACTTTTATTGAGAACCTTTTCCTTCACAAAGAATATGTCCAGTTCCATGTGTTTTCTCCTGGAATGCAAAACAGGGTTGTGAGCCAAAGACACTGCACTGAGATTGTCACAAAAGACTTGAGGAACTTGGATAGGGACTCTGAGTTCCTTTAAGAGGGATTGCATCCATAGTATTTCAGCTGATGCCTGAGCTAAGCTTCTATATTCTGCTTCAGCACTGGATCTAGCTACCAGTGTTTGTTTCTTGGCGCACCAGTTGACAAGGTTGGGACCTAGATAAATGCAAGCTCCTGAGGTACTTCTTCTATCATCTGGGTCTGATGCCCAGTCTGCATCACAAAAGCCTATAAGAGAGAGGGGCTCATTCATAGGAGCAGGTTTGATGAGAAGGCCATGATTAATAGTGCCTTGTAAGTATCTGAGGATTCTTTTGACTGCCTTCCAGTGCTCTTCAAGACGAGCAGATAAAAATTGGCATACCTTGGTGACTGAATAGGATATTTCTGGTCTAGTAATAGTTGCATACTGAAGTGCTCCCACTATAGACCTGAAGAAGGTTGCATCAGGAAAATGATTTGAGCCATACTTAGAGAGCTTGGTACTAGATGCCACAGGAGATGCCATATTGTTAGCACTAGCCATATTAGCTTTCACCAATAAATCTCTGATATATTTAATAGAATGTATTACAGAAAGACTCAATTTGAATTTCAACTGATAATTCTTATTTATAATCTGACACAATGGAAGAGTAACGGAGATTTAGTTATGAGAGAATAATTAACCTCAAATAACTACATTACTTTAATGGTAAATAAAATGCTAATTACAACTAAAAGGTACACAAATAATAGGACTAAAATACTCTGTCACATCCCTTCACAAGCTCAAGGTGGCTGAGCAACCAAAGGGAGTATTAAGTTAGTATCAAATCATTATCAATATTGTTACACTATTATTATATAAAGTCTTTATTATTTCTCTGCTCCTTATTTTTTCTAAAACTCATAACTTCAACATGGTATCTAGAGCATGGTTTTCTCATCAGTCACCTGTTCCGCTTCTATACCACTGCGATTTTCCACTATGTATGAAAGGATTCTGATATTGTCAGCCATACAAAAAGAGTAGTGTTGCCATTTTTCTCTCATTCATTGGTTTCCTCTTTTCGGGAGTGACCTCTTCCATCTACGGCTACGACACAGCCGCCAGCCACAATCCACCGCCACAAGAAATCTTTTTTCAAAAGTTCCCGAGCAAAACCCCTGCCATCTGGAGTGCCTCCAACCGATCATGTTCTTCCTAAGTTTCAGCACCAACGGCCTTGATAGTTGATACAAGCTCACATTGGTCCTCTCCTTCCACTGCATTTTTGTGAAGGCTCCACCAGTCTCTGCGCATGCCACGCGTCAAGCTGTCGTCCTGTCCGATGTGATCACCGACACTTCTTTGTCACACATCTGTTTAGACACTACTATATCGAAGGTCGGCTGCTTTCCATTTCGCATATACAACGCTTTTTGGCGTTTGTTTTCTCTCCCTTAATTGCCTTCACCATTGTTTCTTGGCCCTCCTATGCCCTATTTCTGCTCTTTCAGTGTGTCCTGGATCTGTCTGGTTGTTTCTTGGCGAATCTTCGTCATTCACTCTGCTTCTCGGATTTGTTTATGCTTACCTTTCTGGTTCCATATATTTGCTTTTTATTTATTGAATTTTAAGTTATTAGTATTTACCTTGCTCATTTTGTTAAAGTTGTGATTTACCTTATTCATTTTGCAGGGGAACCGAAGCTTGACGGGCATTACTCATATCATAGTTGATGAAGTTCATGAGAGGTCTTTATTGGTCAGTTAAACCAATTAGGATAGTATACAAAAACATTTGCATGAATCTTACATGACATGGTTCTGATTATTTATGCCTTGTCTGACTTGATGTGTGGTTCTTTGTAAAATATCCTTGAACCCCACGCATAAGTATTTATGTCATATATCAACCTAAAGATGCTATTGTTGATAAGTGAGAAAACTTGAAATAATTTTTGGCAGGGAAAGAGAGAAAGAAAGCAGGCTTTTAATGTTATTTTGTGTATGTGTAATACAATATAATCATCCAAAAGTTGTATTTATACTAATATTTATGTCAAAAATAGTGTACGATTACTAGGTACAAGTTAAGTGAAATTACAGAATTTACAACTTTTTCTTTTATCGTAAAATTTTAGAGATCCCTTGGTTCGGCAATATATTTTATTGGTTTTTAGGGGACTCATGATTTTTTATTTTTTCCATCACATGCTAATAATCTATTATTTTTCTTAGAAATATGTTAATCTTGTATGTTTGATTTTCAATTTGTTACAGGGCGATTTTATTCTAATTGTGCTAAAGAATCTAATTGAGAAGCAGTCCAGTGAAAGCTCTTCAAAAGTCAAGGTCATTCTAATGTATGATCTTAAGTATTTAAATTTGTTCCATGAGTTAGCTGTCTACTTTAGTTTTTTTTTTTCATTTCCTTTTAGCTTGACTTCCTTTTTTATCTTACAACCATAAATATCAGGTCAGCAACTGTGGATTCAGGTTCATTTTCTAGCTACTTCGGTCATTGTCCTGTAGTTACTGCAGAAGGCAGGACTCATCCAGTGACAACATACTTTCTTGAGGATATATATGATCAGATTAAATACCGTCTTGCTTCAGATTCACCGGCTTCTTTAACAAATGAAACATTTCCCAAAGGACAGGTAATCTATAGCCCTCTTAAGATTACTTTTGCTGAATTTAGTTATAATTTAACTAGTTTATAGTTGTTTAACCATTCCTTCAGGCTAATAAAAGTAGACCAGGTAATATAAGGGAATTAGATATAAACGGTATCTTTATAGGAATATGATAGAAATTGGTGCCTATAGTGATAAAATTAGTAGAAACGACAATTTATTTATAACAATCTCTGCACTGTTAACTCAACGGAAAATGAGTTCTCTTTCAATACAACAAATTAGGAATTAACACAAACTAGGGAAAGAAATAGTCTACTGTTACAAGACAATTCATATCCAAAAAATTCGAGTTTTGGTCCCAAAATAAAACCTACTCATTTTTCCTTAGGTTTTCCTATTATTCAACACTTGTTTAATAACATAATTGCTGCCTAAAGCATAATAATTGTTGGTTGTTGCCTAATAACATAATAACTGCTGCCTAATATAATAATATAATATCGGCCAAATACATACCTTTAAATTAGATGTTTATAACAAGATAGTCATTTTAGTTTTTTCTTTTTGTAACAAATTGGTCTTGTAAGTGATAAAATGTCTGCACCGTTACCCTTTTTTCATCCAACTCCATTAAAAGGTGCTTATGTGATCGTTTAATTTTTCCAAAAAGTTTTTACGAAACCAAACATGATTAGTTATAACTTAAACATGATTACTTACACACTCCTCTTCCTTCTCCTCCTCCTCCTCCTCCTCCCGAGTTCAAACCTAATTTGACAGATAAAAATTTCATCAACATTATAAATCAAGTAATCGATTGATTACCCCCGAGAAACAAACCCAGGTGGTTGCTCCATATACACATTCCTCTTCAAGATCACCATGCAAAAAGACATTTTTAATGTCAAGTTGATGGAGAGACCAGAGACCAGCTGCAATTGAGAGGAGTCTAATATATGCCATTTTGGCTACCAGTTAAATCTGTGTATATCCCTTGGCCATTAAGCAAGCCTTAAATCGACCATTCTTACCATCAAGACAAACTTTCACCGTATAAAGCTAACAACAACGTATTAAAGTCGTCCCAATGGGTATAGGAACCAGTTCCCAGGTACCTCCGTTTTGGAGAGCACACATCTCGTCAATCACTGCTTGCCTCCACTCATGGTGGGGTGATGTGTCACCTGGAGATTTAGGAATAAAAACAAAAGACAGAAGACAAACAAATAGAATGCAAAGGGGAAAGACTGATAGCACAAGTCAATGTGATGAGGAGATGGGTTTCGAGTAAGACATATACCTTTACAAATAGCAATGGGAAGATCCATGGTCGGATCCGGTAAAGGTGGCAGAGGAGTATGGAATGACTTCATTATCATAAACATGTGTCGGGACCTGCACAACAGAGGGCGGTTGACGACAGTGGCATGTCTGAATAAGTTGTGGAGTGGGAAGGTACTTGGGAGGGTTTGAAGAAGGATCCGCGGGAGGGTCTGCCAGAGGGACACTTATAGTGGGTTCTGGTGGGATTGACACCATAGGATGAAGAGGGATGATAGGAGGCGTGGCAGGTACAACAACAAGAAGAGGATCAGGAGGTACGTAGGTCAACTCAAAGTATGGAACAGACTCAAAAATATAACATAAGCCAAAATGAGGTACCGTCAAAGAGTAAGAGTAGGGAAGCGAGTGTAAAGGGGTATTATGAAAAAGGACAGAGTGGGGGACCAGGTCACCTAGGGCGGAAGAGGGCATGCGATTTATAATATAGCATGTCGTTGGGACAACATCTCCCCAAAAACGAGATGGAACATTACCATGAAAGAAAAAAGTCCAAGTAGTTTCAATGAGATGCTGGTTTTTGCGTTCGGCTTCCCCATTTGGTTCAGGTGTATGGCACAAAAAGTTTGGTGAAGAATGCCATTAGAGGCCATAAAATTTTGAAATTGATGGGATACATATTCTTAGGCATTATCACTACGCAAAAACCGTATTGACTCGCCTAACTGAATTTCAACTTAATGATAAAATTGCTCAAAAATAGAGAATACATCCGATGTATTTTTCATTAAAATAATTTTGTGCAACAAGAATAGTCATCAATAAAAGTAACAAATATTTGGACTCAGAAGTCGAGAAAGTACGGGAAGGCCCCCAGACATCTGAGCGAACTGGACGGAGCTCATTTATTGATTGAATCGTTAAAATCACTACAAGTGTGTTTCCCTAACCGACACGACTCACAATGTAAACCAAATAACTTGGAAAGACTTGGGTGACACAGCTGAGCATGTATAGTAAGACGGGAATTTGTGGTAGGGCACGTTGCTGATGGGTTTGAGAGATCATAAAGGCAATTAGACTCACATTCAAGACCAATCTGCCGTTCCGAAATCCGATCTTGCAGAGGAACATTGCCATTAGTAAAGGTGGCAACACAATTGTGAAAACTGAATATATTTCAAAGTTCTAAATAATTTACAACCACTAATGTGTTTATATAGGCTAATGTAACTTGATGGGCAAGACTACTAAACTAATGGGCCTAATACACATAACCATTAATAATAATTAAAATAAATTATTTACAACACTCCCCCTCAAGCTGGTGAATGAATATCAATCATTCCCAGCTTGGAAACAAATTTTTCAAAGTTATTGCTGTTCAGCCCCTTTGTTAGAAGATCTGCAAGGTTGCCTTGGGAAGAGACATATGGAGTGCAAATTAGACCATTGTCTAACTTTTCTTTGATAAAGTGTCTGTCAACTTCAATATGTTTGGTTCTGTCATGCTGCACTGAATTATGGGCAATGCTAATAGCAGATTTATTATCACAAAAGAGCCTCATTGGTTCATCAATCTTTATCCTCATGTCTTCCAAGATGATTCTCAGCCATAGTAATGCACATATCCCTTGTGCCATTGCCCTGAACTCTGCTTCAGCACTAGATCTGGATACCATACTTTGTTTTTTACTTTTCCAAGTCACAAGGTTCCCACCCAGGAAAGTGCAATATCCTGTAGTCGATCTCCTATCCACAATTGACCCTGCATAGTCCGCATCAGTGTATGCTTCAAGTCCCACACTTCCATTCCTTTCGAACAAAATTCCTCTACCTGGGGTTCCTTTCAAATAGTGCACAATTCGAAGCGCGGCTTGTAAATGAATCTCCTTTGGTTGGTGCATGAATTGGCTGACTAAGCTTACAGCAAAAGCAACATCAGGTCTAGTATGTGATAGGTATATAAGCTTGCCGACTAACCTTTGATACATTTCTTTATCAACTGCAACATCTTCTTCTGCATTCCTCAACTTCACATTTGGATCAATTGGTGTACTTGCAGGCTTGCATGCTGTCTTGCCAATCTCTTGCAGAAGATCGGTAATGTATTTCTGTTGAGATATGAAAATTCCTTTCTTAGAGTGAGCCACTTCAATTCCCAAAAAATACTTTAATTTTCCCAAGGTCTTGATCTCAAACTCTTTGGCTAAGTGTTGGCCTAACAATTTTTGCTCCTCTTCATCATCACCTGTCACTATAATGTCATCCACATATACCAGCAACACTGTTACTCCCCCTGTTTCGGAGTGTTTGACAAATGAAGTATGGTCTCCTTGGCTATGTTTGAAGCCCAAACCTACCATAACTTTAGTGAATCTACCAAACCATGCACGTGGTGATTGCTTTAGTCCATATAAAGCCTTTTTTAACTTGCACACGGTGTTGACAGTAGTATGTTCACCGTATCCAGGGGGCACATTCATGTAGATCTCTTCTTCAAGTTCTCCATGAAGGAAGGCATTTTTCACATCAAATTGGTGCAAATTCCAGTTGTAGTTAGCTGCTAAAGATAATATCACCCTGACAGTATTCATTTTTGCAACTGGAGCAAATGTCTCTAAGTAATCTACTCCATAAGTCTGAGTGAATCCTTTGGCTACCAATCTTGCCTTGTATCTCTCAATAGAACCATCAGCCTTGTATTTTACAGTGTATACCCATTTGCACGCTACAGGTTTCTTTCCATTTGGTAAAGGAACCAATTCCCAAGTATTGTTCTTATCAAGTGCCTCCATTTCCATGTCCATGGCTTGTTTCCATTTCCTGTCAGACAATGCCTCAGATAAAGAGGTAGGTATAATGGTAGTGTTTAGGTTGGTGAGGAAGACTTTATAGGTAGGTGATAACTGTTCAAAGCATAGGTAGTTGGATATAGGGTAGAGTGGCTTATTAGTACAAGTTCTAGGATCTTTTCTAAGGGCAACGGGAAGATGTAACTCTTCAGAATCTATTGGTGGTACTTCTCTGGATTTTCGTTTCTTATGCTCTATTGGGTTGGATTCTGGTTCCTTGTGTAAAGATGAGTTAGATTCTGGTTCATGTGCATGAGAAAATTCAGAAATTGAATCACAAGAATTTGAAGGGTCAAGCAAAGTTACCTCATGTAATGTCGGATCAGACTCTTGGACATGAGTAGATTCAGGAATGGTCTTTCTTCGTGTATAAATCCTTATATTTTTCCCATATCTTACATCGGCTTCAACATTTACATGATTTTCAGAATCAACTTCCGTCTCAACATTGTCACCTCCAGTTTCAACCTCAACTTCTGGTCCTAGATTAAGGTCAGGAAGTAGAAGAGACCTCATCTTCCTTACATGAATTCTCCCCCTGAAGATGAGTTTGAACAGAGTAACTTTCTTGTTCATGGAAGGTGACATCTCGAGAGACAAAGAATTTGTGAGATGGTGGATGATAACATTTGTAACCCTTTTGGGTGGAAGAATACCCTATAAAGACACATTTTAAAGCTCTAGGATCAAGTTTCCCTCTACCATCACTATGGATATGGACAAACGACGTACACCCAAATATTCTAGGGGTGAGATTACTAGAGGTAGACAAATCGGGATAGAATGAGGATAAAACATCCATAGGAGTTTTGGAGTCAAGAACACTGAAGGTAATCGGTTTATAAGATAAGATGCGGTTAAAACCGCCTCTCCCCAATATTTCTTGGGAATTTTATTTTAGAATAACATAGCACGAGTTTGATCCAACAGGTGACCATTTTTCCTCTCAACAATTCCATTTTGTTGGGGTGCTTTAACACAGAAGGACTCATGAATTATGCCTTCTTTTTGACAGAATGAATTTAATCCGTGATTAAAATAATCTTTGGCATTATCGGATCTAATCGTTTAATGCTCACATCAAACTGATTTTTAACCATGGAGAAAAATTGAAAAAACACAGAACTAACTTCAGATTTGTGTTTAAGCAAATAACCCAAGTAACCCGGGTGCAATCATCAATAAAAGTTACAAACCAACGAGCACCTGATATATTTGGAACATTAGAGGGACCCCACACATCTGTACGAACTAAAGAAAACGGAAAAGTACTCATTTTATGACTGACTGAAAAAGGTACACGCTTGTGTTTAGCAAGCTCACACACCTCACACTGAAAACTCTCAACATCAAATGTTTTAAAAAATAAAGGAAATAACTGCTTAATGACTCTAAACGACGGATGACCCAGGCGATAGTGGTACAAGAGAACCTTCTCCCTGTTGGTCTTTATTGATTCTGAAAAAAAGAGTTGTTGCTAAGTAACTTTGGGCTTGAGTCTTGGTTATCCAAATAGTAAAGACCATTCCATTCTCTAGCATTTCCAATCGTCCTCCCCGATTCTTTGTCCTGAAAAACACAAGAGTTATTATCGAAAATAACATTACATGATAGGTCTTTTGTGAGTTTTTGTATAGAAATCAGGCTAGTGGACAATTTTGGGATATGAAGGACATTGTTTAGGGTCATGAATGGATTAAGTTGGACACCCCTTGACCTGCTACAGTTATAAGGGTTCCATCTGCTGTGGATATTTTTTTGTTACTGGGACAAGGTAAATAGGTAGAAAAGTGCGTGGGTAAAGGTGTCATGTGGTCAGTGGCTCCAAAATCCAATATCCAGTATTGTTTAAAGGGTATATCTGAAGCATTAAGTCCAAAAGAAAATGGATATTCACCAAAAAAAGATGGAAATGTACCTGAATATGCCAGAGAGCTAGTACCTGTTGGTTTCTCCAACCTACTGAGGAAAGATCTCATTTGTTCTATCTCATCTTGGTTGAGTGGCTTCGCATTTTTTGGACTAGCTTCACTTGCGCCTGCAACCATGTGTGCTTGTCCTCCCTTTTTAGGCAAGTCTCCCTTTTTTCCCCACTCTCTGCCACGTGGCTTTCCATTCCCCCACTCTCTACCAGGTGGCTTTCCATTCAATCGCCAACATTTTTCACGAGTGTGGCGACATTTGTTACAAAAAGTACAAAACAATTCTTCACTTTTCTTCTCCACATATGTTCCTTCCCCTTTCTTCTGGTCAGCCATCACGATCGAATTCTTCTCAGCTAACATTGCTGAGCTTTCCACACAACGGGAGGGACTGCCAGCATTAGCCCCCTTCTACTTTCTTCACTCCTCACTGTAGCAACTACCTCATTAATTCCAGGTACCGTCTTTTGACCAAGAATTTGCACTCTAACTTGGTCATATTCAGGGTTGAGTCCCACCAGAAAATCATAGACTCTATCTTGCTCAATATACTCCTTGAGCGTCGCTGTATCTTCTGAACACTTGGCTTTTTATAACCCTGTACTGATCCAGCTCCATCCACAAGGCTTTGAGGTGATTTGCATACTGTGTAACAGTTTTGTTCCCTGTTTAGCACCCATTGTTTTCACCTTCACATCATATATCTGGGAAGCATCTTTGGCTTTATAATAAGACTCTTCTAATGATTTCCAAATGTTCTTTGCAGTATCGAGAAACATGCAATTGTCACTAATTTCTTCAGTCATTGAACTCCATAACCTTGACATGATGGCCGAGTCTTCCTCATCCCACTTCTTGAACTTAGGACTTTTCTGTTCGGGAGGATCATCAGTTAAGTGTCCGGCCTTTCCTTTACCTTTTAAAGTGGTTTCCACAAGTTGAGACCACTTCAAATAATTCTTCTCATGTAATCTGTAGGATGAGGGTATGGTTGGTAATTCTTGAGATTTGTAATCCGTTGTTTCAGTTTTTGTATTGATCACTTCTTCATCACCAGAGCCAGCCATTGATTACACAAAGCTAGCAAAAAACACGTGAGTTTCAAAGAACCCAAAAAATCAAAGTGGCCAGTTTGGAAAGTGAACACTCAAAACGAAAAGAGAGGGGGCTGTTATACAATCTGGGAAAAAACGGCGGCGAACGGAGGTCCCTAGGGTGGCGCGTGGTGCTCACGCGCGGGAAGGGTGGCCGGCCGGTGGTGCCGCGTGTGGAGGCCGGTGGAAGCACAATTTCAGGGTTTGACCGGTTTTGGCCCGGCGATGAGGTTGGTGATGGAGGTGTCGTTTAAATCGCGACGGAAATAGGTTGAAACATGCTTTTTTAGGGCTGCGTGAATAGTGACAGGATGGGTGTTGGCTGTAAACTGAGACACAGTGAAGGGAAAATTCTGCAATTAAGGCAGTAAAAAAAAAGGACCACAATTAAGGTGGCTAAGAACGAGAGCTCTTGATACCATGTGAAAACTGAATATATTTCAAAGTTCTAAATAATTTACAACCACTAATGTGTTTAGATAGGCTAATGTAACTTGATGGGCAAGACTACTAAACTAATGGGCCCAATACACATAACCATTAATAATAATTAAAATAAATTATTTACAACAACAATCATTAGAACGAGTCAATCGACTGATAAACTAAATGGACACCCAGACAGAGAAAACAGATGCAACTGACAGGGAAGGGAGGATTTGAACAGTATCAATCCCTTCAGACTGTATTTCGGAACCACTGGTGGAGAGTGCACTAGGTAAGTATTAAAGGATAGAACTGGAATAGACTCAACTAACCTTAGTTAGTTGAAGTCACATTAGTAACTAGAGTTATACAAGCTTCATTGGCTTAGATGACCGTTGAAATTTGGGGCCTAACTCATCCTTACAAAACCGGCTTGTAAGGTGAGGAGTGCCTCCTTTTTATAAACTCTTCTCAAGAGTCCTATCTATCCGATGTGGGACTAAATCCACCCCCTCAAAGCCAACACAATGAAGGTGTTGGAGGCTGCAATGAAGGCAAACCAAAGGCCGCAATTTAGGCGACTAGGGGCGGACCGCAATAAAGGCGGAATTTCCAACATTAACAGCGAAGCCAAGGTCTAGAGTTATACAAGTGTAATTGTTTGGCACAATAAACCTTTGGGTTTAGGTATGTTTTTTGCGTGCTGTTTTTGTTAGCCTGGGGGCTTGCGGTTTTCGCTCGCAGCTGGGTTTTGTGAGGGGATTGATATTTTGGGCGTTTGTTTTAAGTGCCGTTAGCCCGCTTGCTTACTTTGGTGCACACTGTTCTTTCGCTTTTTACCTTTGTGTTTGGATGGTTTGTGC
The DNA here is from genome assembly GCA_018208015.1 of Medicago ruthenica. Lineage (NCBI taxonomy): Eukaryota > Viridiplantae > Streptophyta > Magnoliopsida > Fabales > Fabaceae > Medicago > Medicago ruthenica. The sequence continues at coordinate 107,623,940 of CM031378.1, read as the reverse complement.
CGTTATACACAGTGCTGGAGACTATACTAGCTCTTGCGAGCTCTAGTCTAACTATTCCTTTGATAATATATATAATTTGGTGTGATTTAATGTTATTTCCTTCTACTTAAAGCAATGTTCAATCATTTCACAGCTGTGTCATTCCTGTTACTCATAGTACAGCTGTAAAGCCACACATAACACTGATTGGGCATCCTCAATCTCCTATAATTCAGTTGTCTGGCCCAATTTCAGAACTAAAGATATTTCCTAAAAAATGCACAAGTTTTACTTTGAAGAATCGAACTAGATGTTATACTGATCAGCCTTGCTCTAATTAATGTAATGTTGCAATTTAGAACTTGCAGAGAGCTCCCGTGACAAACAGCAGGGGGAAGAAGAATCTAGTCTTATCTGCATGGGGCGATGAGTCCGTGCTTTCTGAAGAGCATATTAATCCATATTTTGTTCCCAGTTATTATCAGTCATATAGTGAACAAGCCCAAAAAAATCTGGTGAGTTTCTTTTAAAACGTGAATCTTCGTACTACCTATAATTGTAACTCTGATTTGACCATTCAGAAAAATTATGCAGAAAAGAGTCAATGAGGATGTCATTGATTACGATCTTATTGAAGATCTAATATGTTACATTGATGAAAGTTGTGGTGAGGGTGCCATCCTTGTCTTCTTACCGGTAAGACTATTCGGTTTTCATTTGAGCTGGTATGCTTATCTGTATTTTCTTGTATATTAATATCTTTTCATTGTAATTTGACTTGTCAGGGAGTGTTTGAGATAAACCACTTACATGATAAGTTAACAGCGTCGTACCAGTTTGGTGGGCCATCTTCTGATTGGGTTATTCCTTTGCATTCGTCAGTTGCGTCAACTGAACAGAAAAAGGTGTTTTTACGCCCTCCAGGAAGTATACGAAAGGTGAGTCAATAGTAGTGTTCAAGTTCTCAATGCTCATGAAGCAACAGTCTAGAACACCAGCAAACTTGACTGTCAATTTTGCAGATTGTTTACTATTTTTAGAACATAAGAAACTATAATATAGTTGATCTTATGTTAGAGTACCAGATATATGATATTTTCTTATATTCTATAAACTTAAATGGTTTTTGTTTATCCTTATATATCTTAAAATATGTTTTGTCGTACTTATAGGTCGTTATAGCAACAAATATAGCAGAGACCAGCATAACAATAGATGATGTGATATATGTAATTGACTGTGGAAAACATAAGGAGAATCGATACAATCCGCAGAAGGTATGTTCTTTTATTCTGATTTTGATGAGTTGCTATTTTACTTGGACAAGTCAATTGCGCAAATCTAATTTTATTCGTAGAAGTTTTGATTATAGACAGACTGCTCTTGAACTTTCACCATTAGCTGCATTTTTGGTCTGCTAAATGTATTTTGTTTTCACCTTGTTAATAAAGCTAAGAACAATAGTTTTGATGTGGAGATGGATATGAGTCATTCAAAGGAAAAAGTATGTGTGGTTTTGGTGTGGGATGAAGCAGGACACTTGAAGCTCTTGTGGAGTACTTTTAATAATTTTTTTTCTTGTTGTATTATCGTATTTTTATGAATCTCTACATTCTCTGGATCAAAATCATATGAGCTATACATGAATAAATTATTTAGAAAGCAGAGGCACAAACACATAATATGATACTGACATTGTACAATACAGACACAAAGTATTGGGAAAAATTAAAAATTTATATGTCATGATATGAGTATAGTGCAACACATAAAATTTGTTTAAAACTAATATTAATTTGAAAACAAGCACAAACACATCATAGGATACCAATAATGTAATATAGACACAAGTATACAGAAAATTTTCAAAGTGCAACACATAAAATTAATATAGAAACACAAATATTAAATCAAAAGAGAGAATTAATAATTTTTAAGTTGGCAAAAGTCATTGTTGAGATGATAAGTTTTTCTCATGTATTTATTTTTATGGTACTCCCATTTATATTGGTATTAAAGTTCACAGAATGGAAGTAAAAAAATGTGAAATACAACCAGAAGTACCCGAAGTATCAGGGAAGTATCATACATGAATATATTTTTAATGTATGATGCTCAACCACACCACCAACCACTCTTATTGTTTACTGATTTCACCTTTTCTTTTTGAAGGGGATTTCACTTTCTTTTGTAGATCTAGAATTACAACTATAATATTACTATTAAACTGTTAACATGTTAGAACACCTTACTAACTGGTTTGATTGAAATTAGAAATTGTCTAGCATGGTTGAAGATTGGATTTCTCAAGCAAATGCAAGGCAGCGTCAGGGTAGAGCTGGACGTGTAAAACCTGGAATTTGCTTTCGCTTGTACACTCGTTATAGATTTGAAAAGCTCATGCGTCCTTATCAGGTATACATTTTGAAAGAAAATGCTTAAAAGAATACTCTTACCAACAGAATTCTTTTACTGACAGCTTTAACTGCTTCTGATAGTTACAACTGTTCTAAGACTAACCTACAATATATATACTCACTCATGTAACCTCTCTCATTAGGATGAACATTATTTGGATTAGATATTTCAGTTTCTCTGAATTACTCTCTGTTTCTTTCTACCATGAATTCTAAAATTAAAGATTCTTTAATGTGCATTTAGTTTGTTTTATGTTTTCATTTACCATTGATATATTTTTGTTGTAAATATCAAATTTTTGTAATTATTTGTAATAATTGTATTTAGTTCATTAGTCAAGTCCATTAGATTTAGAATAGTCTATTTATTTAAACGAATTAGTGTTTTAATCTATTGAATGAGATTATTTTAATTGCTTCAGAGAAATTACACTCAGCCTTGTTATTTATAACCAAGTGATTACAATTAAATCTAATATTTTCCTTTTTTCATGATTTTGCACTGAAAATGTGAAATCTTATGTATGGTTTGAAATATTTTGATTACAATTTCTTTTGAAAATCCTTGCAATAGGAAACACAATAAAAATAGAATGCCATTTGTACTATTATTACTATTGTAAATATTGAATTATTATCTATTGTAAACAAAATTGAATATTTTGTAATTATAAGTGGAGGTTGTGCTCACCCCACTTGGGCTTTGTTTGGGAGTTTAGAGGGAAGGGGAGGGGAGGGTTTTGAAAAATAGGAAGGAGCAAGTGCAAGAAATAGAAGACATTGGGAGGAGAGGGCTTTGGAGGTTAATTTCTTTATACATAATACAAAATCCCCCTCATTTGGGGGAACTCAAAAATTGTATTGGGGAGGGTTTTGGAGGGTTTATATGAATTTTTCAAATTCTATCTATGTTGTGATGATATTCTTAAAATTAAAAATATATTAATCATAAGCATTAAGTTATCATTCTCTAAAAAATTGTTCCTTCGAAAAATGTGAAAGATTTTTCCATTTTTCTATATATTTCCAAACCCCTAAAGCCCTTCCTTCCCCTCCCCTCCAAACTCCCAAACAAAGCCTTAGTGGGATAAGACTTGGTTGTTGTTGTTGTATAAGTGGAGGTTGTATTCAGCCCATTAAGCAGGCATTTGACATAGCGTAGTCTATTTAGATAGTTTAGTTATTATACCCTTATTACTTTTAAAATAATATTCAGAATATTTTCCCCCAATTCTACATCATCATAGGTGCATATTATTTATCACAGGTGCATATTATGTAATTATCAGAATTTTTGTATTAGACCCATTAGCTAGATCTTAGTCTATATATTCAGAGTAGTGCTTGCATTCTTTACACAATTGAAGTAATATTCAAAATAGGGAAATGCCAACAAATGCCCTTAGGGCATTGTTTAAGCAATCAAAAGTGGTAACTCTTGCATAAAAAGTTGTGTGATTATTTATTACTTTTACATGTGTTTGCCTTATATTTTCAAGACAAAATTTCTTATAATGGATTCCTTAATCAATTCCCTTAGGGCACTTGTTAGAATGACCCTTCAAAATATTTTACTACAACTAGTAAAAACAAATCAATTGGAAAAGAAAACAAAATGCAAACCACAACTTATAACTTTTTAAATCTATAATTACAAAAGTACCCAATATCCCTCTTTTTCAAGATTTTTAAGAATGAAATGCCAAAAGCAAATGTTGTTTGTTTTGTCTTTCCATCATTCTAATATCCTTTCTTTTCCTTATGTGTCTATGTTATATTCTTCTTATCCAGGTGCCGGAGATGCTTCGGATGCCATTAGTTGAATTGTGTCTGCAGATTAAATTACTATCTCTTGGGTATATCAAGCCGTTTTTGTCTACGGTAAGCAATAACTTTTTAGGATTTATAGAATTATGTGATCAGTTATATGGACTGCTCTTTACAGTATATTTCCATTATCAGGCTTTAGAACCTCCGAAAATTGAAGCAATTGATTCAGCAATGTCTTTATTGTACGAGGTACTCTGACATTTTCCTACCATGTTTTCTCATCCTTCTAGTTTTTTTCTCCAACAACAAATATTCCCTTCCCTATTAGCTTTGTGTGTGGAAATATGTTTTTATACAGTCATAACATGTTTGTAGAACTATGTAATATGATAGATCAAATGTTTCCTGATTTATGTATCTGCTTTCTTATAATGAAACCAAAATGTTGCAGGTCGGTGCTCTTGAAGGGGATGAAGAGTTGACACCTCTTGGGCATCATCTGGCAAAACTACCTGTTGATGTATTAATTGGGAAGGTGTACACAAATTATTATTTCCTCTTATCTTCAAAGGATTAAAAAAAATCTTGTTTTCATTTCAATGCAGCTTTATTTCTCTAGAATTAATTTATTTTTATATATGATGTTTGTCTTTTTGTTTATCTATTCAATGTTCTTCACCTAAATTAAAACTGTTTGAAATTAAAACATTGACACTCCCATTTCCATGTAGCTAAGGTTCATTGTATAGCAAACAATGCATCTTAGGGGTTAGCTTAACTACTCCCTGTAAATGGCATTGTTCATTTACTATCACTGTAACTTCCATGGTCATAAATTAAACATGTTGAGTGCAAAGTAACTTGAGCACATTTAGGAAAATTATTCTTTCGTCTCTCTAAACATTTCTATGACTAATAATATTGCACCATGGGTCTTTGGGTGTGTAAGGTGATCACTCTTTGTAAATTCTTTTAAAAGTCATAAAATAACTTTTTTTTCAATGTGGGATTTGGATTTGAGTTTATTCACCCCCACCCTCCCTCTCGCTCAGTACTATTATGTTTGTTGGATGGCTCGAATTGAATCGATAGGTTCTATTAGGTTTTCATATTGAGCATAACTCATTCTGACCATAATAAGCAGATTTAATTCCCGTTATTATTTGATAGATTTGTCTCCTTAGGGCCCGTTTGATGACCAGAATAAGAGACAAGATATGATAATTGTGTCATATCTTGTCTCAATCCAGTGTTTGATGAGGCAACGAGATACGGTAAATTAATCTTGAAACTTATCCTATCTTGTCTCTGGTTAAAATTCTTATCATGAATATGAGTTGGGTTAGAAATTTACAAGATAGGATAAGAAAATAAATTATTGATTTATTCCTGTAATATATAACTATGTGAAAACTGACATCTAATAAAATATAGATATAAATAAAAAAATTGATATGAAATTAATAAATAAAAATATTAATAATTAATTTATTGAAATTAGAATCTTTTAAAATAAAATTATTATTAAAAATTACAAAAACATAATTATAATTTTTTTGACGCATTAAATATAATTTTCTTGCAAGGGTAATTCTGTTATTTACGTAATATATATATTGTATCTTTATTTAGCATATTAAACATATATAGTGTAATTATTTATTTACTCATTTTGTTTTCTAATAAAAATTTAAATTGTTTATTTACTCATTTTAAATTATATGAATTGTTTAATTACTTATTCAATTTTTTTAGTTTTATATGTTTAAAAATATTAAAATTTAATTTCAAAAGAATATATGTAATTGTTTCACAAGGGTAATTTTGTCATTTAAATATGATATATATATAATTTCATGTCATTATTAGGTGTGTACCAAAAAAATTATATGATAAAATATTGTTTTTTTTTTGACAAGATGATAAAATATTGTTATCATGTTTTTTTTATCATGTGTGCATCAAACACATGATAGGATAATTGTTTACCCTTGCCCTTGTCCTATCATATCCTTATTGAGCTCTATATCGTATCTTGTCTCTATCCTATCATGACCATCAAACATGCTCTTAGTTTCCTGTAATTAGAATAGATTTGATTTAATCTTATTTTAGTAAATGCCCTTTCCTTATTTAGGGTAGATTTGATACAGTCTATATATTATTTACACCTTAAATACCGAAAAATGGAAAAAATAAATTTAGACTTTTTTTCCTACTATTTTTCTTTTCATGTGATATAAGGTTGCTGGGCCAGCCACTAATGGTGTTTCTGTGACTGCAGATGATGTTGTATGGTGCAATTTTCGGTTGCTTGTCACCGATTCTTTCAGTTTCTGCATTTTTAAGTTACAAGTCTCCATTTGTGTATCCCAAGGATGAGGTCTTCTATACTATAAATTCTTTGATATATATTTAGTCTGGTTAGCTAATTTAACTTTGAATTAAATGTTGTGTGTCTATCTTCAGAGGCAGAATGTTGAAAGAGCAAAACTAACATTGTTGAATGATAAGCAAGATGGGCCTGGTGAGGGAAATGATATTGATAGACAATCTGATCATTTACTTATGATTATAGCTTACAAAAAATGGGAGACTATTTTGAACGAGGTCAGTATGTGATTCTGATTTGTTTTTTAGGCACGCCCTGGGTAATTAGTTTTAAGATTACCCTGGTTGAGGGTTGCAATATCTTATGGTATGCTGCCTTCTAAGTATTACTAATGCTCTCAGAAAATGGGATTGCACATGAAGTAACCTTACAAGTAGAAATGGCTACCATGTATCTCCTTGCGAGGGAAATAAGTAAATAAATGAATAGAGAAACTGCCCTTGCTTATCATAATCATTATGAAACTTTAGCTGTGGATATACTTAACTATTAGCTGTAAAAAAATGTGTTTATAAATGAGGGCGGTTCTCATCTTACAAGCTGGTTTTGTAAGAGTTGAGTTAGGCCCAACCCAGATTATACTAGAACTATCATATTTTGTAAGACTTATTTCATCATGGTATTGCCTTCTCTCAAAAAAAATATTGATTACATTTACATCTGCAGAAAGGACCTAAAGCTGCACAGCAATTCTGCAATTCATATTTTCTGAGCAGCTCTGTAATGTTTATGATAAGGTATTCTATTTTTTACTTCATCTTATTCAAGGGACTAAACTCCAGAGGGGTCTTTTGTTTATTATATGTTTTCTCCTGCATCTATCTCTTTTACTATTTTTCATTTAAGACATCTCTCAGCTACCTCTAAGTATTCTTTCGTCTCTCATTACTTAACAATTTTTTTTTATCTTCCCTTTCATTATATCATTTAATTAGTAATGTTCCTCGTGACATGTCTCTTGGTCCAAGTAAAAAGAAGAATATGCTGAAATGTTAAGTTTCAACACACCATAGGTTGAATTTACATAGAATGGACATAATGAATAGTGAATACTACAAATACAGTTTGTAATCCTTGTTTCGTTAGCATAATTATATATTCTAGGATTAGAGATAATGTATTTTTTCTCAATGAAAAGAATGGAGATACAATAGGCGTTATTGCTTCTTGCTGCACATGTAACTAAGTAACCCCAAACAAAGGTGCAATAAACTGATGTAGACCTCCTGTCTCCTGGGTTCCTTCCTTGTTGTCCCCAAGTTTATATGTGACATCCTTTGTCACAAAAGTAATTATCGTGATTAAATTAGTAAAAATACCAGACAATTAGGTATAATAAAAACATTTAAAATAAATAACAAAACCATAACAGCAGAAATAGCAAATCATACGAATTAAGAATCTAAACTCCTAATTATCACTATGATAAGAGCCGATTATAAATAAATCTCAAAATTAACGAAAAGCCAGCCAACACAGAGGAAACTAATGTGATCACATCCTGATGATCACTCATCAGCATCATCATTGATTTCATCTTATCGTGCCAGATCATCATTTACTCGCACGATTGATGTGCAAGCAGTCACAGGGGAAACAAACGAAGGTGAGTCATCATACTCAAGCATAAAATGAGCGGAGTATGATATTTCAAATGCAATGAAAAATTATTTAACTATGCAATCATCATAAATATGTAAACATTCAGTTAATATGTTATCATGTATGCATGGCAATACAATAAGCATGTTAATCATCAACTATCTCTCAATTGGATCCAGCTAACTCCGGGTTTATGTGGGTAGAGAAGCCACATAAGAGTCTTGTCAGGGTAATTTAGTATTCAACGTGAATGTCTTCCCCAATTGGATCCTACTTATATGAATGCATATACATAGGATATATATTGGTAGGCATTAATGCATGTTAAGGACATGCCAAAAGGCATGTTACTCAAAGCTTATTTTTCTGAATTGTATTTTCTATATCAGCACTTCTCAAGTACACGATTTATATGTATGCCAGGGAGATGAGGATACAGTTTGGAACATTGCTAGCAGATATTGGTCTCATCATTCTTCCAAAATTAAATCAGGTTTGCTGCCTTTTCTTATTAAGTACTCCCTCCGTTCCCTTTTAATTTTCACTTTCGCAGAAATTTTTTGTTTCTAATTAACTGTCACTTTCAAAGTTTAATACAACCTTAAATGTTGTTTTTCTTATATTACCCTTGGTTATTTATTGCAGAGAGAGAAAAATATATGAAATGGGATATTAAATGATTAGGGCTATTATAGAAAAAAGATAAATTGTTGTATCAAAAGTAGTAAAATGTATTTGTTGTCTTGGTTTGTGTAAAAAGTCAAAAAGTGACAATTAAAAAGAAACGGATTAAATGGCAGCGTTACTGTCCAATGGCGCTTATAAACATGTTCCCTTACATTCTGAAATGACTATCATTGGTTGTCGTGGGGTTTATATAGTGAAGGTTGGACCTAATGATCATATTGATCATTTCAAAGCTCATTTGATGGCAAAAGGATACACACATATTTATCTACAACTTACACGCATTTCAAAAATAGACAAAAACAAATTACACCATATTTGACATCAAAATTTTGATGTCAAAATACCATTTTTCTTAGACTATTTACATTATTACAAATATTCCTACATATGTCTTCTATGTTAAGTGCTATTAACGATATACCTAGCTTATAGTGCACTGCACAAAGGATAGCATTATATTTGTGTAAGCAGTATGTCAAAAATTTGATAAAATTGTAAGTGAGAATGCTTTATTTGTTATTTTCTCTGATGTATAATCTGGACAACCACTTCAGATGGATGGAAGAAAGATAGGAAGTCTTGACAGGTGGCTTTCTGATTCATCACAACCATTTAATATGTATGCACATCACCCGTCAATTCTAAAGGTAAGGTTTGAATATATCTAGTTATAACTTTTAGACAATGCTTGCTTCTTTTTCACCAAATCTTTAAGGTGATGTTCTGTGATTCTCTCACTTAGCCATTTGTATCTGTTCTCCAAGTTATGTTTAAAATATGATGTCATTTCCTTCATTTTGCAGTGTCCTAGTTGAGTTTATGCCATGACTTTTTCTATCTCTTTTGTAGTGTCCTGAGTGTAGTGTCATTTTATGTTTTTCGTTTTGTTATCATTTTAAAATCTTTATACTCATCCAAGAGGTTGTTTGAATTGTCACTTGATACCTTGAGATTGGAAGTATATTTCCTTTTTTACCATTCCAAATATCCCCAATATAAATCTGAGCTTTAACTGTTATTACTTTGCAGCATGTACTGAAAGGAAAATAACGACTAAGGATTTTAAAAGACTTTTCTATGATATAAAAATCTTGGGGTATTCAATCAAGAGTCTTTGTAACTTAAAAAAATTCTTGTGGTATTCAATCAAGACTCTTTTGTAACTTCAAAAAAGTTTAGTGGTATTCAATCAAGATTCTTTGTAACTTAAAAAAAGTCTTGTGGTATTCAAAAACATTCTATCAAAAACATTCTATTTTCAAAGGATTGTTTAACAAATTGGATTGAGGGATTTTGTGGGATTTTTTAGTGCATTTTTAGCATGCAAAAGTCTTTCATGAAAACATGAGATTTCTATGGATTGTTATTTCTTTTAAGATTTTTCCATCCCCCCTTTCTTTCATTCTCTCCCCTCTCTCTCTCCATCTCCTCTCCCTCTCTCTGTTCTCTCTCTATTCTCTCTCTCTCTCTCTCCCCCTCTCTCTATGTCTCTCTCTCCCTCTGTATTTTCTCTCCTGGTCTCTCTCTCCATCTCCTCTACCACTCTCTGTTCTCTCTCTATTTTCTCTCCTCTCTCTCTCTTCCCCCTCCCCTCTCTATGTCTCTCTCTCTCTCTATTTTCTCTCCTGGTCTCTCTATCTCTCTCTCTCTCTCTCTCTCTCTCTCTCTCCTTTCTCAATCTTTCAAAAAAAAGTGTGTATGGAGAATATTGTGAAAGAGAGATTGCTATAATAATTTATTTCAATAATTCTTTAAAATTCATAAAGTCTTTTGAAATTTTATAAACCCATAAAGTCATTTCAAATCCTTTAAAATCTTATGATATAAATCCTTTGAAATCCAAATTGTAAGTCTTGATAGTCTTTTAAAATCTTAAAAGTCATTAAAATCTTGCAAAGTCTTACAAAATCCACAAGACTTTTTTAAACAAAAATTGTCTTTTAAAATCTCAATCCAATACACCCCCCTAAATTTAGTGATTAATATTGTCAGAAATTCTGGATTGATGCCTTTCTCTATTGCATTCTATACTATAAATAACAGTATCATTGATTATAAGTAATTACAATTCATAATGACAAATATATTGTCTAATTTATCTAACCTATTCTAGGAAAGTAAATTATTTACAATAAAGACTAAGATTGATACTTGATTAACAAATATGAGTAATCATTTTACCACCTAAGTGAAAGGCTTGGCCCAAGATTCTGCAAAACTAAAGCATGTTACATTTTCTAATTGTTATCGGATTTTTCTATTTTTCATGCAATCCGTCTTCCATGTCTAGAATACGAATAATAGTTCTTATTACATATCATTTGAAAGAGTAATCCATTTGTACTTGGGAAAATGGGCCAAGGGTCAGTCCTTGTACAAGGTTACTCATTCTCTAGACCCTCCTATTTCATGACCTATCTATCCTATACAGAAATTAGAAGTGGTATAGAAGTGATGTTAAAAAAAAAAATAATGACCAAATATCACGATCAGATGTTATTTCAAGCAAAGATCTCTGAGTGTACCCTTGCAGGCTATACTATGTGCAGGTTTATACCCCAATGTAGCAGCTGGTGAACAAGGTATTGTTTCAGCAGCTCTCACCAGCCTTAAGCAGTCTCCTAGCACTGCGAATTCTAGTCATACAGTCTGGTTTGATGGAAGAAGAGAAGTTCATGTCCACCCGTCTTCTATCAACAGTAGCACAAAAGCATTCAAGTACCCGTTTCTTGTCTTCCTTGAAAAGGTTTGTAAAGTTTTTGCAGAACTTTGTTAAGATTCCTTTTTTTGCTTAAAATGTTTCTTGAACATAATTTGGAAATGTATTATCTCTTTAAGTCTGTTCATTTTGCTGCTTTGAAATCAATGTAATGTAATAATATGTATATCAATATTATAAGAAAATATCTTAGAATATATTTGATATTATATTAGAGAATCTTAGTTTAGTTCTTACGATTTGTTTATAATCTTAGAGTATCGTAGATTATCTCTTTGGATTAGTTTTTTATATTACCTATTATGATTGTTTCTTAATTTCTCTATTTATTTAGGATTAAGTCTATGTATCCTTACAACGGGGATTAGTGTTCAGTCTTTCGTATCAAGTTATTAGCAATAATATTCAATGTTATTAACTATAAATTTGTATTAGTGTTCACCATTTTGTATCAAGTATATTATAGAAAAAAAGTATATATCAAGTTATTAACAATAATATTCAAAGTTCTTATTTTTTTTTTCTCTCCTCCTTGTCTAAAACGCATAGTTTCAACATGGTATTTGCAGCTTGGTTTGATCCTCTGTTACCTGTCTTGTCAATATTCTCTTCCCGAGTTCCCGAAAGTTTGCAAATGTAGTTACAGCTGTATTTAAAATTTATTCAATTGAACACTTCTCTTTTTCTTGTTATTTCAACCGGTTTCCTCCTTCTGTGGTCATGTAACCCTTTTCCCAGCGTGTTTCATCTTTTCTTGCCTCCTCCAGTGTCATCAGTTGTCGTCCACTGCTGCCAAAGAAATTTCCAGGGACTTATATACCACCACCAGCGAGAATTATTTTCAGTACTTTCCACGCACGCGCCACCCTCTGAAGCTCTGTTTGCAACGCCGTCGGTGCCATTCAACTCGTCAGCGCTTCCTTAGTTCAGTTTGGGGCTCGTTTGTTTAATTCTGCCACTTGATCAATGTGGTCCAGCCGCCACCTGATCATCGCGTTACTGTTTGTGCCTATCTATTTTTGGTGTTTCTGTTGCTGCTTGGTTTTTGAAACCTTAATTTGCAGCATCTAGTGCTTCTTTGGTGCTGTTGCTATTTTGCTACATCATAGTTATTTCTAAACATTCATCTAACGCTCTGATTTGGTTGACAGTGACGCCATCGACACCACCCTCGGGTTTAAGTTTTTGTTAGGATTTCGGGTACGGTTAGCGCTGATCCAGTATTGTTTTAGTTTAGTATTTGTTCGATCCTATGTTAGCTTGGGCTTCAATTGGTTGTTCAGTGTTTGTTTTTCTGCACAAACATTATTGGCTGATTGTTTTGGCGTTCGTCGTAGGTTTATTCCTTTTTCTGGTCTGATTATATCAGGTGTTATATTTTCTATTTCAAATGGTATATTTGTAACAAGTTTAAAGCGAAGAAAACTTTAGCTTGAGGGCGAGTGTTAGAATATAAGGAAATATAATATCATTGATATTACGAGTCCGTTTATTTCCTGATTTCCCTATTTATTTTAGATTGAGACTATGTATCGCTATAAATAGGAATTAGCGTTCAGTCTTTAGTATCAAGCTATTATCAAGTTACTAATTTTAATATTTGAAGTTCTAATTTTTTTCTCTGCTCCTTTTGTCTAAAACAGATAGCAGTATGTGTTTACAATTCTAAAATAATTTAAATAATCCTGTAACTACTTTGGATGTTCTTTCTAGAGAAATTATGTGCATGGCTAACTTTTCTTATAATCTCAGTTTAATATTTTGAGAAAGTGAATTTTTGTCTCAATTGCATACATCAAGTTACATACAGGAGAATATATAACGAGACATAAATATAAGGATTTATATTTTTCCTAATTAATGTAATTGCATCATTATCCTGTTTACACTAATTTTAAAACACCCCTTCAAGTAATATATAAAATATATACATCAAACTTGTTACATTTATAATTAATCTGTTTACCTGTCAATGACGTAAATGTTAAAATTGTCAGGTTGAAACGAACAAAATATTTCTACGAGATACTTCAGTCATTTCTCCATACTCAATTTTGCTCTTTGGAGGGTCAATCAACGTTCAGCATCAGGTACATATTCTATTACTCTATTCCCAAATAAATTATACTTATGGGCTTATGGCAATGGCTAAGATAGACTACCTATACCTCAATTGGTGGTCCACCATGAACTAGGTAATTATATAGCAGTTTCGTTAATATTTTGATATTCTTTAGTTTTCTAGATTTATAAAATCATTCCTAAAATATTAGATTTGATATTTTTTAAGCCTTGACTGTGATCTTGTCCATTCAAAGTTGTTCACTATTTTTCTGAAATTTCACAATGAAATTCAGAAACAATACACCATTTTATTTAAGTTTTTATTGCGGAAAAAAAATACTCTTTTGCACCTTTTATCGTTTTATGGTGTTTTATGCCACGGTTTGTCGGTCCTCATGTCCACATACCAGTCAATAAAACTGAAGCATTGAGAAAAATACCATGATTATTGAAATTCTTGATACCATTTATTTTATTTGCCAACTTGCCTTCAAAATTTTGGGGTGATAATTGTTCTTAATGCTCGTTTTGTGGGTGTCTGTTCTCTAGTTTAGACTTGTTCTTTCAATTACTAAATTATTTAGTTAACAAAGGCAGTTTAATGAGAAATTCTCAATTGGTTGATTTTGAAAATATTTTATGTGCTTAGGGGAATTGTTCTTAGCTTTTAAAATGTTGCTTTTTGCTCTAAACTATCTATTTATGTAACTATTCGTAGTTGAATTAGTCATGGGGGACTTTGTTGACATTCTAATCTTATTCTAAAAAATTCAAGTAGATTTATAATTCTAAGGTAATCCCCACATTTGAATCATATTTTTTCGATGGGTTTAGAACCTTGCTTTCTAATTTTCACCTATTTACCAATTCAACTAAATAGGAAAATATAACAAGCAATCAAATGCCTAATTGAAAAATATTTACTATCTGTGACATGGAACCAAAAGAGATCTTTGTGGCAAATTATTAATCAGAGGAAACAGAACCATGTGGTAGAATCACAAGACATTTAGCTCTCTCTCTCTAGATTGTTTAATGCTGCTCTTTCAAGTGTGAAATTCTTGTTTGTTTTGAACTTTCTTTCCTTTACATGATAGACTGGACTGGTCATCATCGATGGATGGTTAAAATTGAATGCACCTGCCCAAATAGCTGTCTTGTTCAAGGAGCTACGGTTGACTCTACATTCCATTTTGAAGGAACTTATTAGAAAACCAGAGGTACCACTTTATAGATATATTCCATTTCTAATGATATTTTGAATGTCTTGAAGCTTTCCCATTGCCCATCATGTTTCTCTTATCCTCTTCGTTGGTATTAATGCATCAAAGTCTACCTTAATCTTATTATTGTTTCAGTTAAATTAACTTAAAGCTTATATTCTTCTGTTATTTGTGTGGTATCGTAACTTAATGCTATTTGTTTTATTTTGTTGTAGTAACAACACGGTTATTTTTTGTTTGTTTGTTTTCAGAATGTGATCCTTCTAAATGATGAGATCATTAAGTCTATCATCAATCTTCTTTTAGAAGAAGGCAGTGTGCCTAAATGATTGAGTGTCAGAGTTACATGGAAGAAAGCTGTATCTGCTATGCACTTCAGAGATTCGGTCATTCTTAGGAGTAAAGGGAGCTGAGCCTTCTCATCCCTGAAAACAAACAAGAGCCCTTTTTTGGACCATTGAGTATGAACTGGACCTCAACAATAATCATGTATGCACTTTAAACGTGGTAAAGGGCTAGCATATTAATTTTCTAGGTAGGCAGAGTAGTGATTTTATTCAAGCATAGACAAAGTGATTCTTTGCACAATATTAACCTTGATGCCAAACCTATAATTTGTGTAGGGTGTTTTGTTCATGAAAATATCTTTGTACTCGTAAATATCTTATTTGGTAAGATGTGGTTGGATGCAGGTGTAAACAACTTTATACTAATGTTGCATACCAATTAAATTTATAATATCATACAGTATAAAAATCATATGAAATTGGGGTTTTTCATGAGATTACTTGCCAAACAAGTTAATAAATGCTTTTAATAAATAGGTAAAATAACCAAAATCTGGACCTTATCGTCCCTGATATGAGCCTTGAGGGCTAATTGTGAAGGTGGAGGTGATGTTAGGCAGAGGGTTGATCCCCACTTAGAAGAAGGCGATGTGTTAGTGGGCTGGAATGATGCAAGGCCTAAACAATGGAGAGCATATGTAAGAAAGAAAAAGAAAGAAAACGTACAAAAAGTGTCATTGCGCCTAGCTGGCAGGTTTTGTTACGATATTACCCTAATAAACAGGAGTGCATGGGGAATTAGTTATTCATTCAATCATTTTCATGCTCACCTTTACGGTTAGACAATAAGAGAATAGGTTTCTATGATTGTGGAGCTTGGCTCTGGTTCTTATTTTATGTTTTTATTATTATTCCATTAATACAAGAAATATCTTCATCCATTTCTATCTTACCTTTGCTCTATCATATTCTCTGCCTGCAGAAACTTTATTTTTGTATCCCCTAAAATAAAGGTGGTTTTAGAAACAGGAAGAGGTGTTAGTTCTCTTCAACTTCCCTCCTATCATGTCACAAAACAATATGTTGGAGGCGTGAATGGTTATCTGCTAGAGGCTGGAGTGCATGGTGGTCCGATGTTGAAGTGGCCTCATAACAAATGAGAATTGTTATTGGTCAGTTTTTGTTCTAGTATGGTAGAGATGGATAAGCATTTCCATGGTGGTTCATAGAGGGAGATGGAGGTTCTCGTGGTTTCAGTTATTAGCGAAGTTGCATGTGTCAGATTCTGCATGATGAGATTGTTAGGTTTCATGGTGAATGGTTTGGTCGTGAGAACTCGGTTGATAATGGATGCTACTGCGAGTGACTAGTTTGAGACTTTATAAGTGATTCTTGTTCTCGTTTTTTGAAGTGCGGTGAATTTTAGAGGTTAAAAAATAGGCTAAATTACACCAGGGTCCTTTAAGTTTGAGGTTTGTAACAGATAAGTTCAAGTTATTTTGGTTACACATAAGTCCTTTAAGTTTGTAATGATAAAAATGGAGTTAGGGTTTGAAAATTGGGGGAAAATGGTATGTAAGGACGAAGGAGATGGCATTAGCCACATCAAATCACAAAAATGCCATGTTTTGCCCTTCAGCATGCCATGTCATTCACTTAACCGCCACATGAGCGTTTTTGTAACGTTTGGTTAACAGAAGGACTAAATTGAAACCGTTTACAAACTTAAAGGACTTATGTGTGACTAAAATAACTTGACTTATTTGTTACAAACCTCAAACTTAAAGGACCCCTGGTGTAATTTAACCTAAAAAATAAGATAGAGGTTTGAGCAATTATAATAATTTATTAAAAAAAGCATGATTCATGGTGGAACAAGTGGACCACCTTATAAACGTATATATGCTAAGGAACAAGTGGACAACCTTATAAACGTATATATGCTAACTTTGATAAATTTTGATTGTCAAGTTAAGCACAATATATACTTCTATTACAAAATGTGATGTTTTAGAAAAGCTATAGGACACAGTTCATCAAAAACAAATGTTAGGACACAAAATTCTGAATTTATAAGTATTATGTTTATTATTAAGTTAAAATATGTTATAATAAGTATTGAGAAATTGACATGTGGTCTTGTGATAAATCTAGCATCACGTGAAAAGAGTATCAAATAAAAGAGTTTGGTAATACTTGATAGATGGGCAAAGGCATAAATTCTTGCTCAAGATAAAATCTGTAGAATGATCCATACAAAGTTTATGTACCATTTCATGTGTGAGAATTGCATCATCATGCGTGATTTTCAAATTCCAATTGCATCAAGCAGCTGGGAATGCTGAGACACTGAAACTAGTGAATTAGCTACAATTGCACCACTGGCAGCAACTGCAGGGACTCCAATGCCAGGAAAAGTGGAGTCTCCACAACAATAAAGGTGTGGGATTGGAGTTGAATGTCCAGGAAAGGTATCTGTACCAGCTTGCATAGCTGGTCCATATGTTCCTCTGTTCCTCCGAAGAAACCTTTGATGTGTGAGTGGACTTCCAACTAACTTCACTTCACATTTCTCCCTGCTGAATCCTGGTCCCACTGCTCTCTCCACTGCTCTCCACATTATCTATTTGTTGTTTGAAATAATAATCATTAATTAAAAACACATATGCTGCTTGCTGTTATTCATTCATTCAATTTCATATATACCTCTGATCTTTGAGCTTTAAGATTTCTGTATTCGGCACTCTTACGATCAAGTCCTTCCCACAACTCAAATGGTTCAGTTCCTGGAAGATAAGCATGTAACACATGTTTCCTAATAGGTGCCAGATTAGGAGTAAGTACACTAGGAACTGATATCAACACAACATTCTGATCTGCGTCAACTCCTCTTTCCCAATCATTTACAACTATATGATGAATTCCTAGATCACTGCGTATACCCTGCTCACTCGATGTTGAATAATTCAAACAGATGCATGGCAAGTGAAAGACTAAATAAAACAAATCACCAAAACCTCACCTCAGCATCAAATCCCAAATGGAGATGCATGAAAGATTCACACTGACTAGTCGTGTTAATCCTATTTGAGTAAGATTTTGGAACAACTTCTTGAGGGAGCAATTTTAAAGTATCCCACATTGATGCATTGCTCACAACAGCCTTCTTGGCACGTATGAACTGCAGCAAGCATAACACATGATAAAGTCGATATTTTCTTATCAATATTCATTCCAAATTAATATACTTACTTGGCCGCTTCTCAGCTTCACTCCAATGGCTCTGTCATTTTCAACAACAATCTTTTCCACGTGACTTTGAAGAGAAATCCGCCCACCAAACTTCTCTAGTCCTCGTACAAGAGCATCGACAATACCTGCAGCTCCATCAAGGGGGTACTCAAGACAGCCCCCTGGTTTGTACCATTCTGCAAACATGTAAACCTGAGGGACGGGAGAGCAACTGTTTTGTCATCAATAGAATATTAGCAGACAACGTTTCACTAATGTTTCAACCAGCACTATTTCGTTAGTTTTCTATCCATTTAACTGCTGCTTTTAGGTGATTTTTAAGAAATGAAATTGGTCAATCAGTCAACTACCTCTAAATGAACAACAGGAATCAAAATTTAACAAAAGTCCCTTTAGATATTTATGTGTTATGCACACTGTTAATAATCTATCTGTACAAAAAAATGAGAAGATAGAAACTTGTTATTGTGGTCGTAAATAATGTAATGATATAAATAAATGATTGCACATTGATGAGTGGTAATGGTAATTGGAGATATGTGAAATATAGTACCATCTCTGCAGACAGTATACAATCAGATTTGACACCGGCAAGCAAGAAGGAGAGTAAGTCAATCCAATTGCGTATGAAAGGATTCTTTAGTTGCAAAGAGTCAAGTATTTGGGAAAAAGGTGAGAGAAGTTGTGTGGAACGAAGAGCAGCCTGAGGACCCATTTGGAAAAAGGTATTGAAAAGAGAAGGTGCATATCTAGCAGCAGCGGTGTAAAGAACACCGAAATCTCCTCGAACAGATAGAGGGGGAAGAGCCATTGCAGCTGTAGACAAGGGAAGTACAGCATCCAAAAGCTTCTGCCATTCTTGAACAGCTTCAGGACCTGCATAGTTGTGAAGGTCCTTTAAAAACTCAGTAGGACCTATGCGAGACAAGAAATCAGCTTCAGGTACATGGACCATCCATGAATCATAAGTAGCACAGGGGACGGACTCTCCCAAAGCATCAAGAACTTGAGCAAGAGGGTTAGCCTGTGGACCTCTTGACTGCAAACCAGAGAATAAAGATGGACCGGAATCAAACTTATAGCCTTTGACATCAAAAGAATGAGCAGCACCTCCAGCATGGTCGTGGCTTTCGAAAACGACAACATCTTGTTCGTATCTTGCCAACAGTGCTGCACAACTCAGTCCACCAATACCACTCCCAATCACAATTACATCTGTTTCTGTTTCATCTACTTTGTTGCTGCTGTTTCGCACCACAACCCCACCTTTCCTCATCCTCCCATTACTATGACTATGATGATGATCATCATAAATTCTTGAACAGTATCTTCTCACTCTCATTACATTACAAGGAAACACACCAACACTTACACCCCTTATCGTATTCATAGCATGGCATGGCATGGGAACCAAACACCAAATCAAATATTATGTTGTTGTTTCTTTTCAAGTTGCAACTCCTCTGTCTTCAGTTGAGCCACGTCACTACCCTACCCAATTTCCTTTCTTTCAATATCCTCTTCAAAAACATTCACCTAAACTAATACTTTCTCCTCTCTTAAATACTCCCTCCGTCTTGAATATAAGAAACAAAAAAAAACACACATATTATGAAAGTGGATTGACTGCATTTAAGTCATTATAAAAAATATCATTTTTTCAATTTTGTCCTTGTCTTGGAATAGTACACATTCAGACATTAATGATAGAAACATTTTATTAGGAAACATGACTTTTGAACTACACCAATGAAAAATCTTTGGAAAGTGTTAAATATGGGAATGTGAAACAAATTGGATAAAGTTAATAAGAGTAAAATTGGAATAGTGACATTTAATATAATGACTTTTGTATATTTTTGCTTACATTTAAGATCAATATTTTTGTTTTGTTTCTTACATTCGAAACCGGAGGAAGTATAAAAGACAATCTTTTATCCAATTAATTTTAATATATCAATTTTGTTGACTTAATTGCCTCTAATATTTACACTTATGACCCGAGAGAATAATATTCTTAAAACATAAAAATTAAAATACATTCTATATGATACAATAAAATGTTTTAACAAATAAATGATTTATCGGTCCAAAAAATTTTAATTTTAATTCATATTTTTTTTTCTTTTTGGTGGGGTGTGTCAGTCCATGCAATAGTGCAACGCATAGAGGACACTCGAGAAGCCCAATAGTAAGCTACTGAGATGGCTTCTCCCCCTCAAAAAAGTAATTTAATATCGTGTGACCCATTGGGCCACATATGACATGAGATTATAGTTACGTTTGTTTCAACTTTAAAATACAATCTATAGATTTTTTTTAAAGATTTTAATATAAATCTGAAACTATTTATGTTTGCTTAGTGTCCCTAATAAATTTTAAAAAATATGAAATGATTTTTAACTTGTTTCATGTGTTATCTCTTTTTTTTAATAGATTTTAGAAAAAGCTAATCCTAATAACATTTCATTTTAGAGTAAAAAATATTTTTTTTTGAAAAATATGATTTTTTTTTAAAAAAAAATTCTAAGCAAAACATTGTAAAATGAAAAGGTGTTTTTTTATTAAAAAAATCTAAAAAAAGAAGCTAAAACAAATGCACCATATGGGTACGTTTGTGTTCAATTTGTTTTAAAAAAAAAAATATATTTTGTTAGAGATTTTTAAAAAATCTGAAGCTATTTCTATTTGTTTATCACCTATAAAAGTCACTCTTTTAAAAAAAATTATTTTTGACTTGTTCATGAGTTACCTCTTCGTTTTTAAAAAAAAATAGATTTTGCAATGTATTACCAACGAAGTTAAACTCACGGGACTTTTATACTCTACTCTACATCCAATATAAAACTTACCAATTACGTAAAAATATTATATGAATGGTTAATCATATTTCACCTCGGTATATTTCTTAAAAAAATGTAGAAATCTTTATAATATACACTCCCTCCCCCATTTTTTGATCTCAAATCCTATGTGTCAATTTCTTAACCTACCAATGCCAAATCAGCAAAATTTGTAAGCACATTTTATCACCCATTTTAGCAATTTGGATCAGAAAACAAGATGTTCAACAATTTTTCAGATTTTTTAAATCATGAAAAATCAATTTTAACCATTAAAATTTGAATGGGTGCATTCCCCTCCAAGAAATAGTGATTTCAGGCCTATTTTTAAGAAACAAACAAAAACAAATTTGAAATTAGGTCCAACCTTTCCAAGTCCAACACTCCAACCCAACACTGTTACACCTTTTCTTCAAAAAATATTTAATGCAAAACCAGAAAAAGAATGCTTTCCCTGTTATGAAGCTGAAAAGTTCAACTCCAAGCCTTCCATATGCAAAAAATTTCAGCTATCAGACAAACCCCATAACTCCACCTCTGTGCCAATGCCAAAATTCACTCAGAATTCAAATTCAAATCCTCAATTTCAATGTCTCATTCTATCTTTCTTCTTCTCTCTCAACGAATCTCACTCTCTCTTTTTCATCTTCTCTCCTCTTCTCTTTCATTTTTTTCATTATTCGGAATCACCTATCAATCAAGAGCCAAACACGATTTTGAATTAGATACCAGAAATCAATTAGAAACCAGATTTGAGGAAGAACATATTTAGTTTTACAAATCCCGTCATTGATTCCCGAATCTAAAACCGGCCACCTAAAAGGTCTTCTCTCTTACTCTCAAGGTTTTGTATTTTTAGATTTTTCTCAAGCAAGTTTCAATTTGACAAGAGTACTTTTTCTTTTTTCATAAATTATGGAAATGGTGTTGAATTTGTTTTATTTATGTATTTGATTTGATTTATTTATTGTGAAATTTAGCACTCACCAAGTGTTTGAGAAAATGTCTCAATAAAAAGATTGTTAGTTTTGATATTGATATTGATATAGAACATTTTTTTCTTTTCATTCACTTCACCATTCTAACTATTGTTTTCAATTTGTACCATAATATGGTTCCAATTCACTTCACCTTCAATGTTTTAACACTTCATTGATAAATATTTTTGATACAGATTCATATCTTTTCAGTTCTGGTGGAAAGATGTAATATATTTTATATTATGTCATTGTGTATGTTATTTGATTGGACTTTGGTTTTCTTTGTGCCCTGATTTCCCTAATCACATCATAGATCTTTGTGAGCAGGGATATTTTTTGCTATATATTTGGAACTAAGACTTGATTTTGTTTTAAATTTGTGTTGTTGATCTTCTTTTGTTCTGATTTTGTTATATATTTGAAGAATTCCTTCTTATCATGTTTCAATATTGTTAGTTTTGACCACAGTCACTTCAAATCGTTTTTTGATTGGTGAAAACTTGATTTGTGGTTGATGCAGCGAAAGGCGCGAGTTGAAGCAGATGAGGGAAATGGTGCTGAGAATCGTTTGAAGATAAGTCTCTGATTATCACTAAATTTTGTTACTTTTATAAATTAATCTTATTTTTATAACCATTCATGAATTTAATAGTTGATTGTATTTTTTTTTTATTTCATTATCTATATTGGGTTTCTCTTCAAGTGATTGAAATTGTTATCATTTTTATAATCTAATTTGCAATGTATACTCACTGATGCAGAGGCTTTATATCTACAATATATGTGTTGGACAACCATGCTTTAATTCGGTAAGAATACCAATCAATTGTCAAATTTTATTATTGATAAAATTGTTGGACCAATTTTAGTCATGCTATTCATAAAATGAAATGAAGTTTGGGTTTCTAATTTACTGATCTTGATTCAAGGTTTCTTATTTTTGTAATTAATTTACATATTTGTTATTTGATCCTTAAGATATGCAATTTTAAACACAATTCATTTATTGATATTTTCCTTGGCTAAAGAGCAATTTGAAAGGGTTTAATTTCTCAACTCATCAATGTTTGAACGCTATTTTCTTTTTATGCCACTTATAGCATATCATTATTTTTCAAACCTTCTTTCTACAAATGACCAGCCCCATTCCATCTGCAATTTTCTTTAAACACAAGATGCTTTGTTGGTCCCCTAAAAAAATATGATTTGTTGTACACATGACCAATCCCATTCCATCTGCAATTTTCTCCTTTTTTCAATCAAGTTTTCAAATTCAAATCCCCCCAAAATATAATCTGATCCCTATATTTGTGGCTGGCAGTGTTGGACTTTCACCTTTTGCAATGTCTATGGATGTGGCCTCACTGATTGCTCCTTGGTGTCAAACTATGGTAAATATTTTATACCCATTAGGTTGATCCTTTGATATTCTGTGTTTACTATAAACTCAATTGTTGATCCTAATGTTCTTTCCATACACCCTATGGGAAAGTTTTTTGTGGGATTTCAATTCTAGGAGCAAAGGGATTATCATCTTTTCGTAATCATAGTCTTAAACTAGCTATCATATTCTTCTATATGAAATTTTGTGAAAAGTCCATGTCTTTGAAGATACTAATTGTTAGCTGAAATATTTTGTACAAATTTACTCTTTGCCATTTTCAGTTGATGGGCCACAAGATAAAATTCCTGCCAGGAGGTATATTCTCATGAAAAGTCCCTAACTTTAGGTTTGTTTGATTCATTCTCTTTATATGATAGATGGTTTATCTAATTAATATTGCTGCAAGAGGTTTGCAAAGGTATATGCAAGATGCCCATTTGTTGTTAACAAATACAAACCTTTGTCTCTGTTAACTATGTTTTTTTTTATCTTCGCTCTTAACATTAGTCTGTACTTATAGGGTTTTGCTAATACAGACCCACATGAAAAATAGGTGTGTATTAGCTTTGACCACCTTTTTGTTTTGGACAAAAAACCCAAACATCCCTTTTAAAAACATGTTTCATTCGATGGGCAGTAAAGTAAGTTTGCTTTTATTTATTTATTCTCTCTCCTTATTACAATAAATGATCATCCCTTTTAGTGATCGATTTTATTGACTCAACCATTTGGAATTGATAATTATTTATTTTAGGTATCTTTTTCTTTATTATATATTTTTTCGTTAACTTTTGTTTATAATTATAGTCATATAATTGTCTAAAAACTTGACTTCATTCAACAGAATCAAAAGCATTGTTTAGTTAATTTCATGAAAAGTGATGCTTACACTAAGCTATATTATACTTTCTTGATAGATTTGTATCCTTCTGTGTATGATTGTTGGAGTGGTTATTTCCATGGGAATCACAAGGTATACTTTACAGTGCTGTGTTTGTGCTTTTTGGTTCTATTTTCATGGCGAGGCTGCTTTTTATGTCCACTTGCCTTTGGTAATTGCTATCATGTTCTGATTTTAAGTTATGAGACTAAAATGCTCAATATAATGGATTAATATTTTACTGAATAAGGGTTTTTGATGTTTGTAGGATTGATGGTTCGGCGAGATTGGATGATATAAAACTGCAGGTCAGTACCGATTTTTGGTTATTTCATGTCTTACTTCAAAAGTTTATGTGTCTGTCTTCGATTTTTTTATAAAAACACTTGGCTACAAATGACCAATGAAATTGCATGGTTGGGTTTTAGTACTATTGAATGGGGTTTAGTACATTGAGTAATTTCAATTTGCTGAGCTATGCAACCATTGTTTTAAAATTGTGTTTTGTGAGCTTTAATTCGGTCTCTTTATCAGCTAATTTTTTGTTTATTTACTTGACAATATTTCATTTCCATATCATTTGTTGAAGATCTGACCAACATAGTTGAATGGTTATAGGTATCAAATTTCTTTGGTAACAAAATGCATGGCTACTCTATTTTAAGGTATTGCATCTCCTTCACCAACTGGCTTTTTTTAATGTTATTAAGCCTACACAATGTTTAAATTAATGATCAACTCCACTCTTTTCTTCTTATTTATCTTTCCTCTGTCTCTATAATGTCATGACTCTACATTAATGACATAAGCATGGCATAACCTAAAAAAGAAGTATCTTTTGTTAAATGAGTATAAGTATTCTTTTTTATTTTCTCTCTCTGGTTCTAAATTCAAAATTGTACATGGACAACAGCTCCATCATATTTGACAAGCATCCTTATCAAATCGCAGAATACACCTTTATTAGTAAAACTTTGTGTTTGCAAGGTGATGTAGCCAAAGAATATAGCAAGGTGAATAAGAGAATATCATTCTGCATGGTATATTGGAACCAAAATTATAGAATGTAATTGGTGAGAAATGAAAAAGGATGATGGTTGTATCAAGTATGAATTAGTAGATAATATCTTTGCAATCTACTGAGTTGTGTTTTCTGGTGCAGCAAAGGAAGCTAACACTGTTTTTCATACAAATGAAAGATAATCCTACTTCAGCCATAGAATGGAGATGGTAGTGATCACATAAAAGATACTTCATCTTGAAAATGGAGATGTTAGTGATCCCATAAAAGGTCGTCACTAAAAGCATAGAACACATCAGATGGTATACAAAGTTGATTTTTGGAAATGATTTTTATTTCAAGTTTTATATCATTAATTATTCCTTAGTTTCTACGGGTGACTCTGTAACATTGAATTAAATGTGAACACTATTTTAACTTGGTATGCTAAGTTTATGAAAGACAATCTTGATAAGACATTTTGTGCGTATATGTGAACACGTTTTTGATAGATACTAAGTCTCTTTTTGAATTATGATTTTATTTTTTATATTGATCATTAATAAATAATATACAGTTTCTCCTTAGAAAAATTAGTATCACTGTTTTTTTTATGCACAATTTACTTAATATTTTTTAATAATATATTCCAATAACTTGGTAATAATAGAGAAACAACTATTATGGTTAAACAAATTAGTGTGGCCTCAATTTGGGTAAACATTTACTTCCTTTGTTTTAATTTATCTTTGTAAAAATAGACAAAATTATTTTATTTAAATTTATCTTTGTAAACATAGACAAAATCTTAAGACTCACTTTTTTGTTTGCCCATTCATTAGGATAATTGAAAAAATATCCCCACGGACGGCTTAAGGAATCATCTTCCTCATAGTGTATTTTGAACCAGTAGTAATGATAGAGAAACAACTATTCTTATGGGTAAACAAACAAGGCCTCAATTTCTGTAAACATTTACTTCCCTTTTTTCTTTTTAATTTATCTTTGTAAACATAAACAAAATTATCATTTGACTTAAGACTCACTCTTTGTTTATCCATTCATTAGGATAATTTCAAAAGTTTGCCTCCAACAAACACGGGAGGCTTTTGGAATCTTCCTCCTCATTTTGTATTTTGAATCAAAAGCATATATATGGATTCTCTATTTTTCATTCGACTTTTTGTACAACTTTGTGTACAAAATTATCATTTTTCTTTTTATTTTCTCTCTCTGGTTCTAAATTCAAAATTGTACATGGACAACAGCTCCATCATATTTGACAAGCATCCTTATCAAATCACAGAATACACCTTTATTAGTAGAACTTTGTGTTTGCAAGGTGATGTAGCCAAAGAATATAGCAAGGTGAATAAGAGAATATCATTCTGCATGGTATATTGGAACCAAAATTATAGAATGTAATTGGTGAGAAATGAAAAAGGATGATGGTTGTATCAAGTATGAATTAGTAGATAATATCTTTGCAATCTACTGAGTTGTGTTTTCTGGTGCAGCAAAGGAAGCTAACACCGTTTTTCATACAAATGAAAGATAATCCTACTTCAGCCATAGAATGGAGATGGTAGTGATCACATAAAAGATACTTCATCTTGAAAATGGAGATGTTAGTGATCCCATAAAAGGTCGTCACTAAGAGCATAGAACACATCAGATGGTATACAAAGTTGATTTTTGGAAATGATTTTTATTTCAAGTTTTATATCATTAATTATTCTTTAGTTTCTACGGGTGACTCTGTAACATTGAATTAAATGTGAACAATATTTTAACTTGGTATGCTAAGTTTATGAAAGACAATCTTGATAAGACATTTTGTGCGTATATGTGAACACGTTTTTGATAGATACTAAGTCTCTTTTTGAATTGTGATTTTATTTTTTATATTGATCATTAATAAATAATATACAGTTTCTCCTTAGAAAAATTAGTATCACTGTTTTTTTTATGCACAATTTACTTAATATTTTTTAATAATATATTCCAATAACTTGGTAATAATAGAGAAACAACTATTATGGTTAAACAAATTAGTGTGGCCTCAATTTGGGTAAACATTTACTTCCTTTGTTTTAATTTATCTTTGTAAAAATAGACAAAATTATTTTATTTAAATTTATCTTTGTAAACATAGACAAAATCTTAAGACTCACTTTTTTGTTTGCCCATTCATTAGGATAATTGAAAAAATATCCCCACGGACGGCTTAAGGAATCATCTTCCTCATAGTGTATTTTGAACCAGTAGTAATGATAGAGAAACAACTATTCTTATGGGTAAACAAACAAGGCCTCAATTTCTGTAAACATTTACTTCCCTTTTTTCTTTTTAATTTATCTTTGTAAACATAAACAAAATTATCATTTGACTTAAGACTCACTCTTTTTTTATCCATTCATTAGGATAATTTCAAAAATTTGCCTCCAACAAACACGGGAGGCTTTTGGAATCTTCCTCCTCATTGTGTATTTTGAATCAAAAGCACATATATGGATTCTCTATTTTTCATTCGACTTTTTGTACAACTTTGTGTACAAAATTATCATTTTTCTTTTTATTTTCTCTCTCTGGTTCTAAATTCAAAATTGTACATGGACAACAGCTCCATCATATTTGACAAGCATCCTTATCAAATCGCAGAATACACCTTTATTAGTAGAACTTTGTGTTTGCAAGGTGATGTAGCCAAAGAATATAGCAAGGTGAATAAGAGAATATCATTCTGCATGGTATATTGGAACCAAAATTATAGAATGTAATTGGTGAGAAATGAAAAAGGATGATGGTTGTATCAAGTATGAATTAGTAGATAATATCTTTGCAATCTACTGAGTTGTGTTTTCTGGTGCAGCAAAGGAAGCTAACACCGTTTTTCATACAAATGAAAGATAATCCTACTTCAGCCATAGAATGGAGATGGTAGTGATCACATAAAAGATACTTCATCTTGAAAATGGAGATGTTAGTGATCCCATAAAAGGTCGTCACTAAGAGCATAGAACACATCAGATGGTATACAAAGTTGATTTTTGGAAATGATTTTTATTTCAAGTTTTATATCATTAATTATTCCTTAGTTTCTACGGGTGACACTGTAACATTGAATTAAATGTGAACACTATTTTAACTTGGTATGCTAAGTTTATGAAAGACAATCTTGATAAGACATTTTGTGCGTATATGTGAACACGTTTTTGATAGATACTAAGTCTCTTTTTGAATTGTGATTTTATTTTTTATATTGATCATTAATAAATAATATACAGTTTCTCCTTAGAAAAATTAGTATCACTATTTTTTTTATGCACAATTTACTTAATATTTTTTAATAATATATTCCAATAACTTGGTAATAATAGAGAAAAAACTATTATGGTTAAACAAATTAGTGTGGCCTCAATTTGGGTAAACATTTACTTCCTTTGTTTTAATTTATCTTTGTAAAAATAGACAAAATTATTTTATTTAAATTTATCTTTGTAAACATAGACAAAATCTTAAGACTCACTTTTTTGTTTGCCCATTCATTAGGATAATTGAAAAAATATCCCCACGGGCGGCTTAAGGAATCATCTTCCTCATAGTGTATTTTGAACCAGTAGTAATGATAGAGAAACAACTATTCTTATGGGTAAACAAACAAGGCCTCAATTTCTGTAAACATTTACTTCCCTTTTTTCTTTTTAATTTATCTTTGTAAACATAAACAAAATTATCATTTGACTTAAGACTCACTCTTTGTTTATCCATTCATTAGGATAATTTCAAAAATTTGCCTCCAACAAACACGGGAGGCTTTTGGAATCTTCCTCCTCATTGTGTATTTTGAATCAAAAGCATATGTATGGATTCTCTATTTTTCATTCGACTTTTTGTATGGCATTGCAAATAAATGAGAAATCATCTTGCAACATAAAACAACAAGATTTGAGAGCCAAGTTTATTTATATGGGATGAGGCTCCTATGATGCATATATTCTGTTTTGAAGCTTTTGATCGTACTATGCGCGATTTGATGAGAGTTGAATTTGAGGAAAATTTGAATAAACCATTTGGAGGAAAAGATGTCATTTTGGATGGAGATTTTAGGAAAATTTTACCTGTGATTAGAAAAGGCACTAGACTAGACATAATGAAGTCAACCATCAACTCTTATCTTTAAGGTGAAGAAAAGCAATATCTGAGTTCTGATACACCTAGCAAGTCCGATGAGGATTATGATATTCAAGAAGATTGGTGTACTACTGAGTTTCTTAATGATGTCAAATGTTATGGGATACCAAACCGTCGTCTGACATTGAAGGTTGGAGTTCCCATCATGTTGTTAAGAAACATTGATCAATCAAGTGGTTTATGCAATGGAACACTCTTGCGAGTTTACCATCTTGGGAAAAATATCATTGGTGCCATTGTCATTACTGGCAAGTATAGGTCAAAAGGTCTTAATCCCAAGAATGGATTTGGTTCCCTCAAATTCAGGATTTCAATTCAAATCCAATAGAAGGCAATTCCTTATTTCCTTATGCTTTGCTATAACAATAAACAAAAGCCAAGGCTAGTCATTGTCTAAGGTTGAGTTGTATTTACCTCGACCGGATTTACACATGGACAGTTGTATGCTGCCGTGTCAAGAGTAACTACTAAGAAAGGGTTGAAAATGTTAATTTTAGATGAAGATGGCAACCCTTGCACCTCAACTGTCAATGTAGTTTATCCAGAAGTGTTTGAAAATTTGTAGATGGCAGGCATACAAGGTATGAATACATAGTTATTAAATTGAAGATGTTATAAGTTTCAAACACTATTATTTATACTATATAAATTAATTGAGATATCTTTCATTTATTTTGCAGTTTATTTTGGAGCTATAGTGGGGTAACAAATGCATCGTCTTCAAGGACATTTTTTTGATTGATTTTTTTGCTATTTATATATTTTGTCTTTGTTTGTTATTAATGTGGTCATTTGATGACTAAAAGACATCCCTGTGAAACCTAATTAAAATGGTTTGATGGTTGTGTCATTCATTTTGGACCTATATGAATGAGAATATATCTTAAGTATTTTGTTATTGTGTTGAGCGTCAACATTTTAATGCACTACAATATTGCTCTTTTTGCCCGTGCGTTGCACGGGTCGAATACTAGTACATTTCTACATGTGAACCCTGTCTTTAAATATAGGACTTTGCTTGCTAGATAATTTGTGTAGAATGGATTTATCTTTCCCACAATATCTATCTATTTATCTTCCTCGCCCCTTAACGTGAACAACCCTGGCTAAATATTTTATGTACAGTAAATATCACATTTTAGAACATCTACAATGCTAGACCAAAATTGTGTTCTATAATTATTTTTTATGGGTTCAAATATGCTACATAAGATTTAATAACACTCGTCTCTTTTTACTCTAATGCAAAAACCAAAGTTTTGTACTTCGCTTATTTTAAATGGACACTACAATTAATCCCACAAATTATACTCTCTTTGATAAAGTATTGGCTTTATTGACACAGCTCCATGTCATTTCTCTCCAACGCTTAGAACAAAACAAATTGTTCTGGTATTTTAAGAACACAACGTAAAACCTGCGTTGGAGA
Organism: Medicago ruthenica; assembly: GCA_018208015.1. Taxonomy (NCBI): domain Eukaryota; kingdom Viridiplantae; phylum Streptophyta; class Magnoliopsida; order Fabales; family Fabaceae; genus Medicago; species Medicago ruthenica. Next base: position 107,592,835 of record CM031378.1, on the reverse strand, counting down.
TGACCTTAATCATTTATTATGATCTTGCTAAACGTGAATTATCCATTTCTCTTATTGCCGCTTTTAATTTAACAAAATACCTTCGAACCCATGCATCAAACGAGGGGGCAGGAGAAAAACATGAATCCATGAATTTTCATTTTCATACATACTAAAAAAGAAGTACTTCTAGTCTTTGTCAAGCACTTAAAGGTTTAAACATGTCTCAAATCAAATTTCAGGTAGTACTTCCATGAAACTGAGATAGGAAAGAAACTACACTTATATCAAAAATGAACACAATCATATCCTTGAAAATTTCACTTTTGTCGACAAAAAAATTCACTTGAAGCACTTGGCATCCAAAAGAGGTTCCCCCTCAAAAGGTTCAAAATCTTCAATCATCTGACTGACACGCTCCTTTTGAGCTTCATCTGAGATGTCGACCTTAGTCCATTCATACAGCTCCATGTCATAGCATTCATCCATCACAAATTTAGGGATTTCTTGCCCACGGAAAAGCCACAACCCCTTTACCTTAAAAGGTGGCTCAGATCCAATCACAAGCATCTTTCCAAACGCATACTTGCGGGCTAAATCCATCCGCTGAAGAAATCCACCAACCTTGTTCAATGTCACAAAGGAAACAGTGTTCTCATCATTGTATTTGTAATCACAGAACCAGAGAGAGTACCCTTCAGGATCATACATGTCCCAAAATCCTGCAAGATAGAAGAAGGATTTAAAACGATCTTGCATATGTATGTCTTATTATAAAAATCTTTGACATTCTTTGAGAGAATATCCAGAACCGCAAATTTCACAATGAACAGTCACAAAATTGAAAACAATAACATCAAAGGGGGACACAGTAACAATAATACCTTTGATAGCAACCTCTCTGAAGTTGTTTTTAGTGTTCGAGTAGAGTCTTTTCCAGTCATCCAGTATCATCTTGCTTGGAGGAAGAAGATCAAGGGGATTCTTGGGTTTGGGCTTGGGTGCCTCTTCTTCTGCTTCTTCTTTGGGCTTTTCTGGCACCTTCTTGGCCTCCTTCTTGGGTTCGTCGTTTACCTTGGCCTTAGAATCTTTAGGCTGGGAAGGCTTCTTTGCAGATTGAAGAGGTTGTACAGCTTCAGTCTGCTTGACTTGGCCTAATATCTTGCGGAAGTTTGGCTGATTGACCAAGGTCCAAAAGTATCTCTCAACATGAGGAAACTCTGAGGAGAAGCTCTTGACAAAGAGACGAGTGAAACCAACATACAAATTGCATGTCATTATGATGTCAGCCAGGGTGACAGAGTGGCCAACTAGGTAAGTATTGGAGGCAAGGTGAGTGTTCAAAGCATTCAAAGCTCTCTTCAGGCCAGTAATTGCAATCTCTTCGGCCTTCATCCAGACAAATAATTAAGATCAGGATAAAATATCATAGCAACAAGATGTTAACAAGAACAAAAATATTGAAGATGTAAATAAACCTATGAAGCACTGATACGGACACATGTCCACGGACACTGACACGTTGACACCGCTAATAATTTGAGAAAATCATATAATTCAGTGTAATCATATGTGTCAGTGTCGGACCGGGACACGCCTAATCCGAGGAATGTCCGTGCTTCATAGAAATAAACCAACTTTGGCCTGATGAATTGGAAAATATGAAACCCATATACTCCACTTGGGTGAAGTATCTGTGTCGATACATATCTGACACTCTTAAGATTCTCTGACATAGACATCTGAGTAATATCCAATTAATTTTAAAATAAGTTTGGGATACGGTGTGGCATGGATATGTCTTTGTTGAAAGAGAAAAAACTGTCTGATCCAGATATCAATCATTTATTTACAGGTATTATATAATATTGATTCTAAATCGAGTTCAGTGTAAAAGTTATCATCCTAATGTATAGAAGTTAATTACAATTTACATGACTAAAGATTCCATGTATAATAGTGTAATGTCAAGGGTAATGTAGAGGAGAGAAGACTTACTGGAGGAAGGTATACCCCATAACCCAATCTAGGATAGAGCCACTTGTTAATATTAGGATCGATCTCCAAAGATGAAAAATCAATCCATTGTTCAATGTGAGCCTGAAAGAACAAGAGAATGAATGAATGAGTACATACAGCAAATAATAGAATAGAATAGAATAGAATAGAATAGAAAAGAATTAAAAGAAAAAAAAAGACTTACATATTGAATCAAAGAAGAACCATACAAAGTGTTGTTGTTGAGTCTAGCAACATAACGAGCAATAGCATTGCTCTCAAAGACAGGACCATCAGGGGTTTCCAAGACAGGAACCTTGCCAAAAGGATTCATGGAGAGAAATTGAGGTGTCTTATTAGAGACACCCATCTCAAAACTGGGAGTCAATTGAAGTTGGATAGAAGCATATTCAGCTGCAATGCGTGCCTTGTATGCATTTTTGTTGATTTCGCCGGAATGAAGGATCTAATTGCATATAGATAGATAATTAGGGTTAGATTAGATTAGATTAGATCGATGATGAAGGAAATGAATGAATAAAAAGAGTCACTTACCAGAGCCATATTAGGGTCGATCTGGACTGAACCTGCTTCTGCGAATCAAAATCAAAATCAGAATCAGAATCAGAATCAGAGAGATGATGATGATGATGAAAAGAAAGCAAATCTGCCAAGAGATTTTACTTTACTTACAGAGGCAGTTGTAGCGGCGGAGTGATTTAGGGTTTCAGTTCCTCTCACTCACTCACTGCTATGCAATGCAATTTAGTATATTCTTTTCTTTTCTTTTCTTTTCTATTCTACCTCTCTATATTGAACCAATTTTTTTTTTTTTACAAAGAGTTATTTTCGTTTTTATAGTATTTAATATGTGGAAATTCTAAGAGCATCCACATGTAGGACCCTAACAGGGCTCATGTACACCTCATTTATTTATAACTAGACTCTAACTTGTGTGATGCACGAGTTTGGTAGAATTTCGTATATAAATATTAAATTGATTATAGTTTTATTTACAAATTCTGTACTTTGTTATGAAACGATCGGAAAAAAAAACAAAAGAAAATGTGCAAAAATTACATCAATTTAAGTTATTAACTTTATTTTGTTACCAAATAAAATTGTTCATGAATTCTTTATTTCTCAACCTTCATATTTGATTACATTCATGTTAAAAGTACAACTAAAATAAGCAAATTGAAAATAGTAAACATGTTTCAAAAGTCAAAGTTTCAAAAATCAAAGTGAGAAAACAAAGTAATGTTATAATCTAGTGTAGTGATTTTTGCAAATAAAAATGCAGAATAAATAACTTCAAGTGATTAATATAATATAGAAGAAACAAAGAGGTAGACAAAATTACACTAAAAAGTGAAGTTTCTAATGATAAAATTATCATCTGAATTAGTCAAATTATCAACAATTTTAAAGATGCAACGTAACACGTAGTAAGCGTACACCAAGAAACTGATCCTAACCGCAAGGGCTGTTAAATCTATAAAAAGGAAAAGCAATTGTTATGTGGTAACCGAAAGAAAAAAATAATAAAAAGGAATTGTTACGTGGTAATTGAAAGAAAAAATAATAATGAAAAGGAACCGTTAATAATGAAAATGAACTGCTATCAAAAAAGGAATTGCAATGACGTTAGTGGCTTTTAAAAAAATGACATTTTCATGTGCTACCTGATTCAATTCCTTGCAGACATTTTTTTTCATAAAAATTAATTAGGTCCGTAAAAAAATGCAAGATGAAAGTGAGTGGGAAATGATTTAGGGATTGTGATATTAAAAGATTTGTGTTGAATACATAACACTGAAGCAATTGCATATCATAAAAAACATTAGTACCTTGGTGGTAAGAGTTGTGGTTTGGAAGCATGTGGTACTTGGTTCGATTTCCACCAGGAGTTTTTTTCATAATTTTTTTTTTCAGAACTAGATTGATGACCTGTGCGCCGCACGGGTCTTTTGAGCTGGAATATAATCACTAAAAATCGAATGCAATGATTTTTTTTTAAAAGTACAACACGGGAAGATAATATTGTATGAAATACTAAAATGACACCATCTATGAGCAATGAAATTATGTAACACCTAAATTTTGATCTTCTTTTGTCATTTACTATGTAGCCTAATTAATGACGGCGATCTAAGGCTGTTTAGAGTTGCATATCAAAATTTGACAGGATAAACCAAAGGTTAACATTACACGGTTGACTAAATAAACAACAATAAATGCTAGACAAAATTCGAATTGGAAATCAGAGTGGAGGGAATTTTTTTAGGGTTGCAATGTTTAATATTTAATGCATGACAATTAGAGGAAAATTTTTAGGTTTAGGTGTTGCTAGACATAATAAGCTTTAAGAATAAGGGATAAAGATTTTTTAATAAAAGTTCATCTTAGGGACTCAATGACTCCAATGACAATACACTAACAGGGACTCCGATAAAAAGTGCTTAAATAGGTCCCACTAACTTTACATCATTATACAAAAGTAATTTATTTATTAAATTATAAATTACCTCATAAAATATCACTTCTTTTAAACGTGGGACCCGTTAGTTGCTCAGGAGAGAGATGATCCTTATATAGTTGTCTGTTACTTAATATGTATTCTTTTTTTTTTTCCTCCAATGGGGGTTCTTTAACAGGGAATGGTCCTTGTTAAGTAAGGAACCTTAATTTGAGATGCTCTAAGATAGTTTATGATTGTATATTTCATTAGTCAGAGTAACATTTTTCTCATATAAACTAGTATGAGAGTATATACACATGTATTTATAAAGATTGATACGACAGAAAATATATTGATTAAGTGATATAACGGTATTAGCTGAACATTTTATAATAAGAGACTATTTTGACTTAGATAGTGCACAATCAGATACTCCCTCCGTCCCAAATTGTATGTCGCTTTGGAAAAAAAATTTGTCTCAAATTGTATGTCGTTTTACAATATCAATGAAACATTAATGTTACTTTTCCTATTATATCCTTAACTATTTATTACTCTCTCTTCTTTTAATTCTTTAATTTATCTTTCCCATACCATTTATTAAGGACAATTTTGTAAAATAACTCATAATATCTCTTTTCCATACAAAATTAATTATATTTCTTAATACGTGTGAAATGCCCAAAACGTCATACAATTTGGGACGGAGGGAGTATTATTTTATAATTTCGATATATTTAGAGATTGTTGCAACTATTTGTTACAATTCAATACCAAAAATAATTAGTTGTCCTTCTTTCTTTCACCACTTCCACCCCACATTCTATTTCTTTTTCTCTTTTTTCTTCTTTTTATTTTATAAATAAATTGTTTCACCAAAAAATTGTTTTAAGTGCTTTTGGATTGGTAATTAAGATCAATCATTACTAAACGGCGGTAAAAATTTTGTATTAATAACATGGTAAGTAAATACATGATAGTCGATACTCTAGTAGCAATTAGCTTACCAAATTGTAAAGATATCTATTAGTATTTTTGTCTAAAAAAAAGTCAACCAAATTCGAGAAACAAATAAACATTGAAATAGAGAGACGATGGGAGTTGAAACAAGTTGGTAGGAAGTATAAGACCTCATTAGATGACCAAGTTGTTAAGGTGATTCTAAAAAAATTGTTTGACAAAAATTACAATTTTAGAGTATTTAAATAAAACTATATATCCGCAATTTTGTCAAAAATAAAATACAAATATAAGGTCAATTTTTTTTTTTTACAAAAGAGGCAAATACTCAAAATAAGATTAATTCTATGTAGCACAAATGAGACATGTTTTACATACAAATTAATGTCTATGAATGAATCAATTCATTAAATTATTTGATCTAATGATTGAAAAAGATATATTTGTACAAAATACAAAACCAACTATTTTGTTTTTGCATCTCATACAAATAAAATAAAAAAAAAAACACGTGAATTGTTGGTCATATGTCCATGTTAGAATTACAGTTACTATTTCCGTGGCATGCATAGGTGGATCTAATCTAATAAAGAAATTAGCCTTAGGTAGTTAAAAAGTCAGATTTGGACCATTCCAATTCCAATTCATCATCTACCTAACTTTTGCAATTTTAGGGACACCACGGACTACAAAACGCAAACCTCTTGTTATACAACTCTACTTCAATTAACTAACTCATTCATTCATTCATGAGTGGTGGTTGTTGCTTCAAATTGGATCGATCGGAAGGTGGTTGCATTGACTTCTTCTTCTTTTTCAATTCAATTCCATTAATTCATCGATCACTAATAATAATATTAATATACTTTGCTGCATTCATATTGATCTAATCAATCCATCAATGTTGGCAGGAAAGATGGTAGAAGAAAATGAGCAAGAACAAGGCCACAACAACTCTTCTGCTGTTGCTGTTGCTGTTGCTGTTGCCATAAAGGTACGTACGTAAGTACATGTGACTGTCTGTCTGTCTGTGATCGATTGATCCATGATGATTTTAGTCGGAGACTCACTCACTTACTCACTGCCTTGGTTTTTAATTTGGATTAAGGTTGTTGACCCAGGGAAACCTCCACAACTTACGTGGCAGCGCAAATTAAACAATCATGCAAATGCAAATGCTCCATCTGAATTCACCTTATCTTTCAAAGAGATGATTCATCTCGTACGTAATTCATTCATTCATTCATTCATTTTCATACATACATTTACAATTATTCTTTTATTTTCTAGGCTCCCATTGGTTATCGTCTATGGCGCCATGTTCGTGAAGAAGCTGCCAAAGGAAGGGTACTTAATCTTCCTTCTTTTCACAAAATAATTCATTTCTATCTTATCATATCATATCAAACCATTATTCTTTTTGCTTTTCTTTCTCAGATTGGAATGATTGATCCTTTTGCTAAGCGTCATGTAACTTCTTCTCATGGTGTTCCTTTAGGTGGTGTTGGGTGGGTCTTCTCTTCACTTTTCTAATATTTCCTTCATTTCACTATATCCACAGCATTATTTCTTGTTTTCTTCAGTTCAGGAAGCATTGGAAGAAGTTTTACAGGTGAATTTCAGCGTTGGCAACTATTTCCTTTAACTTGTGAAGAGAAACCAGTTTTAGCAAATCAGTTTTCTGTAAGTTTTATCTATCTCATCCAGATCACAAAAATACTTGTTTCATGGCTCATCGCGTAGCATCAAAGAGTTCGATCCTTGCCGTTTTTGAAATTAAATATAAGCATAAGATTGATGTCTTATTTGTTGTAAGTTTTAGGATACTTGATTTGTTACAGTTCCAAGGATATCGCAGTTGATTATACATTTTTGTGAGTTATGGCTATATGTTCGTTACCTTTTATATTGGCTGCAATTTTTTCTTTTGGCTAATTCTTCATTGCATTTTTAAAAAAATAAATAAATAGGTCCCATTTCTTCATCCTGGGAAACGGAACATAAATAAAGTCATTTGTTTTGTATTGTGGGTTACTCTTGTTCTCATTTGAGCATAATGCTTACAGTAAGCTATCAAGGAAAAGTTAGATCACTTTTTCATAACTCTGACATGCATCCTTCCATGAAAGTCCTCAAAGATTGAAATGCGAATGAAAGCAAAATAAACACCTATTTGATGCCGACACTAAACAGTCTCCTACAATCTACTAAAAATAATTTAAAGACTTGCAGTTTTAATAATGAATTGTGGTGCCATATCAGTTTGGTTAACCTGGCATCTTATGCCATGTCAACTAACATAATACAATGTGGTTTGTTTTGAGTACTGGATTTGTGATTGTTGTGATACCGTATGTGCTTCTTGATAGAATATGGTTATGCGCAAGTTAGACTCAAGTTTCAGGATGAATGTTTCTTGAAGTTCCAGTATGTCTTACAACTTAATTTTGGTTCATATATAGAAGTTGTTATAGATAAAAGGACATTCATAATTAGTTATATCCTCTTTACTTCATACTGCTAATAATATTACCCTTTTTGACATGAAAAGATTGTTGTCTCAGGTTTTCGTTTCACGTCCAAATGGTGAAAAATATTCAAGCGTACTATGCCCAGGGAAGCCAGATATAAAGAAGTAGGCCATTATAGATAGTCTTGTAATTTTACAGTTACTAATTCATCATTTTAGAATCTCTGAATTTGATTTTAAAAAAGAAAACTTATTAATGAACTTTGTTTAGAGAGAATCCAGCATCAGGAATTGAAACATGGGATTGGAATATGAATGGAAAGAGTTCCACATATCATGCATTATACCCAAGGGCATGGACAGTACATGAGGGTAAGCCAGGCTAATTGGAATACTTTCAAGTCCATTATGATATTTGTACTGTATCGCATCTCTTATAATGATCATCTCTATTGCTCAAATGCAGAACCTGATCCAGCATTGAAAATAGTTTGTCGCCAGATTTCACCTGTTATACCCCATAATTACAAGGAGAGTAGCTTTCCTGTATCAGTTTTTACTTTTACGGTAGGCAAAGGTCACTTATATGTAAATCTGGGTTGCAGTTTTCTACATATCAAGTTAACCATAACAAGTCAATTTTATTTGATGCAGCTGAATAATTTTGGCAAAACAACAGCAGATGTCACCTTGCTTTTCACATGGACTGTAAGTGATATGTTTTTTATTAGCTGTTACTGTTACAGTAAGTTGGTTTTAAATACTTGTGCTTTTTGTTGAGGAATTGAGTGCAAACAAATTTCTGTGTGCATTCAGAATTCTGTTGGAGGACATTCAGAATTTACTGGTCATCACTTCAATTCAAACATAAAGTAAGAAAATTTTCAGTTGGTTTACCTTCTACATGAAGATGTTCCAATTTGATTGCTTTCCCCCTCCCCACAGCTTGCCTGTACTTTATTCTAACATTCAAGATACATATTGTCTCATGCTAGGATGCCTGATGGGGTGCATGGTGTGCTTCTACATCACAAGTAACTATAACTTGTTAATATCTTTTTAGGCAATGGATGAAAAGAAATTCAATCCTTGAATTTATAAATTGATATATGCATGTACAGGACTGCAAATGAGCAATCTCCCGTCACATTTGCAATTGCAGCAGAAGAGACCGAATATGTTCATGTCTCAGAATGCCCTGTCTTTGTTATATCTGGTTCTTACGAGGATATCTCAGCGAAGGACATGTGGCATGAAATTAAACAGGTTATGGACCTGCTTTTAGATTATTTTTATTTTTTTGAAATATCTCTGTTTGGTATTACTACTAGGTTATGCTATTCATCCTGCCTTCATGCTGTCTTCTCCCAGATAAGCTACCATCGTGCTCTATTAAGCATTTTATAACACAAATACTTGGAGTTTCCTTTCTGTCATTTTCCTTTTGTTTTGTGCATCTGAAACTCTTTTTATCATGACAATTATCAGTAATTGAGTCTCTTTGGACGTCACTCTTTCATCATATTTCATCATATTCTGTGCATCTGAAGTTTGAATACTGTCAAGAAATTTGTTTCAACATTACTGTCAGTTCATGGTTTAATCTCCACCGATGAACATTTTAAGATAGAGATGACTGAGCTGGTTAAATGAAGATGACGCTGATGCAAACAGTGATTACCTTTTCTGCTTAGCATGCTATTTTCCTGGATTAGGCTTGACACTGAAATTCTACGAGTAGTGATGAATTTTAAGAATTTCCTCTTCCTGTTAGTAAAACGTGATGCCATGTCCCTGGATAAAATAAGGACAGCACTTGTGTACCATTAGGGTACCAATGTTATATACCATTGGCCAATTAGGGTGTGCCACGTGGCACACCCTTTAAAAATGTTAATAGTCCCACATCGGATAGGAGATGACCTAACAATGTGTTTATAAGTGGGGCAATCCTCACCTCACAAGCCGGTTTTGTGGGGTTGTGTTACGCTCAACCACCATTTCTAAGATGGTATCAGAGCCTCTTCAAGATCCATTGGGCCACCTGCTATTAGGTTTCCACTATCGGGCCACTCACCATCGGATAGGAGATGGTCTGACAATGTGTTTATAAGTGGAGGCAATCCTCACCTCACAAGCCGGTTTTGTGGGGTTGTGTTAACCCAACCACCATTTCTAAGATGGTATCAGAGCCACAAGTGCCATCCATAAAATAATAGTTCCAAGAATATATTTATTTTATAATGATACAAGTTTGAGGATATCAGACTTCATGTGATCCATATGTTTATTTCACTAAACTGAATGATGGTACTCCTTTTCTTTTCAGCATGGGTCATTTGACCATCTGAATTTTACTGAAACACCTGTGCCTTCAAAACCAGGATCATCCATTGGGGCAGCTATTGCAGCAACTGTGACTGTTCCATCTGATGCTCAGCGTAATGTGACATTTTCATTGGCATGGGACTGCCCTGAAGTCAAGTTCCCTGGAGGACGGGTTTATTACAGGTTAGCGCGGTAGAAACCTGTATAAGAAGATTTATTGTTTAAAGACTATACATAACTAATGAAACTGGATTAGCAGGCGTTACACTAAATTTTATGGTACTAAAGGAGATGCAGCTGCAAATATTGCACATGATGCTATTATTGGTAATCTTCTTTGCTGAACTCCATCAACTTTTGTATCTGTAATATGGTGATTGCATCTAAATTTGATATCAAGCATAACTATATCCATATATAGACTTTTAAGAGGCAGACTGTATGGATATAGTTTTTCTTGACGTCAATTTTAGATGAAGTTTCCACCATATATGCAAAACCATGCAGATGCATGCTTATTTGTGATTGTTGATACCATAAGAAAGTTACTTACTCAAACTTCTATGAATTGGTGATGTAGAACATTGTCAGTGGGAGTCCCAGATTGAAGATTGGCAAAGACCAATCCTTGAGGACAAGAGACTTCCTGAATGGTACTTATCAGTTAGTTATTCACTGCCTGCTTCTACAGTCAAAATCTGAAGCTTTCAGAGTTCTGTGCAGGTACCCAGTTACCCTTTTGAATGAACTTTACTACCTGAATTCTGGGGGGTCAATTTGGACAGGTATTTTTATCTCTTAAAGTTTGAATCCTATTTATCAGATAGTTATCCCTAGCCTATATTTCTTTTAAATTCATCCTAGCCTCACATACATGACGGTTTGTACCATTGTCAATTTTTCTTCATAATTTTTTCCTGTGCAGATGGTTCATCTCCTGTGCATAGTTTAGTTAATATAGGAGAAAGAAAATTTTCCCTGGATGGATTCATATCTGATTTAGAGAATAACAATAATATATCACATCAAAATGATATTGCTATTGACATTCTTGAAAGATTTACCTCAGTAGTTGAGCAAATACAGACTCCACCTGCATCAAAGTCTGCATATGGAGTAAGTCTTCTCCAAGAAGGGGAAGAAAACATTGGCCAGTTTCTTTATCTTGAAGGAATCGAGTATCAAATGTGGAATACCTATGATGTCCATTTCTACTCATCTTTTTCACTAGTCACACTATTTCCAAAACTTGAACTTAGTGTTCAAAGGGACTTCGCCGCAGCAGTACTGATGCATGATCCTGGAAAGATGAAACTCTTACATGATGGACAATTGGTATCAAGGAAGGTTCTAGGTGCTGTTCCTCATGATATTGGAATCAGTGACCCATGGTCTGAAGTAAATGGCTATAATCTTTATAATACAGATAGGTGGAAAGACTTGAATCCAAAGTTTGTTCTTCAGGTTTACAGGGATGTGGTTGCCACTGGTGACAAGAAGTTTGCTCAAGCTGTCTGGCCATCTGTTTATATTGCAATCGCTTATATGGACCAATTTGACAAGGATGGTGACGGAATGATTGAGAATGAGGGATTCCCTGATCAAACCTATGACACATGGTCTGTATCTGGTGTAAGTGCATATAGTGGTGGATTGTGGGTAGCAGCACTTCAGGCCGCATCGGCCTTGGCACATGAGGTTGGAGACAAGGGTTCTGAAGTTTATTTTTGGCACAAATTTCAAAAAGCAAAGGTTGTGTATGAAAAATTATGGAATGGTTCTTACTTCAATTATGATAGCAGTTGTGGAAGTTCAAGATCATCCATACAAGCTGATCAATTAGCTGGCCAATGGTATGTAATAAGTACCTCGAATTTTTGCACATGTAGCCACGCTTCATCGATCTTGGTAATATTTAAAACAAAATTGGAACTTACTGTTTCTTGTTTTGCAGGTATGCTAGAGCATGTGGTCTTTTGCCAATTGTTGGAGAAGAGAAGATTAGAAGTGCACTTGAGATGGTTTATGATAACAACGTTATGAAAGTGAAGGGTGGGAAACGAGGAGCTGTAAATGGGATGTTACCTGATGGGAATGTTGACATGTCATCAATGCAATCACGAGAAATATGGTCAGGAGTGACATATGCCTTAGCTGCAACAATGATCCAGGAAAACATGACTGATATGGCATTTCAAACTGCTGGTGGGATATATGAAGCTGCATGGTCTAGTGATGGTCTCGGGTAAAGTTTGCTAATAATAGCTTGTTCCTTTAGTGCTTCACAGATCCATGTATCTGCTTTCTTTATACTACTAATAGCTAATTAAGCTTCTTGTTATATCTCATCAACAGTTATTCTTTCCAAACTCCGGAAGCATGGACTACTAAAGATGAATATAGATCTTTATGTTACATGCGCCCATTAGCAATATGGGCAATGCAGTGGGCACTATCAAAACCAAAGCTCACTCGACATTATGAGAGTAATAAATCTGATGTATACGAGGACGATATTATGTCTAGATCCCATGCTGGTTTTTCGAAAGTAGCTCACCTTCTAAAGTTGAAGGAAGAGACTGGATCCAGAAGTCTATTTCAGGTTATATATGACTTTACTTGCAAGAGGTATATGACCTGAAATAGATGACATATCCTTTTTGTGTAGGATCTGAGCCTCACTGGATTGGTTTATTGGAATTTATCTATCGACATAATCACTTGTGAGACCGTTTGGGAAAAGTTATGAAAACAGTTTATGACATGTTCATAATTTATTTTCATAAGCTCTTCAAGATAGTTTATAAAAACAGCTTATAATTTATACATAAACAATTTAACTTTATTTTGTCTCTTGCTATGGAAATAGCTTATACATAAGTGTTTTATCATGATACACGCTTATGCTATGGGATTCAAATTAAGCTGTTTATCTAAAGTGGGACTATACGTGTTTACCATTACAAAATGCAACTTATATTTCATGTAATATATATAAGTGGTAGCCAATGTTAGAGATAAAATTGAATTGATATTTAAGTGGTAGCCAATGTTAGCGATAAAATTGAAAAGTCAAATGGTTTTTTTTTCGCCAATCGTAAGCCATGTAAAGTATAATTTCTCAATAGAATGGAAAATTAATTCACTGAAAATCGATTAAGAATGGAAAAATATTCACTGAAAATCAATTTGATTTGTCTAACATTCAAATAATTAATCAATAATACCGAATCTAATGGTGATGCAGCGCAAGACTTTTTTCAGCAGAAGGAGATTGAAGAGATTTGGTGTGAGTGCATTGTTTAATCACTAATTTAATACCATTCGTTGATTTTAATCTAACAGCCGACAATTAAGCTATCATCTCTCATTATAACCACTCCTCTCACTTGATATACCCTCTATATATACTAGCGAACCGTCTTTCCGTTTGAAAATTATAAACGGTGATTTTTATGAAATTTTGATTTTGATTAAAACTAAAAATATAAATGTTTGTTGCTTTCAAATTATAACAAACCAAACTAATCATTATTATCTATTTCAATTACACCAACAATATAACAAAAAAATATAATATAAATTCTTATTTTTTTAATTACATCAACAACGATCTTTATTATAGAAAAATTGTTTAAGAGTATAATTGGGATAATGAAAAAGTAAGTATAAATATACTCATCTAGTTTGTTACACTTTTTAAAGGATAAAAGAAAAAAAATTTAACATATATATACTCATATCGTGTTTGTTACACTTTTATTTTAATATTTGAATTTGAAGGTGAGAAAAACACAAGAAGGGAGGTTGAATTATGTTGGCTTTTTCTTTCAAAAATGACTAAGAACAAGATTTAGGTTCTGATAGAGTTCAGAATCTGAGTCAGAGGCTCTGAGTCAGAAGCAGAGTTTCAGAGTCTGAGGGAAGGTTCAGATTCTGATGCAGCGGATAAAAAGTTAAAGAGATAAAGAAGAGAAAGACACAAAACAATTATCCTGGTTCCTTCCACAATCCGGAAGTAGTCCAGTCCCCTTGTTACTTACAAGAGATTTTCACTAAAATCACCAAGATTATAAATGCTCAAGCACATATCAAGAGACTTTCAATGCTCAAACACAAAGTAAGAGACTTCTAATGCTCAAGCACAAAACAAGAGACTTCTAAACAAACAAAGATACAAAGTAAAATGTTTGGATTAAACACTTGATATACTATCAGTGGTGTTCAGAAAATACAACGCAGTTCAGACTCTTCTGACTTAAGAATTTCTAGGATAAGAAAGTTTGTAAGAAATTCTAAGCGTATGATGAATATTCAAATTGGCAGAGTTTTGTCACTTGTTAAATATTGCAGAGTCTTGTTTAATCTTCAAGTCTCCAAGCCTTTATATAGGGAATGAAAGAGACATTGAAGGATGTCAAATCATCATAGAGTCCGTTAGAGAATCTTTGATCATTCATTGTTGATTTGTTGTTTGATTTGCTTCACGTACTATGAAGGAAGGAATTTGAAATATTTCTTGGATATGGAATGAACCGTTTGCCAAAGGAGACAACGTTGCAGAGTACGAACAGAGCATGTGAGAATGTTGGAGAACGTGCTTGTACTTTTTTCCTTGCTTGACAGTGACATCCATTGACATTCTGACTTTCTCAACAGCCATAACAGATGTCTCAGATGCTTCAACATCAAGTTCTTCAGCTTCTAAGATAGGCTTCCAATTCTGAGTCTTCAACTTCTGAGTCTGGAGTCTTCAGAGTCTGAGTCTGGAGTCTTCGGCTTCTGAGTCTGAGTCTTCAGAGTCTGGAGCATCTTCAGAGTCTGACTTCTTCTGATTCTGACTTCAAGCTTAGCTTCTCAACTAAAATCTTTTGCTCTTCATTTGTTCTTTCAAAACTCATGTATGATTAAATCCTTGTAAATTTTTATCTATGATCCTGCACTCTTGAACAAATATTAGCATATCTAATTGATTTTTTAATACCTTGTTATCATCAAAACTTAAGAGGCACTGTTTAAACTTATTTTGTTCCAACATAATTTACTTTTATCTATTTGTTACATGTGCTATTTATATTGAAGGTTGATGGTAATTTTGGAAAAAGAAAAAGTCAACTTAAAAGAGGCAAAACATGTTATTTTCTTTATATATATATAGTATAGATAATGACTAAAATCATTATATATATAGTCAGCTGTTGCATCACCATTAGATTCAGTATTATTGATTAATTATTTGAATGTTAGACAAATCAAATCGATTTTCACTGAATTAATTTTCCATTCTTATTGGGATGGAGATTGACGGAAAAGTATGCATGATAGGAACAACAGAAGAAGGAAGATGAGTGAGGGAGTAACAAATTACAAAGGACAACGCGTGAGGATTTAATTGGGAATTAAATCTGGACCTTTTACTTTAATCCTACGGTTGATAATTAATCCTCTCATCTCTTGTTATAACTACTCCTCTCACTTGACATGTCATATATATATATATATTGTTGTCACGCCTTGTTAATTTTGAGTGGTTTTACTGAACTGACCAACATTACCACATTTTTTTTAGTAATCTATTACACTGCTACTTCATTTTCATTTACCAGGCAATTGATTTTTTTTTATGTTGTAATTCCTGATTTTAAATATAATGTTTATTGTCCGTACATCTGACTCGGTGGTTAAATGATTTAGTACACACATCTCATGAGTACGATACTCAAAGTCCACTATTTTTGGTTTTAGAAAAATTTAAAGCAAGAAAAATATCACAAAAACACAAGCAATAAACATCAAACAGTGTTTAATTAAAAAGCAAGTTAGTAGAAGTCTGTCAAATCAAAACGCAAAACATAATATGACGTTAGAGAGAGAGTTTCTATGGGTCAATGGTGCAAATGAAAAAATTCATGGTGTGCAAAACAGAAATAAACTAGAATACTAAGCTTAAATTCAAAAGGTCAGATCCGCCCCTGGTAGCGGGGATAGATCCTCTTCGATGAATGGGGTGAACTAGCGAAATCTCAACCCTCCAAAATAAAATATGAAAAACCATTTAATATTTTTTTTTAGGGAAAAAACCATTTAATATTAAAAGCAAGAAAAAGATAGTATTCAAGGGCTTAGATTTTCACGGGATATAAAGTCATAGTAGGGAATCTCTTCACTGGAGATAAAGTCTCCAATATGCAAGAGTCAAGATCATGAAAAAAAATTGCTCATCGTAATGAAATTTATATGTAACCTATCAATAGATTATGAGTTTAATTTATATACACCACGTACAAATTTTTACACAAGCATCCAATGATATGTCGACTCATTAATTAATGAGGTATAATAAGTAATGTGTTTTTAACTCATTAAACTAGTAAAAGACTTGTGCTTTCACATGGGTCACGTAACATTGTGATAATTATATAAAAAATAATTAGATTGGTTACTATGGTAGAATGTTTATAGATATTAAATGAAAATTATGAGTATTAATGTAATGTTTATATTAAATATTTTTCTCTTATATATACAAAAATTTGTTAAATAGTTGAGTCACACCAGTTATGGATTTTATTTGCTTATATATATGTGTAAACAAATTTTTATGTAGATAATGAGAAACTTGATATGATATAATTTTAAAAATTCATGACTATTTTCAAAATCAAAATTAATTTAGTGTTTCTATTAAATAACTTTTTATTTTATATATAAAAGACTGTTCAATGTTTGCACCGCGCCCGTTGCAGATTTTATGTACTTATATCTGCATAAACAAATTTTTATATAGATATATGTGAAAGTCGATAGGATAAAATTTTGAAAATTCATGACTATTTTCAAAATCAAAATTAATGTATTGTTTCTATTAAATAACTTTTTATTTTATATGCAAAAGACTGTTCAGTGTTTGCACTGCACCGGTTGCAGATTTTATGTACTTATATCTACATAAACAATTTTTTATGTACGTATATGATAAAATCGATATGATAAAATTTTGAAAATTCATGACTATTTTCAAAATCAAAATTAATGTAGTGTTTCTATTAAGTAACTTTTTATTTTATATGCAAAATATTGTTCAATGTTTGTACCGCACCCGTTGCAAATTTTATGTACTTATATCTATATAAACAAATTTTTATATACATATATGAGAAAAGCGATATGATAAAATTTTGGAAACTCAATACTATTTTCAAAATATCAACATTAATGTAGTGTGTCTGTTAAATAAATTTTTATTTTATATTTAAAACACTAGTAAATATTTAAACCGCACTCATTGAGGATTTTATATGCTTATATATGCAGAATAAAATTTTTATGTACCGATATGTGATAGCCGATATGATAAAACTTTGAAAACTCGTGACTATTTTCAAAATATCAACATTAATGTAGTGTTTCTACTAATTAAATTTTTATTTTATATGCAAAACACAGTTCAATGTTTGCACCGCTGCCGTTGCAGATATGTTTATATCTGCATAAACAAATTTGATATACAAATATGAGAAAGTCAATATGATAAAATTTTAGAAACTCATGACTATTTTCAAAATATCAACATTAATACAGTGTGTCTATTAAATAAATTTTTATTTTATTTAAAACATCGGTAAATATTTAAACCGCACTCGTTGATGATTTTATATGCTTATATATGTAGAAGAAATTTTTTATGTACGAATATGTGATAGTGGATATGATAAAATTTTGAAAACTCGTGACTATTTTCAAAATATCAACATTAATGTAGTGTTTCTACTAATTGAATTTTTATTTTATATGCAAAACATAGTTCAATGTTTGCACCGCTGCCGTTGCAGATTTTAAATGTATATATCTGCAGAAACTAATTTTATATACATATATGAGAAAGTCAATATGATAAAATTTTAGAAACTCGTGACTATTTTCAAAATATCAACATTAATGTAGTGTGTCTATTAAATAAATTTTTATTTTATATTTAAAACACCGGTAAATATTTAAACCGCACTCGTTGAGGATTTTATATGCTTATATATGCAGAAGAAATTTTTTATGTACCGATATGTGATAGTCGATATGATAAAAATTTGAAAACTCGTGACTATTTTCAAAATATCAACATTAATGTAGTGTTTCTACTAATTAAATTGTTATTTTATACACAAAACACAGTTCAATGTTTGCACCGTTGCCGTTGCAGATTTTAAATGTTTATATCTGCAAAAATAAATTTTATATGCATAGTTATCTGTGGAAATTGGTTACACTTGACCATTATCCGTAATCAATTTTTTAAAAAATAAATTAGTTTCATAGTTATCCATGGAAATTGGATACACATATGATGACCATTATCCGTAATTAATCTTTTAAAAAACAAATAAATTAAATTTTGCAAAATGACCATTATGCACATAAAATTAATGAGATCATCAGTTTTAATAAGGATGATTATGAAATTTTGCTAGACTTCGATTTTTATATATTGTTAGTAGAAGATTAAAAGTTAAAACACCAATAATGTATAATGTAACATCCCAATATTTTTAGGTAAATTATATATATGTACTTATTAATTTTCTTCATTTATTATTTAATTAATAATTTGTTCAATGTAAAGAATTTAATTAAAATGGTGACACTCCTTGCTTTAATTAAATTATTATTATTATAATCTAAAATTTATCTATTTTATCTAAGAATTATATATGTGCCTTTGATTTATTTTATTAAATTAAAAGTGGCAAACTAGTCTTGTCTATTTTACTAACAGGGCGCAACGTCTATGACTAGTGAGTAGTGACATAGTTATGATTTATTTCTATTTAAAAAGTAGAAAGGGGTTAGTAAGCTTTTTATAGAATCAAGTTACTTTCTAAAAAAAAAATAGGAAGGCTTTAGAAAAAGAAATTATTTAAATAAGGAGTTTTTTTCAAGCAACGAAACAGGAGTTATTAAAGGGGGAGATGTGGGAATTGGTGGAAGGTGGTTACTGATGAATAGCTGATTTAGAGAATTAAGGAGTGACCTTGATAACAAAACAACAAAATAAATTTAAATGGTGCTTTTCTTGGAGCCACACGGCAACGCACACGTACACTACACATATACTAGATGATTAGTCAAAGAATGCATGAGAAAATAAATAGATAGTGTGTGTGCCATGATTTGCTACATGTTCCTTCCTATAAGTATGTCCACGAACTTCTCTCCATCTCTCCACTGAAATTCGGTAACTCCTCTTTTTATCTCAGAAGTTATTTTTATTCAAATCTTCCTAATTCCATTTATTACATGTTTCTTCCTCTTTCTCTCAACCCTAAACTTGCCACATGGACAATTTCTATCACACATTCTCCATGATATGCATCTTTTTGACTAATTCAATGTTGTCATTTGATAGGTCCGCAAGTGCACGGAAATATCGGTTTTAGTATAAAAGATGTCGAATCCCACAGAGACCAACGTCAAGTACCGTTATCTATTGTCACGCGATGCTAATTAATTTGGTTGCAAAATTGGGAAAATAACTTGTTTTTAATTACGTTTAATGATGAGAGACCAGAATGTAAATCGCGTCGACCGTGAATACTTATTAAGTTATTTTTTTTTATTATTGAAACAGGAAAATATTTTCGCGCGTAAAAAGGATTAAATTAAAGGGTCGCCAGCTTTCGCGTGTATGACACCGAATTCTTGACTTTGAAATCTATCCGACCGCTTTCATGCGTACGTCTTACAACTTCAAAAACTCTGTTTGAAAAATAATCAATTTTTGCTTGAAAAGTTATTTTTAGTAGAAAACAAATTTAAAGGTGCCGCCAGCTTTCGCACGCCCGTTACCAAATTTTAAGCTTATAACTGCCAGCTTTCGCATGCACAATTACAATTTTAAAATCTCTTTTTGGAAATTTGTAATTTCTAAATTAATTAAATAAAACGCTTACGCTGAATTTAAAATTAATTCTTGAATATTCTACGGACAGATACAAGTTTCACTCTTTCGATATGAAACCGGTATCGCATTATTCCAGCTTTCACTGTAAATATTTATCGTTAAAAAATCAGAATTTTCAGACTTAAAAATAATTTCTGTTACAATTTCTAATCATACAACTTAACAGAGTACCATTGGTACGACATTCATCACATTCCAGACTCCGTAAAAATCTACTCAGACATAATGGAATAACAACCTAAACTTGACTTTAATGAATTCATAAAAAAAACAGTGAGAAAATAGAACCTGTAAATCGATGGATACTTTAATTAAAAGAACAGTTGCGGTAGTAGCGATTTCGACAATTGAAATTGAATAAAACGGCACTGTTATGAAGCAACAACGATGAAATAATAATAGCAGCAGCAACGAACACGACAGCAGCAAGATTGGAATTTAATTACGCAGCAATAATGGAAAAGGGTATGGAATGGCAGGTGCAGCAAAAAGGAAATCAAATGGGATTGAGTAATAACGTGCAGCAATAGAAAATATAACAATTGGAATTGAATACGGCAATGGAAAATAATAAGAAATTGGATTGGATGAATAATAAGAAATTGGATTGGATGAATGAAAATAAAACAAAGGTACTGAAAGTATTGATATTATGTGGTAGCAAAAGGTTGTATCAGCAAGCTTTGAATGAAAAAGAAGCCGAAAACTTAAACTAAAATAAGCACTTAAATGTGAAGAATAAGCTGTTTCTAAATCACTCAATTTCTCTCTAAAAAGCTTCCCATTCTTGAAGGTCTATTTATAGGCAAAAATTTATCAAGTAGTGCTTCTGATAGTGTCCCAAGAGGTGGAGAACATGGAGGCTAGGAAGTGGAGGTAACTGCTTCTGAAAGTGGAGAGGAATTCTTCATCCTGACTAAATGTGTTGACTTCCCATTTGGCTTGTTGACTTTTTGAGCCTTTTTTCCTTTTTCACCGTTGTTCTTTATTTTTGCTTTCTACACCCTAGGTTCCTAAAACACATCAAAATACCAGCAGATATCATGCAAAATATGACAAATGACTCTAAAACAAATAAAAATTAAGTTACTTAGACAGTGTATTTTGCGTGTTATCAAACTCCTCCACACTTGAACCATTGCTTGTCATCAAGCAAAAGGCAAGAGACGTTAGCAACACAATTTAGAAAAGACATAATCAACCAAAAATTCATCGCATTTTTATTTTTCAAGGCTTTGTTCTCAGGGCGCACTTATCACAACCTGGGCGCTTTTCATGAATCATATCAACCCAACAACAGTTTCAAGTGAGTGTATGTGTGAAGTCCAGCCCTTTTATTGCTCCTGTGTAAAAAAAAAGCATTATGAAGAAAATAGGTTCTAACTTTAAAAGTAAACTCACCGACAAAATTTCACTTTAATTTCATATAAACTGGGTGGGAATTTTTTCTTTGGCCATTTTAGTTTTCGTGGTGTTTATTTGCTTAGCTTATGGGGAACTGCAGAAGCGTTTTTTTATTTTTGAGGGTAACCATATCATCCCCGGAAAGTTAGTGATGGTGAGTCATACCAACCCAAGTCAATGCCTCATATTTTTGTGCTTTGACCCCTTTTATTTACACCTTATTTTGACCATTTACTTTTATTCCCCACACTAACTTATACTACTTTTTGTTTGAAATTTTGAAGACAAATTTTACCACCTAATGTTAAACACTACGTTCCTTAAAATACCAATCTACACACTTACTCAAAGACTGCAACTTTCTGAATTTCTCAGAGAGAAGGGTTCACAATGAAACTGATGTGGGTTTAGTAAAACTCAAAAAGCAAAAGGTGTTTTCATGCACATAATCATCATCAAACTCAGCCTTAAATTTGAGAAGCAGAAAATTTGAAATTATGACACAATATTGATTTGTTCAAGAAGCGGGAGAATTAAACAACAAAGCAAAAACACACATTTTATTGACTCAACAATTTAAAATTAGACTGTTAAGGTGGGAAATTCCTCCCCCACACTTAAAACTGACACTGACTTCAATGAAATAAAAATAAAAGGAAAGGAAAAACACTACCTAACAGATCAATCGTCGTCGGGGTCAGCAGGGGGCGTGTACATACGCCTGATCATGAAATGGTGTGTACCTGCAGGAAAGTTAGCATGAAAATATGGGGGAGGGGGTAGATTATGGTGCTGATCAACTTGGATTCATCTTTTTATTCACTTAGCTGACTAAACTAAACTAAAACCCATGGGTTGTCTCCCACGCAGCGCTTCATTTAACGTCGGTAGCTCGACTCCTTAACGCTCACTTTCTCAAGGTTCATTCAAGGTGAGCAAACACATTTCTCAACATTCTCTCCGGTAGTGTAATGCTTCAACCTTTGCCCATTTACTACAAACGAGCCAGTGGGTTCACTCCAAACTTCCACTGCGCCAGATGGCGTTACTCTTTTTACCTGAAACGGCCCAGACCAACGGGAGCGAAGCTTTCCAGGGAATAATTTCAACCTAGAGTTAAACAGTAACACAAGCTCCCCCTCTTTAAAGTCTCTCCTAATTATGCACCTATCATGCCATGTTTTCGTCCTTTCTTTATATATCTTGGCATTTTCGTAGGCGTCTAACCTAAGTTCTTCCAGCTCATTCAACTCTAACAACCTTTTTCCTCCAGCAGCCTGATAATCCATGTTAAGGGCTTTAACAGCCCAAAAGGCTTTATGCTCTAGTTCCACCGGATGGTGACATGATTTCACATAGACAAGTTTGAACGGTGTGGTCCCGATAGGTGTTTTGTAGGCGGTCTTGTAGGCCCAGAGTGCATCATCAAGCTTGGCAGCCCAATCCTTTCTCGAGGTCGAGACAGTTTTCTCTAGGATTGATTTGATTTCTCTATTAAAGACTTCTACCTGGCCGCTTGTTTGTGGATGATAATGGGTTGCAACTCTGTGCCTCACTCCATACTTCTTTAAAAGATTTTCAAATTGCTTTGAGATGAAGTGAGATCCGCCGTCACTTATGACTAACCTGGGGATTCCAAACCTAGGGAAGATGGTTTTCTTGAACAACTTAATGACTAATCGCGTATCATTTGTAGGAGTGGCAATGACCTCTATCCATTTCGACACATAATCTACCGCTACGAGTATGAACTTGTTACCCATGGAGGATGGGAAAGGTCCCATAAAGTCTACACCCCACACGTCGAAGATTTCGACCTCTAGGATGCTCTTGAGTGGCATTTCATTTCTTTTGAAAATGTTTCCCGTGCACTGGCACTGGTCACACTTCGCAACAAACGCATGAACATCCTTAAAGAGGTTGGGCCAGTATAGCCCTGCTTGGAGAATCTTATAGGCAGTCTTGGTCGTGCTTGCATGCCCACCATAGGGTGAGGTATGACAATGGGTAAGGACGCTTTCCACTTCCTCCTCAGGGATGCATCGACGGAAGATACCGTCGGCGCCTCTTTTAAACAAGAGAGGCTCATCCCAATAGTAATGTTTTAGATCATGAAAGAACTTTTTCTTCCACTGATAGTTCATGTCAGGAGGTAGGACCCCAGCAGCGAGGTAATTGACGAAGTCAGCATACCAAGGTGCTTGCGTCTGTACAGAAGCTATCAGTCTATCATCAGGGAAAGAGTCGTCTAAGGGCAGCGCCTCTCGCTTCACGTCACTCAGCCTAGACAAGTGGTCTGCCACTACATTTTCCATTCCTTTCTTGTCACGGATCTCCAGATCAAACTCTTGTAGTAGCAATATCCACCGAATCAGTCTAGGCTTTGCGTCTTTCTTGCTAAGCAGATACCTGATGGGTGCATGGTCAGTGTAGACTATGATTTTCGATCCAACTAAGTAGGAACGAAACTTGTCAATAACATAAACAATGGCCAGAAGCTCTTTCTCAGTAGTTGCATAATTAACTTGAGCATCATCAAAGGTTCTGCTAGCGTATGCATCTTTTTGTCTTTTCGCTGTCCTAAGACAGCACCAACTGCATAGTCGCTTGCATCGCACATAATCTCAAAAGGAAGATTCCAGTCTGGAGGCTGCATTATTGGTGCAGAGATTAGCGCTTGCTTTAGCTTTTGGAAGGATTCTACGCATTTTTCATCAAAGATAAAACTCAGCATCCTTCATGAGAAGACCTGTCAGTGGTTTAGTGATTTTTGAGAAGTCCTTAATGAACCGCCGGTAGAAACCAGCGTGACCTAAAAAACTTCGGACTTCTTTTATTGTTGTAGGAGGCATCAACCTCTCAATCACCTCAATCTTTACTCTGTCAACCTTTATTCCTCGTTCAGACACTAGATGTCCGAGGACTATGCCTTCTTTCACCATGAAGTGGCATTTTTCCCAATTTAGTACCAGGTTAACTTTCACACATCGTTCAAGGACTTTCTCCAAATTTGACAGACAAACCTTAAAGCTTGACCCGCCTACTGAAAAGTCATCCATGAAGACTTCCATGATATCCTCAACGAAATCCCCAAAGATTGCCATCATACATCTCTGAAAGGTGGCAGGCACATTGCACAGCCCGAAAGGCATTCGCCGATAGTCAAACGTTCCATAAGGGCACGTGAAGGTCGTCTTTTCTTGGTCACTCGGGTGGATAGGGATCTGAAAGAATCTCGAGTAAGCATCAAGATAATAGAAGTAGGAATGCTTAGCTAGACGTTCAAGCATTTGGTCTATGAATGGGAGAGGGAAGTGGTCTTTCCTTGTGGCTTTGTTTAGTTTCCTATAGTCTATACACATGCGCCATCCAGTGGTTATACGTGTGGCCACAGACTCTCCCTTCTCATTCTTCACCACTGTCATCCCTCCTTTCTTTGGTACCACATGAATTGGACTCACCCACTTGCTGTCGAAGATAGGGTATATCACACCTGCATCTAGAAGCTTCAGTACTTCCTTTTTAACTACCTCACTCATGTTCGGGTTCAGCCTTCTTTGATGTTCTCTAGAGGGTTTGTAGTCCTCTTCGAGTAAAATTTTATGCATACAAATAGAAGGGCTAATACCTTTGAGGTCATCGATTGAGTACCCTATTGCTTCCGGGTATTTTCTTAATACATAAAGTAGTTTCTCAGTTTCAGTCTCTCCTAAGTCAGCACTCACAATGACTGGTCGGTTAAATCCTAGGAATTCATACCTAAGGTTCTTGGGTAGCTCTTTCATTTCGACTTTCGGCTACTCTTGAGTCGGAGCGGGAAGAAGGGAGAGGCATTCATTTTGATGAACTGGGTTTACATCCAATTCTTCTTGATGGGGACTTGCCTCGTCTCCCTTAGTTTCAGTGAAAGACACGTCCATTTCCTCAATGGGAGGTGGTCCTGACGCATGCTCCTTAATGCATTCATCAATTATATCAACTAAGCAAGTCGTGTCGTTGATGGAGGGGTTTTTTCTTGAATTTAGACAAGATGAACTCGATCTTTTTATCCCCGACCTCGAAGGTAAGTTTTCCTTTCTTTACATCTATGATGGCACCAGCCGTAGCTAGGAAAGGTCTTCCTAAAAGGATTGGGATAGACGAGTCTTCAGTGATGTCCATCACCACAAAGTCGGTGGGAATGTACAACTGGCTGATTCTCAATGGTACATCCTCCAGTATTCCTACCGGGTACTTGATAGATCGGTCGGCAAGTTGTAGGGACATCCTGGTCGATTTTAGCTCTCCTAGGTTGAGTCTCTCGCAGACGGAAAGGGGCATAAGACTCATACTAGCACTCAAATCACAGAGCACTTTATCGATGACGTAGTTGCCAATAACACAAGGGATTGAAAAACTCCCTGGATCTTTCAATTTGGGTGGCATCTTATTCTGGATGATAACGCTACACTCTTCAGTGAGTGCTACAATATCATCGTCATCGATTTTCCTCTTATTTGTCAAAATTTCTTTTAGAAATTTGGCGTAAGAGGGCATTTGAGTAATGGACTCCGTGAAAGGGATATTTACATGGAGCTTCTTCAAGAGCTCAATAAATTTCTTAAACTGTCCCTCACTCTTTGATTTAGCTAGTCTCTGAGGGAAAGGGATCGGAGGTTTGTAAGGGGGTGGAGGTACATATAGTTTCTCTTTTTCTTCCTCCACCACCTCCTTTCTCTTTAGGATTTGCTCACTCTCAGTGGGCGCATAATCCATCTCAGCGCCTTTCTTCTCCCCTGGGCTCTCTAACTCTTTTCCACTACGCAGGGTAATAACGTTCAGCTCCCCTTTCGGGCTTGGTTGAGGTTGCGCAGGGAAGGTTCCCGAAGGCGCAGCTGCTCGTTGTTGGGCCACTTGTGCAATTTGCGTTTCTAACATTTTGTTATGGGTGGCCAATGAGTCAACTTAGATGCAAGCTGCTTAATCATCTCATTAGTATGGATGTTTTGGTTCAGGAAGTCTTTGTTTTGCTGAGCCTGAGCCATGACAAAGTTTTCCATCATTAGCTCAAGGTTTGACTTTTTAGGAGCAGTAGGAGCAACATGGGCTCCTCTTTGGCCTTGAAAACCAGGGGGTGTTGCAGGTACAAGACTGGGCGCAAAGGTAGGATTGTTATTCTTATATGGGAAATTAGGATTTCTTTGTCCATATGGATTACCATGCGCGTAGTTTGCCTGGTCTGTCCCTACTAACATATGACACTCAGTAGGAGTGTGTCCAGGTGTCCCGCAAATTTCACAATTGGGAGTCACAACAACAGCGGTAGCTGGTGGAGTGAGGGTCAGATTGTCAAGTGTCGCGGTGATTTTTGGATATCAAGCTATTAATTAGCGTTGACTCGCAATTTTAAGATTCACCACCGATCTTTTATTTTTCCGAGGAAAAGGGAGAAAGTTCGAAAACCCTATTTTTTAGAGAGATCAAAGGTCCGGGGGTTGGTTACGCAAAGGGAAGGTATTAGCACCCTAAACGTCTATAGTACTCTATAGGAACCTCTTGCTTATTTTATCTTTATGCTAAATTATTATTTGTTTGTAAAATAAATGCTTAAGTGTGAAAAGATTAAAGTGAGAAAATTAAAAGAAAGAAAATATTTTTGTTATTTTTATTGATTTGGAAAGACAAAGTCTTTTGCCTACGTACCCGAGCGGGATCAAAATCATGTAGTTCGGGGTAAAAACCGAATGATTGGTTTTGATTGATTTTAAAGTTTGAAAAAAAAGTTTTGAGAAAGATAAGAGGCCGTAAAGGCATAGAAGGATAAAAAAAAAGAAGTGAGTTTGATTGATTTTAAATTGAAGAAAAATGTTTTGATTGATTAAAAGTTGATTGAAATTTGATTAAGAAAGAAAGGATAAAGATTGACTTTTTTTGAAAATTTTGGTAATAAAATATTTTGGATTTTGACTTTTTTGACTTTTTTTGTGAAAATTTTGATTAAGTCCTAAGGTCCAGGGACTAAATTAAGCTGAGAAAGGTCTGACGCGCCGGATCCCTCAAAATGACGTTGGATCAAGTGAGGGTCCTTTTCCTCGGATACGGTCCAAATTACGATATCGCCCTCGACATAAAGCATAGAAAAATAAATGTGGTGTCGGTGCATATTCTCATTTATATTTATTTACATTGGACCTAGATACATTCTAATAGCAATAAAATAAATGACAAGAATAATAAAAATTGCATTAAAGTAAATATGCTAAAGGAAATAAAAATTATGCATGAAATGCAAAATAATAACTAAATATGGTGCATAAAATAAATAAAGAAAATAACAATGCAAGACATAAAATAAATATGATGCTAAAAATAAAATAAAAAAGAAAATAAAAAGCTAGACATAAAGTAAATATGATGCATAAAATAAAATAAAGATGCAAGACAATAAAATAAATATGATGCTAAAAGAAAATAAAAATGCAAGACAATGAAATAAATATGATACATAAAATAAAAAGGAAAATAAAATGCAAGACATAAAATAAATATGGTACTGGAAAATAAAAATGCTCGACTGAAAATTAAATATGGTGCTGAAAATAAATAAAGAAAATAAAAAAATGCAAGGCACAAAAATTAAATATGGTGCGTAAATAAATAAAGAAAATAAAAATGCATAAAATAAAAAATAAAAAAAAGCAATAATAATAAAATGCATGGGGTACTGAAAATAAATGACAGTAAAATAAAATGCATGAAAATGTAGAGGAATAATAAAAAAAAAATAATAAAAGCAAGAAAAATTAAAGAAAGAAAAAAAAATAAAGAAAATAGAGAAGAAAGGGGTTGTAGAAAGGAAAAGGGGTGTGCAGGGAGAAACTGAGAAAAAAGGAGAAGAAGAGGGAGTAATGGGCCGCGCCCAGTGCTGGGCTGGAAGAACAAAAACGGACCGGTTGGGTTCAAAAGAAAACCGAACCGGTCTAGGCTTTTATAAAAGGCCAAGGGCCGGTTTTATCTTCATTTCTTTCCCCTCTTCCTCTCTCTTCCTTCTCTTCTCCCAAAAACCTCTCTGTCCTCTCACTAGAACTTAGCCGGCCGGAGGAGACTTCCGGCGCGGTGGCCGCCGGCGGCACCACCGCGCCGGAGCACAGAACCACTTTTTTTTTAAAATCTTTTACGTTTTTAAGCTTCCTTTTTCTTTCTCTCCTTGGATCCGAGGCTAGATTTCCTAAAAACTTCCTAAAACGGGCTAGATCTAGCTTTTATGTTCGAAAGGAAAATACCTCTTTTGGGTACGGATCTAAACGATTTTGACTCGAGCCTGGCGATTTGAGTTCGGATTCAACAGTTCTCGGTTTGGATTTGGTTTCGAATCGGTCTTGGCCTGGCTTTGTGATTGTTTGGATGCGGTTTGGTTTTGGGTTGAGCTTTGGCTCGGCCTTGAGGGTTTGCTGGCTGGATTCGGCTTTTGCGTTTGTTTTTGTGGATTTGTGACTCGGTTGATTTTGATCCTGGGTTATGTGTGTTGATTTTTGGTTTGTGTTTGTGATTTGTTGTGATTCTTTTTAAAGCCTGGCCGGATTTGTTCTTGATTTTATGTGGCTAGACCGAGTTCGGTTTTGATCTGGGTTACTGTTGATTTTGTAAAAAAAAAAAGAAATTGAGGTTTGATTATGGTGGTTGGCCGCGTGTGTTGGTGGTGGAGGGTGGTTTGCTCTGACTCAGTGTACTGCTCTCCCTCTGACACAGTAATTAATGCCCCCTATTTATAGTAAAAAAAACTAGGGTTTGAAAGAAAAAATGGACAAAAAAGCCCCTGGACAGTTATTAGACTAAAATTGACTAAAATGATTGAAAATAAAAAACAGTAAAAATAAAAACGAAAATAAAATAAAAAAAAAATGAAAAATGAAAAAAAGTAAAATAAAAGGAAAACAAACTAATAAAAAGAAATGAAAAACAAATAATAATAAGAAGAAAATAATAACAAAATAATAAAATAAAAACGGTCGCCTTCGGAACAAAAATGAGGTATTTTAAAATACCTCCCTGCCGAAATTTCGTCTGAAACGACGAAGTTTTCCGGTTTAAAAAGACGAGAAAAGCGAATTAAAAAGGGGTCAAAAATGGGGTATGACAGATGCCCCTATTTAAGTTTCTTCGTTACGGAGATTTAAAAATGAAATTTTTAAATCGACGGGTCGAAGAGACTTAAATACAGAGTACACCATTTTTGACCGAATTCAACTGCAAAATTCTATGAATGTAATGCTATGCATGTGATGTTATGCATGTAAAGCTGTAAATGCTTGCGATGCAAGTATGAATGCAAGACGGCGAATTTGACTCAACTGGGGATAACAAAAGGATACCCGAGTCTGTTAAAAGAAACGGGGCCCGACTCCACTGGGGATAAAATGGTTTCACCGGGGATAAATGTCAGTTGTTCGGGTTAACGAACTGCCACTGACAACAAAGGAACAAAGATGAATGTCACCTGCTCGGGTTATTGCCGACCTAGTCAACTGACAAGAAACAGAGGTAAATGTCAACTGTTCGGGTTATTGCCGAACTGCCAACTGACAAGAAACAGGGATAAATGTCAACTGTTCGGGTTATTGCCGAACTGCCATTGACGACAAGAAATAAAGGTAGATGCCAACTGTCCGGATTATTGCCGAACTGCCATTGACGACAAGAAATAGAGGTAAATGTCAACTGTTCGGGTTATTGCCGAACTGCCAACTGACAAGAAACAGGGATAAATGTCAACTGTTCGGGTTATTGCCGAACTGCCATTGACGACAAGAAATAAAGGTAGATGCCAACTGTCCGGATTATTGCCGAACTGCCATTGACGACAAGAAATAGAGATAAATGTCAACTGTCCGGGTTATTGCCGAACTGCCATTGACGACAAGAAATAAAGGTAAATGTCAACTGTCCGGGTTATTGCCGAACTGCCATTGACGACAAGAAATAAGGTAAATGTCAACTGTCCGGGTTATTGCCGAACTGCCATTGACGACAAGAAATAAGGTAAATGTCAACTGTCCGGGTTATTGCCGAACTGCCATTGACGACAAGAAATAAAGGTAAATGTCAACTGTCCGGGTTATTGCCGAACTGCCATTGACGACAAGAAATAAAGGTAAATGTCAACTGTCCGGGTTATTGCCGAACTGCCATTGACGACAAGAAATAAAGGTAAATGTCAACTGTCCGGGTTATTGCCGAACTGCCATTGACGACAAGAAATAAAGGTAAATGTCAACTGTCCGGGTTATTGCCGAACTGCCATTGACGACAAGAAATAAAGGTAAATGCTGGATGAAATTTAGAAGCTGGATGAAATTTAAAAGTAGGATGAAAGATAAATGTCAGCTGTTCGGATTGTTGCCGAACTTGCCACTGACGACAAAAGACTGGATAAGATAATGCACAAGCCGTTCGATAAAAAAACTGCCACTTGGCGAAAAGAGGATGATATCTCAGGATGAAATACTGGGGATGACATTTGGGGAAAGAGAGGGTTACAAATTATTCATGATTGATTGATATGGAAAGATATTCAAAACAAGACTCAGGGTGGTTAACGCAACCATGATGTTGTTTGTATGCATGAATGTGTATATGCATGAATGTATGAATGCATGTATGATTTGTGTGACTGTATGACTATACGAAGGATTAATTTGTGTGATAGTGTAATTGATGAATTTGATGAGACAAGATTGGATAAGATGGGGAGTGGACCGACGACGCAGTACAAACACTCGGCAATCTTTATTGGGGATGATGCCATTGGAGACATATCAAATCATTGACGGGGTAATGCCCACTATATGCCACAATTGATGGGGAGTAATCACTTCCTGGGGAAGACGGTTACAAATTATTCATGATTGAAATGAAAAGATAATTGAAGCAAGACTCATGATGGTTAATGCAGCCATGTATATGCATGAATGTGTATATGCATGAATGTATGAATGCATGAATGTATGAATGCATGAATGACGACACGACTTGTATGACTGTATGGAGGATTGACTGGTATGACCATATGAAGGATTGACTGGTATGGTTGTATGAAGGATTGACTGGATGAGACAAAATTGGACGGATAAGATGGAAAGTGACCCGACGTCGCATCACAAACACTTGGTAATCTTCAATGGGGATAATGCCACTGGGGGCATATCAAAACAATGACGAGGTAAAGCCCGACATATGCAACAACTGATGGGGAGTAGACACTTCCTGGGGAGAGTGTGCCAATCCAAAAACCATAGTAGAAGAACCGGTGCTTCTGTGGTCATGCTTATTTTGTTTTTTTGCTTTTCCTTTTGCTTTTCTTCTTTTTTTTTGAATCCCTAATTTTTGCCTGGACCGCCTTTTCAGGTTTTCAGTCCACCGGGAATGTATTCTTTTGTATGCCCCTAATTTTTGCCTGGACCGCCCTTTCGGGTTTTCGATCCACCGGGACGCTCATTTTTGCCTAAGCCACCCTTTCGGGTTTTCGACTTACCGAGCTCTTTTTTCCTCTTTTCTTTTTTCCTCTTTTTTCATATATTTCTTTTTTCTCTTTTTTTTTTAAAAGCAATTGACCATGTTCAGCCTGCAAAGTTTATCCGTTCTCAGGATAGCTGTTGACGCCCCCTTCACTTATTCACGAGTTCAAAGAAAATGTGTTTTGTTGTTTGTGCTTTTCAAAAAGACATGAAAAATATTTATGATTTTGAAAAATATTTTGTTTCAAGCACTACCATCAAAAATAGAAGAAGTTTTTTTATAAACTGAATAAATAGGAATTCCAAATGAAAGGCAATAGGCTCAAATTTATTTAAAAGAGTGGCGACCCGCCAATGGCATGGCTCCACGGATCTTAAAAAGTTTGGAAAATGGTAAATATAAGGGGAAGGTACATTGAACATAATAACCGTTATTCTCCCTGACAACTTTGAATTTCACTGCTTGGATGCTTCAGATTCAGAGTCTCTTTGCCCCAAGTGAGTAGAGATCAGGCCAATGCAGTTACTTTGTCTTTTGATCCTTAACTTTTGCATAGATCGCCCTTTCGGGTTTTCGACCTATCAGGATGATTATTTTCTGTTTTATGTCTCTAATTTTTGCCTGGACCGCCCTTTCGGGTTTTCGATCCACCGAGACGCTCCTTTTTGCCTAAGCCGCCCTTTCGGGTTTTCGACTTACCGAGCTGTTCTTTTATTTTTTAGACAAAGTATTTCTTGACTGCATCAGCATTCACAGGACGAGGAAGCTCATCACCATCCACAGTCGTAAGAGTCATTGCACCACTGGAGAAAGATCTCTTGATGATATATGGACCTTCATAGTTAGGCGTCCACTTGCCCCTGGAATTGGGTTGAAAAGATTAGACCCTCTTGAGCACAAGATCTCCTTCCTGAAACACACGGGGACGAAGCTTCTTGTCAAAAGCTTGTTTCATCCTCTTTTGATATACCTGCTCATGGCACAAGGCCTTCATGCGTTTCTTTTCAAGTAAGTTCAACTGATCATATTTGTTTTGACATCATTCAGCCTCTGATAATTTGGCTTCCATTAGAACTTTCATACCGTATACCAAAGATAAAAGGGGTTGCCCCTGTTGAGGTACGCACTGAAGTACGATATCCGTGTAAAAGCATTCTGTAACATCTCATGCACGTCCTTGTAGGTGGTTACCATCTTCTGCACCATCTTTTTGATGTATTTTTTCTTTGTTTTTTTTTTTGCTTTTGATTTTGATTTTTTTTTGCTTTTGTTTCTTTTTTGTTTGATTTTTTTGCTTTTGATTTTTTGCTCTTGCTATTATTTTTTGCTTTTTTTTTTGTGCAGCTTCGATGGCACCATTCACCTGGGATTCGATCAGGAGTACTGTAGTGCCTAAGTTAATCACTTCCAGTGCTTCTTCATGAGACTGAATGATGTTCTTTTAGTAACAGAGAGATCTTTTCGAGAATCCCTTCATCCTCCTCCTCTTCAGCTTCGTAAACAGGGAACTCAAAGTCGGGAGAGAGCATAGGGTTAAAGTGTTCAACGGGTTTATTGGTGTTTAAGCTTTTTATATGATTGATGATTGATTGATTTAAGAAAATGAGTTAATGCATACATTTGAAAATGATTAAAAAGAAAACAAATAAAAGAAAGATAATTAACTTTTTGGTTTTTTGTGTTACCATTTTCCAGAAAAAGCCGAGAATAATAAAAAAAAAACATAGTCAGGAACAAAACGACTTCTTATTTGATGATGAGAATGCATGAAACAAAAGCCCTAAACAAGTTCACTTTCGTCTCGGGCGGAACGAAAGGATTTTTTTTTGAAAAGACAAGACGACAAAACACATCACTTGGACCTATGAGTAGCTGAGGGAATGTCAATCAACGATCCAATTGCAGTAACCTCTGCCATGTGTTACAAAATTCAGTGCCACCTTCTTCACCAGTGTGAACTTCTGAGCAATCTTGCACCAAATTAACAGATGGGGTCCCGTGGTCAGGTAGTAGATTGGCTTGCACGTCGGGACTCGACCCTTTGAAGGATAGGATGTTGGCTTGGATCAACTTCTGGACTTCGGCTTTCAAGGCATAACAATGCTCAACGTCATGACCGGGTGCCCCTTGATGGAAAGCACAAGAGAGATCAGGTTTATACCACTGTGGCAACCTTTTAGGTACCTTAGGAGGTGCCCTAGTTTGAACAAGATTTTTATCAAGCAAAACGGGGAGCAACTCTGCA
The DNA here is from genome assembly GCA_018208015.1 of Medicago ruthenica. Taxonomy (NCBI): domain Eukaryota; kingdom Viridiplantae; phylum Streptophyta; class Magnoliopsida; order Fabales; family Fabaceae; genus Medicago; species Medicago ruthenica. The sequence continues at coordinate 107,558,541 of CM031378.1, read as the reverse complement.
TGTGCCATGGGGATTGGATCAAAATGGGAAGTCCGCTGAACCCGATTCTGTTGTCGAGGCTGTTGTCGATTCTGTTGTTGAGGCCTTTGTTGGGGCTGGAGCTGATTTCTGGATAGCCGGAGTTGGGGTTCCAAAAGAGGTGGGACGAAAACCTTCGTCTGATAGAACTGGCATCCCCATGGGTAAGCTCTAGACGTACCGGGCGGTGGAGCAAGTATGGTAGAAGTTGGTAAAGCAAATAAGATTGGCTGCTCAAGAGTAGTGACAACAGGCTGAGGAACTGACGTCTGTGCTTGGGAAGCCAACAGAGCATTCATCATGGAGGTCAACTTCTCCATCTCTTCCCGGAGATTGGCCACCTCTTCCCGGAGGTTCTGGTTTTCTTGCTCTAACAGATCCATTCTTTTCCGATTAGCCATTGTGTTGTAAATGCGATTCAGTTTGTGGAGAATTCGTCGGGTCACTTTCTTTGGGCGACGGCTGATTGACCTTTGAAGTAGTGAACACAGTGTGAGACTCCATTTGGAAATTATGAACGCAGTATGATGCATGATTATGCTTATGCAAGAAGAAAAAGAACAAATTATTATCGAAGGACTTGTTAGAATAATTGTAAACATCATAAACTGAACACTTCACTAAAGCATTGAAATATTACAAAGAGTTTTTTTTTGTTTATAATTCAAGAGATTTTGGAAGCTAAAATCTAAACATAAGGTCCTAAGGACTTCAAACTCAAACTCCCGGAGTAGATGGATCCTCGGAATCTGAAAGTGCACTAGAGATCGAATCCATAAACTTCCTCTTCCTTCTAACATCCTGGCGGAGTAACGCGTCTTTCCGACGGAGCAAGTCATCCTTTTCGATTATCCTCTGGTTCTGGACGAGAAGCTCATGGCTCTGCTGGGCTAGCTTTCCCTTCAAGGTCTCGTGCTCGAGCTCAAGTTCCTGATATCTTCTCTTCCAAGTTTCCTTTTCTTGCCTTTCTTTGGTTAATTGTTCATGAAACTCTTCCTTAGTGTCAAAGGGGATAGGCAAGGATGATGGTGGGATGGTGGAGGATAGATATCTAGGTAGACGGTAGGGTAGGCCAAAGCTCATGGTCCTATCAATAACCCACTGAGTGTAAGATTCATGCACATAATCTGATTTCTTCCTCAACTGACTTCTGCTGAGTCTGCGGATAGCGCTCCAAGCTTGTGCGAATCTTTCTCTTTTGTTCGAGGGATCCCCATGGTTAAGATAGAATTCATTAGTCAAGGCAAGGTTGTTTGGCTTATCTCTCACTGGGTAACCAAACTGTCGACGGGCTAGAAAAGGGTTGTAGCTAATCCCGCCACGCATACCAAGGAAGATTTTCAAGGTTAGCTTTGAAGGTATGAGTTTGAGGTAGGTGGGAGATAAACCATTTGTAAAGCAGTGGTGCACAGCAAAGAATAGTTCCACGGCCGGCTAGGGTACGGTCATGGATGGAGTGGTATGTATCAGCTAGTAATGTGGGTACAGGGTTCTTGGAGAGGAAGATTTTGATGGCATGGATGTCGATGAAGTTGTCAATATTTGGGAAGAGTACAAGGCCATATATGAGGAGGGCTAGGGTGGAATAGAAGGCAAGTGTGCTAGCTGCTTCAGCAAATATGGAGGCTTGTTGGTAGAGGAAGTGGGTGGGAAGACCTTGGAGGCCTCCTTTAGAGGTAAGGTTTGCTTGGATGATGGAGGTTTCAAGATGGAGAGCAGCTGCGATGTCGGAGGGTTTAGGAGTAGGCTCAAGACCGTGGAATGGTATCTTGTCTGGTACGGGTAAACCAACTAGGTATGAGTACTCTTCAAGTGTGGGGACAAGCTGGTAGTCTGGAAAGGTAAAGCAATGGTAGAGCGGGTCATAGAACTGAACCAGGGTCTCCAGGCATCCTTCCTCAACATCTACTCTAAGAATTCTGAGCAATTTCCCGTGATGAGCTTGAAAATCAACTGGATCACTTACTAAAGATGCTAGCTCCCTTAATCTCAACAAGTTTGTTTTTCTGAAAAGGTATTTCCTAGTGCTTCTCAGTGGGATGTCCATATCTACAATGTTTACAAAAAGCTTTGTTTAAGTCCTTTGATAATTTGGATGAAAATGAAAAGAGTTTATGCATGGATGCATGTATGCATGATTATGCCAAAGTACGGAGAAAACATGGTGAGGTTAGGTCCAAAATGTTGGAGTCAAGGGTAAACACGCCATTTGGTAAGGACTATGGTTTCATGTGTACCTGTATCACGGGTTCTACCAAGTTCCCAAAGTCATTGACCACTTCCGAATATTGTCGGGTTACGGGACTGACTCCCGGTCCAACAACATCCGTAGGAAAGTCTCGTTTGAGTGTAGTATCGCGTATCAACCAATTCAAGACTACTCTTGATTAGCCACCGCACTACGTCCTAAAAGGCCAAGATGGGTTAGGTAACTAAAGGTCCTCAACTTCATAGGTCACTTGAAAATATCAATGCCAAACACGACTACTCATGTCAACATAATAATACTTCCAAGATTCCTCCATTGAGCGGGGTTATCACATGTGCCACATCCGAAACTCACTCTCGGAAAGCCACTATGATTATACCACCATCCTATCTTATGTTTCCCTCAAGTCCGGGTGTAGGACTTATCTCACCACTCACGTAAAAAGATAAACACTTAAGCACATATTCACAATTACAAATAATAATAAAGCATAAAGATAAAGAAAAAGCAAGATAGGTTTAACCCACTTAGGATTTCGCTCTCCCCAGTGAAGTCGCTATTTTTCTGTCGCGGTGATTTTTGGATATCAAGCTATTAATTAGCGTTGACTCGCAATTTTAAGATTCACCACCGATCTTTTATTTTTCCGAGGAAAAGGGAGAAAGTTCGAAAACCCTATTTTTTAGAGAGATCAAAGGTCCGGGGGTTGGTTACGCAAAGGGAAGGTATTAGCACCCTAAACGTCTATAGTACTCTATAGGAACCTCTTGCTTATTTTATCTTTATGCTAAATTATTATTTGTTTGTAAAATAAATGCTTAAGTGTGAAAAGATTAAAGTGAGAAAATTAAAAGAAAGAAAATATTTTTATTATTTTTATTGATTTGGAAAGACAAAGTCTTTTGCCTACGTACCCGAGCGGGATCAAAATCATGTAGTTCGGGGTAAAAACCGAATGATTGGTTTTGATTGATTTTAAAGTTTGAAAAAAAAGTTTTGAGAAAGATAAGAGGCCGTAAAGGCATAGAAGGATAAAAAAAAAGAAGTGAGTTTGATTGATTTTAAATTGAAGAAAAATGTTTTGATTGATTAAAAGTTGATTGAAATTTGATTAAGAAAGAAAGGATAAAGATTGACTTTTTTTGAAAATTTTGGTAATAAAATATTTTGGATTTTGACTTTTTTGACTTTTTTTGTGAAAATTTTGATTAAGTCCTAAGGTCCAGGGACTAAATTAAGCTGAGAAAGGTCTGACGCGCCGGATCCCTCAAAATGACGTTGGATCAAGTGAGGGTCCTTTTCCTCGGATACGGTCCAAATTACGATATCGCCCTCGACATAAAGCATAGAAAAATAAATGTGGTGTCGGTGCATATTCTCATTTATATTTATTTACATTGGACCTAGATACATTCTAATAGCAATAAAATAAATGACAAGAATAATAAAAATTGCATTAAAGTAAATATGCTAAAGGAAATAAAAATTATGCATGAAATGCAAAATAATAACTAAATATGGTGCATAAAATAAATAAAGAAAATAACAATGCAAGACATAAAATAAATATGATGCTAAAAATAAAATAAAAAAGAAAATAAAAAGCTAGACATAAAGTAAATATGATGCATAAAATAAAATAAAGATGCAAGACAATAAAATAAATATGATGCTAAAAGAAAATAAAAATGCAAGACAATGAAATAAATATGATACATAAAATAAAAAGGAAAATAAAATGCAAGACATAAAATAAATATGGTACTGGAAAATAAAAATGCTCGACTGAAAATTAAATATGGTGCTGAAAATAAATAAAGAAAATAAAAAAATGCAAGGCACAAAAATTAAATATGGTGCGTAAATAAATAAAGAAAATAAAAATGCATAAAATAAAAAATAAAAAAAAGCAATAATAATAAAATGCATGGGGTACTGAAAATAAATGACAGTAAAATAAAATGCATGAAAATGTAGAGGAATAATAAAAAAAAAAAATAATAAAAGCAAGAAAAATTAAAGAACGAAAAAAAAATAAAGAAAATAGAGAAGAAAGGGGTTGTAGAAAGGAAAAGGGGTGTGCAGGGAGAAACTGAGAAAAAAGGAGAAGAAGAGGGAGTAATGGGCCGCGCCCAGTGCTGGGCTGGAAGAACAAAAACGGACCGGTTGGGTTCAAAAGAAAACCGAACCGGTCTAGGCTTTTATAAAAGGCCAAGGGCCGGTTTTATCTTCATTTCTTTCCCCTCTTCCTCTCTCTTCCTTCTCTTCTCCCAAAAACCTCTCTGTCCTCTCACTAGAACTTAGCCGGCCGGAGGAGACTTCCGGCGCGGTGGCCGCCGGCGGCACCACCGCGCCGGAGCACAGAACCACTTTTTTTTTTAAAATCTTTTACGTTTTTAAGCTTCCTTTTTCTTTCTCTCCTTGGATCCGAGGCTAGATTTCCTAAAAACTTCCTAAAACGGGCTAGATCTAGCTTTTATGTTCGAAAGGAAAATACCTCTTTTGGGTACGGATCTAAACGATTTTGACTCGAGCCTGGCGATTTGAGTTCGGATTCAACAGTTCTCGGTTTGGATTTGGTTTCGAATCGGTCTTGGCCTGGCTTTGTGATTGTTTGGATGCGGTTTGGTTTTGGGTTGAGCTTTGGCTCGGCCTTGAGGGTTTGCTGGCTGGATTCGGCTTTTGCGTTTGTTTTTGTGGATTTGTGACTCGGTTGATTTTGATCCTGGGTTATGTGTGTTGATTTTTGGTTTGTGTTTGTGATTTGTTGTGATTCTTTTTAAAGCCTGGCCGGATTTGTTCTTGATTTTATGTGGCTAGACCGAGTTCGGTTTTGATCTGGGTTACTGTTGATTTTGTAAAAAAAAAAAGAAATTGAGGTTTGATTATGGTGGTTGGCCGCGTGTGTTGGTGGTGGAGGGTGGTTTGCTCTGACTCAGTGTACTGCTCTCCCTCTGACACAGTAATTAATGCCCCCAATTTATAGTAAAAAAAACTAGGGTTTGAAAGAAAAAATGGACAAAAAAGCCCCTGGACAGTTATTAGACTAAAATTGACTAAAATGATTGAAAATAAAAAACAGTAAAAATAAAAACGAAAATAAAATTAAAAAAAAATGAAAAATGAAAAAAAGTAAAATAAAAGGAAAACAAACTAATAAAAAGAAATGAAAAACAAATAATAATAAGAAGAAAATAATAACAAAATAATAAAATAAAAACGGTCGCCTTCGGAACAAAAATGAGGTATTTTAAAATACCTCCCTGCCGAAATTTCGTCTGAAACGACGAAGTTTTCCGGTTTAAAAAGACGAGAAAAGCGAATTAAAAAGGGGTCAAAAATGGGGTATGACATCAAGCTTATGGTACAATGCATCCACTCTAGCATTCTTGTGGTCAAGGTTACTAACTTCGTACATTCCTGCTTTGGGTTGTGTTTTCTCAATTTGAGTGCGTTCGCTCCCCCATTGGTAATGGTTTTGAGCCATGTTCTCGATAAGGCCATAGGCATCATTAAATGGTTTGTTCATGAGAGCTCCTCCTGCAGCGGCATCAATGGTCATTCTCGTGTTATAGAGTAGACCATTGTAGAAAGTATGAATTATCAACCACTTTTATAATCTGTGGTGTGGGCAAGCTCTCATTAATTCCTTATATCTCTCCCATGCTTCGAAAAGCGACTCACCGTCTGTCTGCCTAAAGCAGCTAATTTGGTTCCTGAGTTGTGCCGTTTTGCTTGGCGGGAAGTATCTAGCAAGGAACGCTTTCTTGAGTTCATTCCATGTTGTAATGGAATTAGACGGTAGGGAGTGTAGCCAAGCTCTGGCTCTATCTCTTAGGGAGAAAGGAAATAGACGCAAACGAATGGCTTCAGGGTCGACGCCATTACATTTAAGCGTATCAGCGAATTGCACGAAAACGGAGAGGTGCAAATTCGGGTCTTCCGTCGAGTTTCCGGAAAACTGGTTCTGCTGCACGATTTAAAGCAGAGAGGGTTTCAACTCGAAGTTGTTAGCCTGAATCGTCGGGTTAACAATACTTGAGTGCGACTCATCCTGAGATGGGATGGCAAAGTCCTTAAGAGGACGGCTTTCGTTGGCCATTTGGGCGTGTATTCGTTCAATTTGGCGTCTAACGTGAAAAAGACGCTCGATTTCGTCGATCGGTTGTTCTAACTCGTCCTCAGAAGAGCGAGTACTAGGCATACAATCGACGGAAAATAAAAGAAAAGAAATTGCCTTCGTCTAGACGGTGTGACAACGGAGTTACGATATTGCCAAAATTGGTCCCCGACAACGGCGCCAAAAAACTTGATAGGTCCGCAAGTGCAGGGAAATATCGGTTTTAGTATAAAAGATGTCGAATCCCACAGAGACCAACGTCAAGTACCGTTATCTACTGTCACAATGTTTATCTAAGGTGATGCTAATTAATTTGGTTGCAAAATTGGGAAAATAACTTGTTTTTAATTACTTTTAATGATGAGAGACCAGAATGTAAATCTCGTCGACCGTGAATACTTATTAAGTTATTTTTTTTTATTATTGTAACAGAAAAATATTTTCGCGCGTAAAAAGGATTAAATTAAAGGGGTCGTCAGCTTTCGCGTGTACGACACTGAATTCTTGACTTTGTAATCTATTCGACCGCTTTCGCGCGTACGCCTTACAATTTCAAAAACTCTGTTTGAAAAATAATCAATTTTTACTTGAAAAGTTATTTTTAGTAGAAAACAAATTTAAAGGTACCGCCGGCTTTCGCGCGTCCGTTACCAAATTTTAAGCTTATAACTGCCAGCTTTCGCATGCACAATTACAATTTTAAAATATCTTTTTGGAAATTTGTAATTTCTAAATTAATTAAATAAAACGCTTTCGTTGAATTTTAAAATTAATTCTTGAATATTCTACAGACAGATACAAGTTTCACTCTTTCGATATGAAACAGGTATCACATTATTCCAGCTTTCACTGTAAATATTTATCGTTAAAAAATCAGAATTTTCAGACTTAAAAATAATTTCCTGTTACAATTTCTAATCATACAACTTAACAGAATACCATTGGTACGACATTCATCACATTCCAGACTCTGTAAAAATCTACTCAGACATAATGGAATAACAACCTAAACTTGACTTTAATGAATTCATAAAAAAAAGCAGTGAGAAAATATAACATGTAAATCAATGGATACTTTAATTAAAAGAACAGTTGCGGCAGTAGCGATTTCGACAATTGAAATTGAATAAAACGGCACTGTTATGAAGCAACAACGATGAAATAATAACAGCAGCAGCAAAACACGACAGCAGCAAGATTGGAATTTAATTACGCAGCAATAATGGAAAAGGGTATGGAATGGCAGGTGCAGCAAAAAGGAAATCAAATGGGATTGAGTAATAACGTGCAGCAATAGAAAATATAACAATTGGAATTGAATACGGCAATGGAAAATAATAAGAAATTGGATTGGATGAATGAAAATAAAACAAAGGTACTGAAAGTATTCATATTATGCGGTAGCAAAAGGTTGTATCAGCAAGCTTTGAATGAAAAAGAAACTGAAAACTTAAACTAAAATAAGCACTTAAATGTGAAGAATAAGCTGTTTCTAAATCACTCAATTTCTCTCTAAAAAGCTCCCTGAAAACTGATTATTGAAGGTCTATTTATAGGCAAAAATTTATCAAGTAGTGCTTCTGATAGTGTCCCAAGAGGTGGAGAACATGGAGGCTAGGAAGTGGAGGTAACTGCTTCCGAAAGTGGAGAGGAATTCTTCATCCTGACTAAATGTGTTGACTTCCCATTTGGCTTGTTGACTTTTTGAGCCTTTTTTCCTTTTTAACCGTTTTTCTTTATTTTTGCTTTCTACATCCTAGGTTCCTGAAACACATCAAAATACCAACAGATATCATGCAAAATATGACAAATGACCCTAAAACAAATAAAAATTAAGTTACTTAGACCGTGTATTTTACGTGTTATCATCATTATATCAAGTGCCTTCCTAATGTACTGGTCTTCCTATAAGATAGCTACCACGTTTAAATTCCAGGCTTGAAACTGAATTTGAAATCGGTTTGTTCCTATAATTTGGTTCCCAACCCTATCTATTTTAATTAACTGTAGCTTGCTGCTCTATTTATCATTCTTGGAACCCATACATGTCTTATCATTCCTCACATATGATTTGGCCTAACGATACTTTAATTAGTTACTTTTTATTTTGCTTCCCACTTTACTACCTTTCACAAAAATTATGAATATAATACCTCTTATTTAGTGTTGCCTTTCTTCATCTTGAGATAATGCCGTAAACCACTTCTTTCTATTCGGAATTATCACTGGTTAGTCCCAACTCCATTAGACTAGTTTGATTTCAACAAATCCCTTCAAGACAAAATTAGGTTCGTATATTCCATCAATATAATTAGCCAAACCAAGAAAACAAACTCCCTCCCCCTCCATATGACCATGCGCAAATTATCCCCTCTCACAATATTCTCTTATTACTTCCTATCCTTTGACTACACATCTCCAACATTCCATTGATTCCCATTTTGTATACAAATATTTTCATAAGACCATCGATCTATTCCTAGCATCTATTTCTTCGCAACATTCATCATGATCCCAATACGCGGTTCTTCATTTTCAACAGTCTGGTCATCAAAACAAGGTCTAGATTGAGAGAAAATCGTGCATGTGCTTAAGCTGTGAATTTATGGGGGTTTATAGTCGCTTTGCTCGAAGAAAAATGTCCAAGGTAAGGGCTTTTTCCCCATACGTCCATACTAAGTACTAGGATGATGTTGTGAATTAGAAGTAGAAATTCTTGTCTTTTGAAAAGAAAAACAATTAAAATATGTAGTTACATGGTAAAATTTAATCTTTTATAAAAGTTATTAGTTTTAATTATAGTCGTGTGAGAGAATGTGACGTGTAATGATATATTTTATGTTATTATGATTCTTATGTTTATGTGATGATGGGAATGAAATGTTTGATTTTTGATAAATTAAAGAAAGGAAAAAGATAGAGATGTGAGTTTTATTGAAAAGATTGTCTTTAATCATGTTCATGGTGATGTGAGATATATAGTTATTTTTGTGTGGTGCCTTAGTGGCGGGTTAATGTCATATTTCTTTGTGGTTGCCTAAGTGGCGGGGGATTGCATTTATTTTCATTATCATGACATGACATATGCATTTCTGTGTGGTGCCTTAGTAGCATGCATCTTTCACATAATATCATTTGAGTCCATGATATATTCTTGATTTGATAATTGATTAAATTATTCTATTGCAAAGGAAATGTGTGTGAACTTATCTTAAAACATAGGTAAGTTTTGATACTATCTATTTCATGACATTGTTTCTTGTGCTTTGAGTATGAACCAATTTGGATAAGGAAATTGACCCCTTACACCAACCTTTTAGTTACCAAGGAAGACATGGTGTATGCTTTGGTGTTTTGCTTGAAGTGCGTGCGAGGATAAATTGGGTTTTGATTGAATTGTAATTTTAAAAATATTTTGAAGGATATTTATGTTAAGAATTTTTGTATAGGTTTTTATTAAGAATTTATTATTAATGAAAGAAAAAATAGGAGTGTTTTTTTTATATGGAAGAATTAGGCATAATGTCTTGGATAAAAATCCGGGCGTTACATATAACAATTAAACTTTTTATTTTTGAGAATTAAACCTTATTTTTATAACTAAAAACTTGTTTTTTTAGGAAAAAACTTCGTATCTTTTTTCCTTTCAAAAAAACACTTCATATCTTTTTGTTTTAGAGAAGAAAACTTTTTTTTTGAGGGGCTGAGAGAAGAAAACTTCATATCTTAATTGTTGCTCGTTTTATTTATTCTTTTGATAAATTTAATTTGTTGGTTAGAGATGAGACCTGACATCATATTTATTATGATTATTATTATTGTTTTATATTTTATATATACAAATACAAATAAGTAAAGGGTCACCGCTCAAAAAATATATATATAAAGGGTCAGGTTAACAATTGTTTACGTGACACTTGTTAATGAATTAAATATAGTAGTATTATATTGAAAGTTGCGTTGTCAATTCTTCAAAAGTCTAAAAAGTAGGGGTGTTCAAAACCGAACCAATTCAATAGAGAAACCGCAAACCGAACCAACCTTAACCGAAACCGCAAAAAATAGCATTTGGTTCGGATGTATTCGAATCATTTTTCTACTCAACCGCATGGTTTGGTTTGGTTTGCGGTTTTTATTTTACCAACTGAACCAAACCAAACCAAACTGCAACATAAGAAAAACACTAATTAAACATATGTCACCTAGACCAATACTTATAGAAACTCAATGAAAATTCTTATAAAATTACATATTTTTTCTCTTGATAAGTTTCTTCTTTGCTTTTTATTTCAAAAGGGTATTCATATGCTACTTGAACTTTTAGTGAAAGTTAAAATCTTAGTCTTTTGTATTTCTTACAAAATATGATTACTTTTTGTTCACGTTTTAAATTTGGTCTATGTAGTTGAAAATTTTTTTAATTGAAAATGAAATTGTAATGTTGGATGAAATTTAAAACATTGTTGAAAATATATTTTTAACTTGATATTAATGTCAGAAAAAAATTTGTATTGTCTCGAAAAAACCGCACCAACCAATCCAAACCAAACCGCATGCTTTTTTATCTTACGGTTCGGATGACTTTTAGGGTCCGTTTGGTTCAACGGAGGGGAGGGGAGGGGAAGGGAGAGAAGGGGAGAGGAGGGGACGGGACGGTAGATATTTTAATTAAAAATGTGTTTGGTTCACATAGGGAGGGGAGAGATTTTAAAATTAATTTATTGTTTTACCCTTAAACTTTATTAAATATACGATGATGTTTGTTTTTACATATAACAAATAAGAGTGATAGATAACATGAAAATAAAAGTTGTTACAACGGTAATATAACCTAATAATAATAAAAATTGTTACAAGGACAATATAACCTAATAATAAAAGTTGTTACAAGATAGTATAACCTAATAATAATAAAAGTTGTTACAAGGATAATATTGAGATTTTAAATTAATTTAAGGATAATTTTGGCAATGTAATAAAATTTTAAAGAGATTCCCTCCCCTCCCCTTCCCTTCTAAAAATTGAACCAAACACATCAAATTAAAAATATTCCCTCCCCTCCCCTCCCCTCCAAAACTATCGAACCAAACAGAATCTTAGCCTCAAAACCGAACCAAACCGCACCGCGAACACCCATACTAAAAAGTGTCATTTTTAACATAAAATTTTTTATTTTTTTTTTGTGGCTTGCTTAGCATTTTTCATAAATAAATGCAGAAGCATAGGGAAAAAGGTTTATTTAGTTTTAAAAATGTTATTTTTAGACACATATGGGACAAGACCGTATATTTATACGGTTTGTTTCCTTCCATTTCTCTCTCTCTTTCATCTTCCCTGCAACACTCTCTCCTCTTCATCGTCATCTGAGTTCTCTCTCTAGCACCATCGGCCACCGCATTGTCACCGACTCCGTCACCAAAGTTCACTCCCTGTAACATTGTTTCGTCTCTCTCCATCTCTCAAAAACGCAGATCTTGAAGGTTGTGTGATGGAGGTCTACGGCCGACAAGAGGGAGGAGGTGGAGGCGCGGGCGACGTAAGATTGTGTGGTGGAGGTCAGATCTGGAAAGATTGAAGACGATGGTGTGGTGAGAACGGAGATGGTGTAGACGGAGGTAAGGGAAAAAGAAGGAAGCACAGAGAGGGAGAGAAAACGGGAAGGAGAGGGAAGATGACAAAAGGGCTTATAAATTTACATACTCCCTTACGAAAAAGTTTTGTCCTTAAATACAAGATCATATACAAATTTTTAGATACATTGATTACTCTTTTTCCAAATATACCCTTTATTAATACTATCAATTTTTCTTGGTATATGAAAAGTTAACATTAAATATATATTTAATTAAAAGTAATCTAGTAATAGTCACACCAATTTGAGACAACTTTATTACTCCAACAACTTTTTTTAATCCACGTGATTTTTGTAAACTATTCATATAAAAAGGGACGGAGGGAGTTGTTACCTTTGTCATTGCGTTGAAATGACGAAGCTTCCCATTTGTCAAGTATTTATCCCAAATTATGTGTTTCAATAACACAATTGAGTGTCTTTTACCCCAATGTTATTAAGACACATATTTTTGACACAAAAAACGAGATACCATCTTTTACTATTCACGCTTTATTACATGGTTAACACAATTTAAATATATGGTCCCTTTGTCCTAAAATGATTCATCTGATTATAAAAAATAGGATTAAGTAATGTTTGTCTCCTTGTCATTTAACGGAATTTTGATTTACCCCTGTAAAATATATTTTTTTAGATTTCTCCTTGTTATTAGAAGATTATTTGATTTTAGACCCTAATAATATTCAATTGTGCAAAAGTGAAGACGTGGTATGCTGACTAGGATTGACTGTATATAATTGATGGCATTGCACAACGAGTTGGTTTTTTTTTTCCATGTGTCTTTTTTATTAATTATGAGTTATTTTAAAAAAAAAACAATTGCATATTAAATCAAGTAAAAAAAACATCAATCTCTTCATATGAAGATCGAAATTCATCTCACTCATCATTTTACTATTCATCTCACTACTTTCCTTTCACCCACACATAATAACAACAACACATGACCAAAACATCAATCTCTTCTCTCTTCCTCTCAATTGTTTTCTGATTTTCCTTTTATTCATCATTTATGTTCTTTATTCTCTTCTTTTCCTGATCCCTCTCTTCCCTCCCCCTTTCAATATTTATTTTTTAATTTGTCTCCCCTACCCTTCATCATATTCATCTCCAAACTTAAACCCAAAAAAATCAATAGAAAAAAACTCACATTCAAATTAAAGGGCTAGGGAGTTGAAAACCAACATCAACAATCAAACTCATTCTCTTCTAACCAAAACCAACATCACAAACAAGCACCTAACTTCAATCACAAAAACCCCAAATTCATAAAAAAAATTCCAAACTTTCACCAAAAAAACGCAAACCTCAGTCACATACTAAAACCTCAATTTATTCCACCCTATCACTCATAGAAAACCCCACAATTAACATAGCAAAATTGAGAGAGACTAGAAAAAATGGAGATCGAGAGTGGGGGAAAAGGAGGGATTGTTTGAAAATGATTTTTTAAACATTGTTGGGGTTGTTATAGCGAGAAGATGGACAATGGTTCTGACAGTGGTCATAAAACCCAAATTGTCAGATCTGAAGAATAGAAGAGGTGATTTCGTAGAGGAGAAGGAACGTAACATGATGATGGTCGTGGGATGGTGAAGATAGGGGTTTATCTTAGTTTTTTTTTTTTTTAGTTTGAGAAGATGAAGATAAAGAGTGTAACTTGATTCTGGATTTGGGGATTTTTATTGGATTGTAATTAACTTTTAAAGAATTGTATTGTTGATGATTAGAATATTATTTGTCAAAGAATTGTGTTGGATTTTTTCATGAATTTTTAGGATTGTGGCGTGAAGGTTTGAATGTTTGGGTTTGTGAAGAAACAAGAAGATGAAGCGAAATAAATCTTCTGGGTTTGTGAAAAAGTTTTATGAAATTTGATTTTAATTTTTTTTTTAATAATGGTCTCTAAATTCATTATACATATGTAAACAAAAAAATTGAGAAAAAAAATATATGGAATCCGCGTGTCATGTCATCATCACTTTTGCATATTCAGATGTCATTAAGGTCTAAAATTAAAGAATTTTCTAATGACAAAGAGGAATCTCAGAAAAAAAAAATTTATAAGGGGGTAAATCAAAATTGCATCAAATGACAGGGGCAAATATTATATAAAAAATATATTGTTCAAAAATAAATGATCTTTTTTCCTAAAAAAATAATAAACGATCATTTTTAATTTTCAATGCAACATTAATTATTTTTTGTTCCAATTATGTTCTCTAATTAATATTATTTTCATCACTTCCGATTTAATATCTCCTAAGCTGCGGTACAACCTAAGTTTGATTCATGTGTGTAACAAGTCTTGACCAGTATTTACATATATTTTTACCGAACTCTAGATTACTAAGGTCTATTTGCCTCAGGAATCATAGCGTTAACATAAAAATAAAAAAAAGGTAGACACATTTATTCTACTCGTCTCAAGATAGACGGACAACCCTTGAATGAGTGACAACCTATGAGTGCACAAAAAAAATTTGTCAAAAGAATAAATAAATAAAATAGATCCTCTAACGACGTCCTGGAATGAAAGTAACATTCTCCACTTATACAAAAATGAGGGAAGGTAGCAAACCAGATAATTGTGATTAATGAGTTTCGTCAAAGGACGAATGATTTGAGAAAACCGAGTTCGATTCTTAAATGAAACAATTTTTGACCATGTTATACTTACCTCATGACCGAACTTTTGATTAATAAGAAGAATCAAATGGTTGACATTTTTTCACAAATGTAGCTTCTCTCTCCGTTAACTAATTCACCCTTATTTTTCATCCATTCCTCGTTTATTTTAGGCTTAATTGATCCATTGGTACCCTAATTAATTTCTAGTTTTCATTTTGGTCTCATATCTCGTAAAATCAACATTTTGGTCCCTTATGTTTGTCTCTGTTATTCAAATAAATCCCTGACGGTTAACTTTAACCCCAAATGTCTATGGTGGACCAACTTTAAGAGTGGTCCACCATAGATCCTATTAATTATTTTAATTTAAACCGTTTGATTTTTTTTTAAAAGAGGACCATTGAATTACGCATGTCTATTTTATCTTACTATATACCACCAACACCTAATTTTTTTTTCCTTTTCTTCATCTTCTTCCCTCAATTTCCATTGTTTTTTTAAAAGAACATAACCAAGAAAAAAAACCCAGCACCACCACCATCACCGGTTCACCACCGCGACCACCACCACCTCCAACCACGAAGCCAAAGAACACAAGTCAGAAACGAAATCGACATAGAATCGAACCCACCAGAAACGAAATCAAACCCAGAGAGAAAACGAACACGATCCAAAATCAAACACGACCCAGAAAATAAAAAACGAACCAGAAGCAGAAAATAGAACTTGAAGAGATAGCCGGGAAGGACTAGAAGTGTCATGTTGTCTCAAATTATTGGGAATTCATGATTTGTTGATTTTGATTTTAAATATTGAGAATTATTACGTTGTCTAGTTTTTATAGAAGTGTTTTGATGATTCGGTTTCTCATGGAAATCCAACAAGTTATTACTAACTTTTCATTGAAAATATTAGTGTGAATATTAAGATGTTAAAGAAAATTGGATCCAATCACGGGAGGGTATAATGGGTTGCTGATGATTTCCTAGACGTGGATTTCGTAACTAGATCTGATGATTTCTTCGATGAAGACTATGTTCGATGGTGGTGACGTCGGTGCTGGTGACGGTCGTGTTGAAGAGAAGAAGATGAAGATGAAAGTGTAGTTAGATAAGAGATTAAGACCAAGGTGGTGGTCTTCAGATCTCACGTTAACTCACAAGCAGATCTGGAAAAAAATTTATGTTGTTGGCTTCAGATCTGGAATCATATGATTTTAATTGATTGTGATGATGGTTGTTGTATATGTTGTTGTTGTTGATGGTGTTTAATTGATTATGAGTATTTTAATTTTTTCTGGATTTTTTTTATGAATGTTGGTGAAGATGATATGAAGATGATGAAGAAGTTGAGTGAAGAAGATGAAGAAAAGCAAAAAAAAAAGTTAGATGTTGGTCGTACATTGTAAAGATAAAATTGATATGTGTAATTCAATGGTCCTCTTTTTTTTTAAAAAAAAAATTAAACAGTTTAAATTAAAATAATTAATAGGATCTATGGTGAACCGCTCTTAAAGTTGGTCCACCATAGACATTTGAGATTAAAGTTAACAGCCAGAGATTTATTTGAATAACGGAGACAAACATAAGGACTGAAATGTTAATTTTACGTGATATGACACCAAAATGAAATCTGAAAATTAATTAGGGGACTAATTGACCAATTAAGCTAGAGATGGCAATTGGACTCAAACCCAATGGGCATCCGCAAAAAATATCCACGATGGGCGGGTAAATACCCACATTAATGGGTATGGCCCGGGATCAGATAATTACCCGCAAATTTGAACGGGTATAAGTCGGGGTACGGGCACTCTAGTGCCCACCCCGCCCCATGTCTGCATATTATATATATTATACCAATGATTTTATTTAATATTAAAATTAGTTAATTAATCCTAAGTCTTTGATATTTATTGTAATATGCACTTGTTTTTTATATTTTAAATGCTTTTTATTTGGCTAAATAATATGGTGTGTAATATTTTATATGTTGATTTAAAAGATTTCAGATCATATTTTAATTATGTTGTAATAGTTTTTGTTATTTATTATCTTTTTTTTTTTTAAAGTGCGGGTAATGAGTGCGGGTACGGGCATTTAGATACCCATAGGGTATGGGGATTGGGGACGGGCACCAAACTTGTTACCCACAAGGGTATGGGCTCGGGTACGAGGATTTTTTAAAAACGCGAGTATGGGGATGGACACTATAGCACCCTACTTAAAGGGTACCCATTATCGTCCCTAAATTAAGCCTTAATTTTATTTTTTTGAAAGACAAGACAACCATCCTTTATTTATTATTAAATTAATCATACCAGTGTTCTCGTGAGCTTAACTCAGTTGGTAGCGACAATGCATAATGTATGCAAGCGCGGGGTTCAAACCCGACATCTCACTTCTTCAGATTTAGAATGTGTGAGCTCCGGTACTTAACACAAAAAAAAAATCATACGAGTAATAAGTATGAGAATGTGCGCATTCTTCGGTTGTTGTTATGTGCATCTTCCAAACAATTATTTCTCTGTCTTTTTAATAACGATATATCATTATTAATTTGTGAGGTAATTATCTTTGTTAGCTGATAGATGATTGATAATAATTATTGTGATAAGATAGGAGGTGAAATATGGGAATGGAAGACGATGGAAGGGACGTGGAGCATATGGGTAAGGAGGAAGATAGAATAATAATATCATCAAGATCTTCATCCGGTGGGTTGACGTTGAGAGAGCCTCTCCTTGTGAAGAATAATAACAGGCTCAATACTACCTCCCAGCTCGCCATTGTTGGAGCCAATGTTTGTCCAATTGAAAGTCTCGATTATGAGTATGTAATTGATAACGATATATAATTAATCGCTAGCTTCTGTTTCAATTTTTCATTCATTAATTAATTAATTTAACCTTCATGCATGCAGGATCGTTGAGAATGATCTATTCAAGCAAGACTGGAGGTTTGGAGCAAAAGTCGAGATTGCGCAGTATGCCATCCTCAAATGGACTCTTGCACTTCTTATTGGTTTAGGCACAGGCCTTGTTGCCTTCTTCAATAACATTGGCGTTGAGAATATTGCCGGTTTCAAGCTTCTCCTCACCAACCATCTCATGCTTAACCACAAGTATATATGCATGCATGCATGCACCATCTATCGTGTTATTGCTTCCTCCGTTTTTATTTAATAATAATTGCACCAACATTACGTTAATGGAATAACTGCGCTGTCGTCATTTTTACTGCAGAACAGGTATCATCAGGCCTTTGCACTGTATGCTGGTTGTAACATGGTTTTAGCCATCGCTGCAGCAACCCTCTGCGCCTACATCTCCCCTGCAGCAGCAGGATCTGGCATACCTGAGGTAAAGGCATATCTTAATGGCGTCGATGCTCCTTCTATATTGGCTCCACCTACCCTCTTTGTAAAGGTTAGTTTATTAGTTAATTAACTACTCGGCGTAATATTATGTGTGTGGGGGTCTGTGTCATCCCTTTTACTTCCTATTACAAATGCATATCCTTAAATGACATTTATTATAGTTTTTAACATGGAAAAGTGGCTTGAGTTTTTCAGATTTTTGGTTCAATTTTCGGGGTTGCAGCTGGTTTTGTTGTGGGTAAGGAAGGACCTATGGTGCATACCGGTGCTTGCATAGCAAATCTACTTGGACAAGGTGGTTCCAAAAAATATGGACTGACCTGGAAAGGGTTCAGATATTTTAAAAATGACAGAGATCGGAGGGATTTGATCACATGTGGTGCGGCTGCTGGTGTTGCTGGTGCCTTCCGTGCCCCAGTTGGTGGTGTCCTTTTTGCACTTGAAGAAGCAGCTTCTTGGTCCCCTCTCTTTCTCTATTGTCTCTTGCACTTCCATATATATTACTTAGCTTGCAATTCATATGTGACAACAAACAACAATATCATCATGACCATTCCAATAAGTATCTACTCATGTCTTGTTATGTTTCTGAGACTGCATATATATATGATTTGCAGGTGGAGAAGTGCTCTTATGTGGAGAACATTTTTTACTACAGCTGTAGTAGCTGTAGTGCTGAGAGGTTTTATGGAGTATTGCAAGGGGGAAAACTGCGGTCTTTTTGGGGAAGGAGGTTTGATAATGTTTGATGTTAATTCAGTAAAGCCTGCATACAGCATACCTGATCTACTAGTAGTTATATTTCTTGGAGTTATTGGAGGTCTCTTGGGAAGCCTTTATAATTATCTTGTGGATAAGGTCCTTCGCACTTACAACATCATTAATGAGTATGTCATTCCCTCTCCGCCCCATTTCCAAATTATTTTTTTATAGTAGTATTTCCGGTGTGAATGATTATATATATCATGTATTAATTGCAGGAAAGGCCCTATATTTAAAATAATACTCGTGATGATTATATCATTTTTGACCTCTTGTTGTTCATTTGGGGTTCCATGGCTATCAAAGTGCATCCCTTGTCCTCCTCATGTGGGGGATCAGTGCCCAACCGTAGGGCATTCTGGACACTACAAGAATTTCCAGTGTCCTCCTAATCACTACAATGACCTCGCCTCTCTCTTTTTTACTACCAACGATGATGCTATCCGCAACCTCTTTATTGCTGGCTCTGACAAAAGATTTCAGCTCTCCAGTCTCCTAATATTCTTTGTGGCAATATACTTCCTTGGAATCATCACTTACGGCATCGCAATTCCCTCAGGGTTGTTTATTCCAGTGATACTAGCAGGGGCTTCATATGGGCGTGTTGCTGGAAGTCTGTTAAGCCCATTTACAGTTCTGGATGTGGGTTTGTTTGCACTCTTGGGAGCTGCATCCTTCCTTGGTGGCACAATGAGAATGACCGTCTCTTTGTGTGTCATACTTCTTGAACTTACTAACAACCTCCTCATGCTACCATTGGTCATGTTGGTTCTCCTCATCTCAAAGTCTGTGGCAGATTGTTTTAACAAAGGAGTTTATGATCAAATAGTGGAAATGAAGGGGTTGCCTTATTTGGAAGTGCATGCAGAACCGTACATGAGGCAGTTAGTTGCGGGTGATGTTGTTTCTGGTCCATTGTTTACATTCTCTGGGATTGAAAAAGTGGGGAATATCGTGCACACTTTAAAGGTGACGCGACATAATGGGTTTCCTGTGATTGATGAGCCTCCATTCTCATTCTCAGAAGTTCCAGAGTTATGTGGGTTGGTTTTAAGGTCTCATTTGCTTGTAATTCTTAAACATAGGGCATTTACGACGAGGCCAAATGAGAGGTCCTTGATTATGAACAAGCTGAGGGCACATGACTTTGGAAAGCCAGGTTCGGGGAAAGGGATAAGGCTGGATGATTTAGACATATCAGAGGAAGAGATGGAAATGTATGTTGATATGCATCCTATTACCAACAAGTCATCGTATACAGTTGTGGAAACAATGTCTCTAGCTAAAGCTGCAGTTCTTTTCCGTGAGCTTGGCCTCAGGCATTTGTTGGTGGTGCCAAAGACATCCGGAGTAAGAAACAGTATTATACTATTACAATCTTGAATAAACATATCCATACATACATTTAAGTATACATTGGCTGACTTAATTTGCAATCATTAATTACTAGTATTATCCTTGTTTGATAGTTGGGAGCTGTGAGTATTAACTAACATTTACTAATAATTGTGGTTCTACTCATGCAGAGACCTCCAATTGTGGGGATCTTGACAAGGCACGACTTCATGTCCGAGCATATATTGGGACTATACCCCCACTGCAACCCTCGCAAGTAAGCAGTAGCTTTGGGGACTCACCATCAACCAACCACATACTCATCTATAGTCTATAAGTACAAAAAATATGTTCTATCACTACAACACTAAATTATTTTTACCAGAAAGAACCACCTTGTTGTTCTAGGATATGTGATGTGATAATGTGGCACAATATATACCTCTAATTGGAAGCACCTCATATTAATTTTCGTATATTTTGTTTGGTTTCGTCTCTTCTTATGTGAGTTAGATTTATCTTTCATCTAGAATGTAGACTTGAATCTTTCGCCAACTTGTTATAAATATTTTTTCCTCAATATAAATAATTCATATGCCTATAATAAGAAAAGGAAATGTTAACGAGTGTCTCTGAGGCACTCTTTAATAAGACCTTTAAATGGTAACTTTTTATGAAAATATGTGTAATCAATGCATTGGAAATCGAAATATTTAACTTTTGTATAAAATAATTTCTTCTTTTGAAATCTTTAAAGAGTATCCAGTGTCATGGGGACACTCGTTAACAAGACCCATAAAAAAAATAACATGAGGATTAATTATGTAGTACAATATATATTTAATCAAAGAATTAAATGCAGTATGGTGCATATTTGAGGGGGAGGGGGTACGTAATTCTTCAAAGAGATACAAAAATGTAATATTGGTTGAAATACGTTAGATGAGGTCAGTTTTTTAAGGTATCAATTTGAGTTAGTTCTTAATTACCTTTTTTACGAAACAAATTTACTTCATTTCCATAAAGACAATGTTTGTAATACATGTTGAAACAAAATCAAATACTTGGAGAACAACAAGGCAGTTTGATTGTCGAAACTTATCTTATAGTTTTTTATTAACATTCTAAAAGGCTTTAAATGATGCAAAATAGACCCAAACAGTAACATCCTAAAGGTGTCGATTGATTTTATGCACCCCTGCTTTGCAATCCAACTCGATGGTTTCCTCCAAATTATAATCTCATTACGGTCACAACTTGTTTTTATGTGAGGTTCATTGTTGCGCCTGAGTTGAAGCCATTCATTGAGTAGATTACGGACCATGGTAACAAACAAGCCAACCAGTTTGTTTATATTATTTCGTACCTTCTCATTCAATCTTTCAAATTGACCACAAATGCATAAGCAGGGCCGTTTATGAGATTTTGATAGTCTAGGGCAAACCTACAATTTGGGTCTAAATAATGAGTATATAAAAACTTTAAATTTTTAAAGTGTGAAAATAATTAGCTTGAAGAGGATAGCTTTTACTTCAAGTAATCTCTTTTGAACCTCTTGGTGTTTTCCTTTCATATTAGAACATTTGTCATAACCTTGACCCCTCACATCATCAACATCTAAACAAGAGACTTGCATACTTTCAACAATGGTTCCGTATAAAATGGACTAGTGAAAATATTGGTTCATCATGGACCGCTTTTTTTCCACCGTTAGATTAGATTATCTATCAAACCTTATCATGGTCCACTCATACCAAATCTCACCCCAACTCCATCATTGAACCCTCTCCTCTCTCTTGGTTCGTCTCCTTCCAAACCATGTATGCTTTCCTTTCTCTTTTTCAGATTTACTTGAATGCAAGAAAGTTATACTCATTTTCTCATTTTCCCCCCTAAACCCAATGGGTTGCCGTTCATGGTGGTTGGCAGCATCGGTGGTTCGCCGTTCATGGTGGTTCTCCTTTATCTTTTTCAGATTCTGTAGATTTTAACTTTTGAAGTGTTGTTGCAACTTCTCATCTCTATAGAAATATTGTTAGAGGAATAACGAGTGAATTGTTGCAGCAAAAAGAATTAGGAAGAAATATGGTTGTTATTATGGAATTGAAATTAAACTGATCAAATTCATATGAAAAGTTTTCTAGTTTGGTTGAACCAATGATTACTACGGTTTGAATTATGGGTTTGAGGTAGATCACCACTCATGTTAAGTTTTTTTTCCAAAATTGAAGAGATGTGAATGGTTTTGACTCCCACATGGAAGAGAGATGAGAGAGAACGCAGGAGGAGATTTTAGAGAAAATAAATGAAATAATCATATTTGTGTGGTGTATAGTTTTATTGTGGTTACATATTAGTCCAATGGGTTTAATTTTGGTACATCATGGACTAATACTTTCATTGGTCCAGCCTAAACGGCACCTTCAACAATTCATTAAAAAAACTCAATCCATATGTATCATCAACTTTTAAGAACTTCAAAAAAAAAAAAACTCTTCTATTTTTATCTTATCACTTGACGCATTTACACATTGTATAATCAAAGTCATTTGTTTTTTATGGCTCATATCTAGGATACAATCAAGGATTACATAAAAATATTTTACAACTTTGTATTGTCTGCTTTCTCCTTTTTCTTTGTCATGCTACTGCTTGTTGTTGCAAGTTGGGATTTTTTTTAAACCAAGTCTGATGTTTTCTTTCTCCTTTTTCTAACCCTACAACATGTTGTGGTGGGATTGTAAAAGCATTGATTTTGTAAACAGTTGGGGAAGAGTCACTCTAACTAGGGATAACAAATGAATGGATAAAAGATAAATCATCATTAATCAATTTAACACGACAAAAGCTTTTTTCTTACCGACGAGGTCAATCAAATGGATCGAATAATCATCAAAATCTCCCCTCATAAAACATGTCTAATGACAGATAACCTTCAATTGTTTAGCCTACAACTTTTCCAAATAAGGGGTGTGAGATAGTTTCTTTTGATTTTGACGGAAAAGTTTGGGATGGTGGAAGGCAAGGGATTTGAACTCCCTTATAACATCACATAAATTATAAATGGGTGAACAAAAAACTAAGCCTATTACTAACAACCACACATCCCTTTAGAATTTAAGTAATTTTTTTAGGCCTAATGAACTCCTAATTTTTTTTTGTTGGGGTCCGAATTTCTTACTTATTTTTTGGGGCCTAGGACGGCCGTCCTGCTCACCCTGCCTCAGATACGACCATGTGGTTTTTCAAAAAATGTTACTAACAAATTGAAAAATGGTTCTCTATAATTCACAATTGCCCAAGTTTTCTTCTCTACTGTCTCCCACATGGGCTTCACACATACTAGTTTAGCGTGTCTACAGGTGAAGAAAATATGTCCTTCATCTTCTTGAACTAGTTCATAACAAGGACACATACATAGGCATGCCAATTTAATCCATGACAAAAATAATGTATTTTTCAGAGTGAAACTCATTTTAGTCCTTCACAGTTTTCATGTAGGCCAATTTAATCCTTGACAAAAATAAAACCTGCAATAGTTTTTGAGATTTTTATATTAAGAACAAATTAGTCCCTATATTATATTGAATCAAAGAATAATTTCTTCCCGGCATAAAAATGTTAAGGACTACTATGAATTTTATTTTTATGACTAAATTGATCCTCATAAATGGGTCTTCTATCTCTTTTTTAGAGATTATTATTAATCCTAACGGGAAGACATCCTCTTGCAATCCTCCAAAGCAACAACTTCACTTTTTTTGGGATTTTTAATTTCCACATATATGTCCAGTCTCCTTCAATTTGGTACTCCATGTAATCTATTAGCTCCTTCTTGCTAACCTAACCTTATACACTTCATCTATGTTTTTATTCTACACTAGCTTATCTTCACCAATGATGAAGAAATAAATACATCCTCTTAATCAAAGAAGCAAGCCTCTTGTGGACCAAAAGAGCATCTATAGCTACATTATTCCAATCGTTATTTTCATGGTCCATAACATGGCTCACACATAAATCTTTCATACATGAGGGTAGACTAGATTGACAACATGAAGTATGACCTCCTCAAATTCAATGTTGGATTGATTTGGTTCACTTTATATAAAGAATTATTGAAGGTGTAAGCGTCAAACTTAGCATACTTACATCTTCCATAGATCTTTGTAGAAAACGAATAAAATCAATCTAATTGTTGAATTTAAAGTTATCGTTGAGTAGTTCAAGCCTATAAAAAATAATAAGTTTTAATGTCTCAAAGTTTAAACCATTAGCATAATTTAATAAATAGTTTGAAATATATATATTGTTTGTGTAAAGAGTTTTTATATTGTTAATCAATCATAATCATTAGAAATTTAGAATATTAAATACATTTGACTTTAATCGTAACAAATTTCAAAGTCACGCATGTGGATGATTGTGATGTGTTGAACTCGAGCTAATAACAACCGTTAGCGGGGCTATCACAATGCACGAGGGTGGTAGATGGCCGCAACAACGAGGTCGTTGGTGAAGTAGTTCATGATCGCGACCACTCCTAGAGAGATTGGCGGTGTGAGCAGGCTCGCGGTGCAGGAGCGCTATCCCTTTTTAATGGAAAAACCTACTTTGCCCCTAAAAAATTTAAAAAAAATTAAGGGTATTTTGCCTTTTTTTGGCTTAACACTAACCTTTTTCTTCTATACCCTCTGCATCGATTGTTAACGCTATGTTCCGTTCCATTTGCACATATGTCGTTTTCCAACCATCTGAGCCCTATGTTGCGGCGCCACCCATCGTCGTTTAACCATTTTCCAACTTCAGGTTCCACCCATCGTTGTTTAACCATCCATCCTAGTACTACTCTCATCTAAGTACACTTAATTGTAAAATTTTGATCTCATTCAGTGCATTAGTGCTGGTATGATCGCACCTTCAAGTTCGTCCCTTTTGTTTTTTTGTTATTCTGCATGATTCATATCTTACTATATTTTTTTCCTCATTTCTTTTCTTCCTTTCTTCTCTTTTATTTTCCACATTTTTTTCCCTCCATTTAAAATTAAAAATTATTGTTGTTATGGCCGGTATTAATATTAGTTTTTTTAATGGCAAATATATATGTTAATTTTATTAATAGTAGTAGATAACTAATAATATCACAAAGTAACATAATCAAACAAAAATAATATTATTTAGTAATAAAAGACCAACAATTAAATACAAAAATATTGATAATAAATTTACTAAGGGTAAAATAATTACTTGATTACATTTAGTATGAAATTATTTGGATTTATATAGTATTCATCATACAAATTATTTTAAATATAAATTATTTTGGATGTATATTTTAAATATATAATGTATGACATTAATAATTAAATTATGTGAAATGTAACAATTTTTTTAATAATGAAATGAAACTATTTAAGTAAATTTTCTCCTTTTATTTTATTTTTTTTCCGGATCACATGACACTTAAAAAGATATTAGCAATATGAAGGTGAGAAAAACATAAGAAGGGGGGTTGAATTGTGTTGGCCTTTTTCTTTCTCAAAAACTTAGGATAGTTCAGAGTCTGATGTTGATCAGATTCTAAAGCTATTTTCAGAGTTATGTTGCAGCGGATATAAAGTAAATGAGAGAGAGAGAGAGAGAGAGAGAGAAGGACACAAGCAATTATCCTGGTTCCTTCCACAACCCAGAAGTAGTTCAGTCCTCTTGTTACTTACAAGAGATTTTTCAATATAATCACCAAGATTACAAATTGCTCAAGCACAAAGCAAGAGACTTCCTATGCTCAAACACAAAGTAAGAGACTTCCAAATGCTCAAACACAAAGTAAGAGACTTTTTATGCTCAAACACAAAGTAAGAGACTTCCAAATGTTCAAACACAAAGTAAGAGACTTTCTATGCTCAAACACAAAGTAAGAGACTTCTGATTGCTCAAACACACAGGCAAGATACTTCGAATCAAACAGATTTACAAAAGAATATGTTTGAGTTGAACACTTGATATACTATCAGTGATGTTCACAGAATACAACACAGTTTCAAACTCTATACTTAAGAAATTCTAAGATAAGAAAGTTTGTAAGAATTTCTAAGTTATTGATGAGTTTCGAATTTAGCAGAGTAATGGCGCTTTCAGAATTGCAGAGGCTGGGTACTGTCCTTCTTCAAATCTTCAGTCCTTTATAGAGGAACAAAGAGCCGTTGAGAAGATGCCAGGTCATCAATAAAGTCATTTGAAATTGAAGCTTCATCCATCGTGGGTTTCATCCTTGATATGGATTGCGTGTTTCGTCCAGGGAGACTGATGACATCCTGTCATTACGTAATTTTTTAGAGTCTTTGTTAGTGTAAGCATCATTTTTATAGCAATTTGAGACAGCTTGGGGTACAAAAAGCAAGAAAACATCAAGAACTTGAACTAATTGCATCGTGACACGATTTGGGCATCGTGTCAGGATTTTCTAACCAGATTGGAAGTGGAATTCTGCCTATAAAATCGTATCACGATTGCACAATCGTGTCACGGTTGGGAAACTGATTTGCGTGAACCTTGGGGACTTTAATGAAGAATCGTGTCACGATGCCTTAAATCGTGTCACGATTGTGGGCGCAGGTTGCCTTCTGACTTCTGAGGACGTTGCAGAGGTCTTGTCGTACTATGTACTGTTGACAGTGACAACAGTTGACTTCTGAGTTTCCTTCAGACTTCAGACTCCTAGTCTTCAGACGCTGTTCATCAAACACTGTTCATCATACGCTGATCTTTAGACGCTGACCATCAGACGCTGACCTTCAGACGCTGTTCATCAGACGCTGACCTTCAGACACTGATCTTCAGACGCTGCCTTCAGACGCTGATCTTCAGACGTTGAATGTCTTCAGACTTGCAACACAAGCTTCAAAGTTTTTCTTCGCTCTTAACTTGATCTTTCAGAACCACTGTTAGATACATAACTTTTAAGTATATGGTCCTGCACACTAGAACAAGTATTAGCGTGTCCAATTTTCTTTTTAACACTTTGTTATCATCAAAACTCAAAAGGGACTTGTTCATACATTTTGTTCCAACAATCTCCCCCTTTTTGATGATGACAAACACAAGTATTAACAGAAAATTGTTGTTAATTTAATTAACAAGTTGACTTCAGGGTCTGAGGTTTGTAAGCTCCCCCTGAGTCTGATAATTCACAAGGTGAGGTTTGTAAGCTCCCCCTGAGTCTTATCCAGGTTAATTAAATTAAATTTAAATCAAAAAGGTGAAAAATCCAAAATGTTTCTGAGTGATTTTTCACAGAATTATCTCACAGAAAATATAATCAGAGGCTAAGAGATGAGAAGATGTTCTCCTAAGTTAATTAATTTTCAAAAATTAACTTATATTCTTACATGTCTCAGAGCCTGAAATACTTGTTACTTACTCCCCCTTTTGTCATCAACAAAAAAAAATTAAAGAATTTAAGACAAAAGAGAGTTAAAATGTGAGATAAAATTGTTCAAAGCTTATTAATTTTCAGAGCAAAACAGTTTTAACACGAATCAGAGCAAACTATCAGAGAAGCAAGTTAAATTTTAAAGACTAGGGTGTGCAATCTAAGGTTGAGGAGGTTTCTTCAGAAGCTCCAAAATGACACTGATCCCATACTTCATTTCTTCCTGACTTGACATAATCTGAACTTGCTGTTCTGCCAAGACATCCTGTTTTGTACTCAGCTCCTGAATCTTGCTTTCCAAAGCATCTTGATTAGCTCTTTGTGAAACTAGTTCAACTTGCATCTGATCCACCATGTGATTCAGCATAGGCTCTCTCAGTTCCAGTTTTAAAGCTTCAAAGTCCAGAGGCTTTAGAGCAGCCTTGCCTTGAAATGAGTTCTGAAGTCCATATTTCAGAATCTCAGTAAGCTTCCCTTGATGAAAGATTTCAGACAGCAGTCTGGTGAATGGCACTTAAACCTTTCCTTTCAAGCTTTCTCTGATGGAAGTGCAGAGATGATTGAAGATGTAAGCAGCCAGGTTAACTGGTCTCTTCAAGTACTACTGAACTCTTTCAGACCCATTTCTGCTCTTGATTTCCCTTTCAGCCCATGATTCTCAGCAGCCTTCTGAGCTTCTTCCTTTCTTGCTTCTTTGACAACCACTTCACTTCTGAACCAGAAGTCCTTGACCAGTTCTGAGAAGAAGATGATGAACCAGCCATGTGATTCTGAAGAATTGAGGTTTTAAGGTTCTAAAGGGAATTTTTTGAAAAGGAAGAGTTTTTGGGTTTGAAGACTGAATGTGTAAGATGTGAAAGTGAAAGTGTGAATGTGTTTTGAGTGTTTTTGTTAAAACGTTTCAGAAACAGGAAGCAGACAAAAAAAAAGCATTAAACACAACTGCACATTAATGACGTTAGGGGGCGCAAAGTACAACTTTCAAAACTAACTCATCACCGCCCTTCAGTTAATACTTACCAGTTTCAGACCACGTGTCAGACTACTGTTCAGATTCACCCTCATTGATGAGCCACGTGTAAAGTGTCCACTTACAATGAGTTTTATCAGAAGTAAAAAAAAAAAATCAGATTCTGAAACTCAGACTCTGATGTCTTCAGAAGCTGAACTTTCTTCAGACTCTCAAAGTGAGCGTCTGATAAGTCTTAGCTTCTGATGTACTTCAGATTCTCAGTTTTTGTTCAGAGTCAAGCAATTTTTTTCAGAGATGAAATGCATGTTCAGATTCTTTTTAATTAAATCAAATCTTGTTGGAACAAAATGTATGAACAACTCTCTTTTGAGTTTTGATGATAACAAAGTGTTAAAAAGAAAAATGGATATGCTAATACTTGATTCTAGTGTGCAGAACCATATACTTAAAAATTGGTATCTAACAATGGTTATGAAAGAACAAGTTAAGAGCAAGAAGGAAAATATAGAAGCTTGTGTTGCAAGGCTGAAGAAAATCAGCGTCTGAAGAAGAGCTTCTGAAGGCAGCGTCTGAAGTCCAGCTTCTGAAGAAGTGCATCTGATGAACAGTGCGTCTGAAGACCAGCTTCTGAAGACTGCGTCTGATGAACAGTGCGTCTAAAGCCAGCTTCTGAAGAACTGCGTCTGAAGACAGCTTCTGATGAACAGTGTCTGAAGCCAGTTCTGAAGAGAAGCTTCTGAAGTCTGAAACGCAGAAGTCAACAATTGCAACTGTCTATAGTAAAGTACTGTACAGTCAGAGTAGCTCCTTGCAACAGTTGTCTTCTTGTACGAAACATTCTCCATGTTTTAAGGAAACAATTCAAATTCCTTTCCTCTGTTTTCTGTGTTACGCACACAATGTCAGGAAGGAATTAAATGCTAGACATAGCTTCTATTGCAACGGCTCTTTGATGATATTTGGCTCTTCTCAACAGCTCTTTAATTCTCTATAAAGGATTGAAGGATTGAAGAAGAAGAAGAACAAGACTCATAAGACTGAAAACGCATTGCTCTGTTTTCTGAAACTCAATTCTGCCAAATCTGAATGTCATCAAAATAACTTAGAAATTCTTACAAACTTCTTATCTTAGAATTTTTTAAGTATAGAGTCTTAAATCTGTGTTGTATTTTGTGAACACCACTGATAGTATATCAAGTGTTCAACTCAAACTTATTCTCTTGTAAAATCTGTTTGATTCAAAGTCTTAGACTGTGTGTCTGAGCAAGAAAGTCTCTTACTTTGTGTTTGAGCATAGGAAGTCTCTTACTTAGTGTTTGAGCAATTGGAAGTCTCTTACTTTGTGTTTGAGCATAGGAAGTCTCTTGCTTTGTGCTTGAGCAATTGTAATCTTTGTGATTATAGTGAAAATCTCTTGTAAGTGACAAGGGGACTGGACTACTTCTGGGTTGTGAAAGGAACCAGGATAAACTGCTTGTGTCTCTCTCTCTCTCTCTCATTTACTTTATCCGCTGCAAAACACTCTGAAAATAGTTTCAGAATCTGATATACATCTGATTCTGAACTAACCTTAGTTTTTGAGAAAGAAAAGAATAAGCCAACACAATTCAACCCCCCTTCTTGTGTTTTTCTCACCTTCAGTTGGTATCAGAGCTCCGGTTTTGATATTCAATCACCTAACAGTGAGTCAGTAAAGATCCTGAGAAAAACATGTCATCCAGCAGTTCCCCTCCACCCTCTCCTAGAAATCATGCTTCTGTATCACATGACTATGGTACAGGTGAAAAGCAATCTCGTTCACACCATAAACCTCCTATGTTTACTGGTGATCCAGAGAAAT
The DNA here is from genome assembly GCA_018208015.1 of Medicago ruthenica. Classification (NCBI taxonomy): domain Eukaryota; kingdom Viridiplantae; phylum Streptophyta; class Magnoliopsida; order Fabales; family Fabaceae; genus Medicago; species Medicago ruthenica. The sequence goes on along the minus strand of CM031378.1, from coordinate 107,528,208 downwards.
TTTCATGGTGGAAAAGCAAAATGTATAGTCATATCATTGGCATGGATGATAGTCTATGGGACATCATTGAAGATGGTATAACTATACCAGTTGATGAAGAAGGAGTGGCTATTAATAGAAGAGGCCTTACTGATGCTGAAAGAAAGATCTACAAAAAGCATCACAATGTTAGAGGTATCATTGTGGATTCTGTTGGAACAAAATGTGTTTAACAAGTCTCTTACAAATAAGGGGGAGATTGTTGAATCATTTATATGTAAACATATCTCTCTTTATGGTTTTGATGATAACAAAGTATTAAAGAGAAAATTGGTTATTTGCTAATGCTTTGTTCAAGTGTTTCAGAACCACATGCTTAATAAGTATTGATTGATAATGGTTATGAAGAACAAGCTAAAGAGCAAGAAGGAAAGCCAAGAAGCATGGTTGCAAAGCCAAAAGACTGGTCCTGAAGAAGTGCTCCTGAAGTGAGAGCTTCTGAAGAGGTCCTGAAGAAGTGCTACTGAAGTGAAGCCTCTGAAGTACTCCTGAAGTGCAGCTTCTGAAGTCTGGGTGCCTCTGATGAAGTCAACGCAACAGTCAACTCCTGAAGCCAGCTTCTGATCCGTACAACTGAAGCAGCTTCTGATCACTGTTCACTGAGAAGCTTCTGAAGCTGATGTGGCATGGATTTTGATCAGTACTGTGCGCATTTAATGCCTGGATGTGTCAGAACAACTCAATGGAACAGTTGTCTCCCTGACCCAAACATTCTCCAGTTTTTAAGGTGGGCCAATTCAAAAATGGCACCTGCCCTGTTCTGACAGATAAAGTGCAGCACACAATTGCAGTAACCTAGTCCAATTGCAACGGCTAATTTCCTGAATTCCAGCAAATCTTCAACAGCTCTATTTTCTTTTATAAAAGGAGGAAGATTTGAAGAAGAAATGCCTAAGACTCTTGAAAACAAAGAACTGAACTCTTGCTCTGTTTTGCTTTCAAAAATACGCAAGTCATCCAACCTCTTAGAAATTCTTTCATCTTTGTAACTTAGAATTTCTTAAGGTTAAGAGTCTTAACCTGTGTTGTATTAAGAGAACACCTCTGATATTTGATCAAGTGTTCATCCCAAACTTCTTTACTTGTAAACCAGTTTGGTCCCTAAAGTCTTAGTCTGTATACTAAGCATTTGTAACCTCATTCCTTTGTGGTCTGAGTCAGAAGTCTCTTGTCTTTGTGACTTGAGCATTGGGAAGTCTCTTGTCTTAGTGACTTGAGCATTGGAAGCCTCTTCCTTGGTGGTTGAGCATAGAAGTCTCTTTCTTTGTGATTGAGCAGCTGGAAGTCTCTTTCTTAGTGATTGAGCAATTGTAATCAGAACTGATTATAGTGAAACTCTCTTGTTGGATACAAGGGGACAGGACTACTTCTCACATTGAGAAGGAACCTGTATAATTTCTGTGTGCCTCTCTTCCCTTATCTCTTTTACTTGTTTAATCCGCTGCATACATTCTGATAACAGTTCAGAACCTGGTTCTGAACTTGTTTTAAGTCTTTAAAAAAAAAAAAAGAACAAGTTTTTAGAGTCACACAATTCAACCCCCCCTTCTTGTGTGTGTGTTTTTCTCACCTTCAGTTGGTATCAGAGCTCCGGTTCTGATATTAACACTTAACAGTGTTGTTGAGTCTTTTGGTATTGGCTGCATGTTTTGGCAAAACCAAAGTATTGAATAGAAGCATCTCCATATTTGAAACATTTCTTCAGTTGCAAGTTTTGTGTTTTGAAGCCATTCAGAAGCTGAAAATGTCATCAGAAGCTGAATGCACTGTAGCACTTCAGAAGCTGAATTCAGGTTCTGATGCCAGCGTTGACTTATGTTGACTTCATCAGAAGCTGGTTATTTTCAAGGTTTTTCTATGCGAATCTTTGCAAGATTTATTGAGGATTTATCCAAGCATATGGCTTCTAGAATGCTGATTTATTTGGAGAAGATTTTATTGAAGATTTGGTTCAAAGATATGAAATTCATATTTTCCTGATACAATCTTTTAAAGATTCAAAGTGGTTTTATTTGTTACATTATTGGACCAATCTTATTTCAGTAACAAATCAAATCAGAAAGATTAGTTTGTTATTTTATTCTGCAAGACTGAAGGCTATAAATAGAGGAGGGCTGCTGCTATTCAAGGCACGATTTAGAGTTAGAAAATCAGAAAATTGAGTCTGTGTTTTAACTTAGAGTTTATTGTGCACCACTCATATGTTTTGAGTTGGTTTAGAGTTTTATAGAGTTGTGATTCATTCTAAGCCTTTAGGTACGAATGAAGTCTTTGTGTTTTTGAAGTTTTTCTGAAAAACAGAGTGTCTTTGCTTAAGGGTTTCAGTAACAGGTGTGTTACTTGAATAGGAAGTTAGTGGTCTCTAATACTCAACGTGTTGGGTAGAATTCAAGACTAGGAGGAAGTTAATTGCTTAGGCTGGGAACTGGGAGTCAGTGTCTTGAGTCATAAGGATTAATTCCTATAGTGGAATTCCTTCCTGGATTGGTATCCCCCAGAGTAGGAGGTGTTTACTCCGAACTGGGTTAACAAATCTTGTGTGTTCTTTACCTTTCCTGCACTTTTTATTTCTGCTATTTATCTGCTTTAAATTGTGCTGAGTCATTGTTCAGAACCTGTATTGGTTCAGAACCTGATATCCTCTTTAGTATTACCTGGCCAGAATTTCAATTGGCATCAGAGCAGGCACCCTGCCTATAATTTGGGTGAGATCCGGAGGACTTAATATCTGGCAAGCATGGATAGAGAAGGAGGCTATGTCAATAGACCACCCCTACTAGATGGCACAAACTATGAGTATTGGAAGTCAAGAATGTGTGCTTTTCTAAAGTCTATTGACAGCAGGACTTGGAAAGCTGTGATCAAAGGCTGGGATCATCCTGTGTATACAGACAAAGATGGAAACAAGACTGAGGTTCTGAAGCCTGAAGAGGAGTGGACCAAAGCTGAAGATGACTTGTCTCTGGGAAATTCAAAAGCTTTGAATGCAATCTTTAATGGTGTGGACCAGAACATGTTCAGACTCATCAAACAATGTACTGTGGCTAAGGATGCTTGGGAAATTCTGAAAACCACTCATGAAGGAACTTCTAAGGTGAAGATGTCCAGATTGCAGCTGCTGACTACTAAGTTTGAGAATCTGAAGATGAAGGAAGATGAGAATATCCAGGATTTCTATATGAATGTACTTGATATGGCTAACTCCTTTGATTCTCTTGGGGAGAAGATGTCAGATGAGAAGCTAGTGAGAAAAATCCTCAGGTCCCTGCCCAGAAGATTTGATATGAAGGTGACAGCAATTGAAGAGGCTCATGATATTACCACTATGAAGCTTGAGGAGCTGATTGGGTCTTTGCTCAATTTTGAAACTGCATTCTGCAAACAGCCTGATAAGAAAGGAAAAGGTGTAGCTTTTACTGTGAACTCTGAAGCTGAGGATCAACAAGAGTCTGAGGAGGATGACTTATCAGAAGCTCTAGTTTTGCTGGGAAAACAATTCAACAAGATTCTGAAGAATGTTAACAGAAAAGCCAAAGCCAAAGGTCAGAATTTCAGATTCAATAACAAAAAGCAACAAACTGATGAGAAGAAGACCAAGTCTGAGGAGAAAAGCAACCAAGCCAAAGGTGTGCAGTGCTATGAGTGTGAGGGCTATGGGCATATCAAATCTGAATGTCCTACTTTTCTTAAGAAACAGAAGAAGAGCCTAGCTGTTGCATGGTCTGATGATGGTTCTGAAGAAGATGATGATAGTGAATCTGACATGTGTGATACTGGTCTGGTAGTGAGGTCAGGAGCTATCTTGAAGAAGGAACCTGTTTTAGAGTCTGAGACCTTTTCAGAGTCTGACTCAGAGTCTGAAGCCTCATATGTCTCTGAAGCTGCCAAAACCTCATATGATGAACTAGCTGATAACTACAAGAAGCTGTATACCAGAAGTGCTGAGGTTTGCAAACAAGTTTTGGATCAGAAGGAGACTATTCTTCAATTGGAGGCTGAAAAAGGTGAACTGTTAGTGCAGAATTCAGATTTAAAAGAAGAAGTGAATCAACTGAACTCCCAACTTGATCAATTGAAGAAGCAAGTGAAGATGTTGAACTCTGCTACTGATAAGTTGGAGGACATTTTGGGGAATCAGCAACAAGGAAAAACTGGCTTAGGTTTTGTTGATCAGACTCAGATTCCTAAACAGATGAGTTTTGTTCCTGCTACTCAAACTCATGATTCTATGGCTGGAACATCAAAGAAGAGACCTCAGAAGCAAGCCCAGATGCAAGGTCAGAAGCATATTCAGATGAGACCTCAAAAACTAGCTCAGAAGGGACCTCAGATGCAAGGTCAGAAGTATGTTCAGATGCTACCTCAGAAGCAACCCCAGAAGTACAACAGAAGAAGGAGGAATCATACATGGACCTGTCATCATTGTGGTAAGAAGGGACATATCAAACCTTTTTGCTTTAAACTGTATGGCTATCCTGAACACTTTCAATATAGAAGAGTGCAACCAGCTGCACCCAGACACAGTGTTCAGAAGGTGTGGAAACCTAAAGTTCAGAATGTAGGCCTGATTGCTCATACTTCTCTGAGAGCCACCTCAAAAGAAGACTGGTACTTTGATAGTGGGTGTTCAAGACATATGACTGGTGTGAAGAAGCTGCTAAGCAATATCAGATCATACTCCAGAAGTTATGTGACATTTGGAGATGGAGTAAAAGGTCAGATTCTGGGTATTGGTGATTTAATCAGAGAAGGATTGCCCAGACTTAATGATGTGCTACTGGTGGAAGGATTAACCTCTAATCTGATCAGTATCAGCCAACTTTGTGATCAAGAATTGAAGGTTAATTTCAACAAGCAAGAATGCATTGTTACTGATCAGGAAGATAAGATTCAGATGAGAGGCTGCAGATCCAAAGACAATTGTTACTTGTGGGTTTCTGAAGAAGAAAGAAGTCTGACTTCTTGTCTTATGAGCTCAGAAGAGGAAGTCAAACTCTGGCACCAGAAACTGGGACATTTGCACTTGAAAGGCATGAAAAAAATCCTAAGTACTGAAGCTATCAGAGGTGTACCTAATCTGAAGATCAATGAGGACAATGTTTGTGGTGATTGTCAAATTGGGAAACAAACAAGAAAGTCTCATCCCAGATTAGTTCACCAGGTAACTACTAAAGTACTCGAACTTGTTCATATGGATTTAATGGGGCCTATGCAAGTAGAAAGTATTGGAGGGAAGAGGTATGCATTTGTAATGGTAGATGACTACTCAAGATTCACATGGATCAGCTTTGTTAGAGAAAAGTCTGATACATTTGAAGTATTTAAAGACCTGTGCGTTCAATTACAAAGAGAAAAAGATTGTGGCATAGTCAGAATCAGAAGTGACCATGGCAAAGAATTTGAAAACAAGAGTTTCTCAGAATTTTGTGCCTCTGAAGGTATAAAGCATGAGTTCTCTGCACCTATCACACCTCAGCAAAATGGTGTAGTTGAGAGGAAGAATAGGACTTTGGGTGAATGTGCAAGAGTAATGCTGCATGCTAAGAAACTTCCATATATGTTCTGGGCTGAAGCAATGAACACTGCTTGTTATATTCATAACAGAGTTACTTTGAAGAAGGGTACTACATCAACTCTGTATGAATTATGGAAAGGGAGAAAACCAACTGTGAAATATTTCCATGTTTTTGGGAGCAGATGCTACATTTTGGCTGACAGAGAGAATAGAAGAAAACTAGATCCTAAGTCTGATGAGGGCATATTCCTGGGTTATTCAGTAAACAGCAGAGCTTACAGGGTGTTTAATTCCAGAACCAAGGTTGTGATGGAGTCCATTAATGTGGTAATTGATGATCTGACTGCTGAGAAAGATAGAAGTGAGCCTGAAGTTGTTCCAGAGTCTGAAGCTTCAGAAGAACAAACTTCAGAAGCAGAAAAGCATTCAGAGTCTGAAGAAGCAGAAGATCAACCAGCTCAAGTTCATAATGGTAAAGGGCCATCAATTAGAGTTCAGAAGGATCATCCTAAAGACTTAATCATTGGAAGCTTAGATCAAGGTGTCAGAACCAGGAGATCAGATGCTGCTGCTACTGATTCATGCTTTGTGTCAAAGGTTGAGCCTAAAAATGTGAAAGAAGCCCTAACTGATGAATTTTGGATTGAAGCAATGCAAGATGAGTTGAATCAATTCAAAAGGAGTGAAGTGTGGGATCTAGTTCCAAGACCTGAAGGGCTGAATGTGATTGGGACTAAGTGGATATTCAAGAATAAAACAGATGAAAATGGTACTGTAGTCAGAAACAAGGCAAGGTTAGTTGCTCAGGGTTATACTCAAGTTGAGGGACTTGATTTTGATGAGACCTTTGCACCTGTGGCCAGACTAGAGTCCATAAGACTACTGTTGGGTGTATCCTGCATTCTCAAGTTCAAATTATTCCAGATGGATGTGAAGAGTGCATTTCTGAATGGATATTTGCAAGAAGAGGTATATGTTGAACAGCCTAAAGGTTTTGTGGATCCTAAGTTTCCAGAACATGTTTACAAGTTAAAGAAGGCTTTATATGGATTGAAGCAAGCACCAAGGGCATGGTATGACAGGCTGACTCAGTTTCTTGTGGCTCAAGGTTACAGAAAAGGAGGTTCTGATAAGACTCTGTTTGTGAAAGATGAAAATGGGAGTCTGATGATTGCTCAGATTTATGTGGATGATATAGTGTTTGGAGGGATGTCTCAGAAGATGGTCAAATTGTTTGTTCAGCAGATGCAGTCAGAATTTGAAATGAGCTTAGTTGGTGAACTGACTTATTTTCTTGGATTACAAGTCAAGCAAATGGAAGATACAATCTTCATTTCTCAAAGTAAGTATGCCAAGAACATAGTGAAGAAATTTGGATTGGAATCTGCTGCTCACAAGAGGACACCAGCTGCTACTCACTTGAAGTTAACTAAGGATGAGCATGGAGTTTCAGTAAACCAAAGTCAGTACAGAAGCATGATTGGGAGCCTATTGTACTTAACTGCAAGCAGGCCTGATATCACATTTGCTGTAGGAGTTTGTGCAAGATATCAAGCTGATCCTAAGATGAGTCATCTGACTCAGGTGAAGAGGATTCTGAAGTATGTGAATAGCACAAGTGACTATGGAATCATGTATTCACGCAGTTCTAGTTCTGAACTGATGGGTTATTGTGATGCTGACTGGGCTGGAAGTGCTGATGACAGGAAGAGCACCTCAGGAGGTTGTTTCTTTTTGGGAAATAATTTGATTTCATGGTTCAGCAAGAAACAAAACTGTGTGTCATTGTCAACTGCTGAAGCTGAGTACATTGCTGCTGGGAGTAGTTGTTCACAACTGGTTTGGATGAAACAGATGCTGAAGGAGTACAACTTGAAACAAGGTGTTATGACATTGTTCTGTGACAATTTGAGTGCAATCAACATCTCTAAGAATCCAATACAGCACAGCAGAACTAAACACATTGATATCAGACACCATTTTATCAGAAACCTTGTGGAGGACAAGATTATTCAACTGGAACATGTAACTACTGAAGAACAAGTTGCTGACATTTTCACAAAGGCTTTGGATGCTAAGCAGTTTGAAAACTTAAGGAGCAAGTTAGGTGTGTGTTTGCATGAAGAGCTATAGCAATTACTGCAAACTGGATGTAAGGAAGATAGAGTACCTGCCAGTTGTGCCTATGCTAAGTGAAATTCTGGCCAGGCAATGCGACAGAGTAACCAGGTTCTGAACCAACAGGTTCTGAACAATATGCAGGGCACACTAAATTGCTTAAAACAGAGCACAAACACAAACACACACAAGCAGCAAATTAAAGTGCAGGAAAGTAAAAGGCACAGAGGTTTGTTAACCCAGTTCGGAGTAAACACCTCCTACTCTGGGGGATACCAATCCAGGAAGGAATTCCACTATTGGAATTAACCCTTAAGACTCAGACACTGACTCCCAGTTCCTATCCCAAGCAATTAATCTCCACCTAGTCTTGAATTCTACCCAACACGTTGAGTATTAGAAAACCTCTAACTTCCTATTCAAGCAACTGCAACCCAGCTACTTGAACTACCCTTTGAACTTAACCAGTTCTGAAACACAAAAACTCCCCTGTTTTTGAATACACCTTCAAAGACAAAACTTCATTCGTACCTAAAGGCTTAGAATGAATTACAACTCAATAACAATCCTAAACCAACTCAAAACATATGAGTGGCGTACAAAAACAAAGCAAAAGCTTAAACACAACTAAGACTTTATTTCTCTGAATAATACTCTTAAATTCGTATCTTGAATAGCAGCAGCCCTCCTCCTTATATAGCCTTCAGTCTTGCAAAATAAAACTAATCTTCTGAATTGATTTGTTACTGAAATAAGATTGGTCCAATCAAGTAACAAATAAAACTGTTTTGTATCTTTGAAAGATTTAAAACAGAAAATACGATTTTCATATCTTTGAACCAAATCTTCAATAAAATCTTCTCCAAATAATTCAGCATTCTAGAAGCACTTATACAAAGATAATTCCTTGCTAAATCTCCCAAGATACGCGCAACAATTAATCTGAAAACCCAGCTTCTGATGTGGTCAACAAAAGTCAACGCTGGCTTCAGAACCTGAAATCAGCTTCTGAACTGCTACAGTGCATTCAGCTTCTGATGATATTTTCTGCTTCTGAATGGCTTCAAAACACAAAACTTGCAACTGAAGAAATGTTTCAACTATGAAGATGCTTCTATTCAATACTTTGGTTTTGCCAAACAATGCAGCCAACACCAAAATACTCAACAATCTCCCCCTTTGGCAAATTTTTGGCTAAAACCATCCAAGTTCTTCAATCTCCCTTATAATCAACTCAGCAATGAAGAACTCCACAATAATATATCATAGTATAAACATAAGCAGCGGACACAGCTATGAAAAACACAAACCAGCTTCAGTTCTACAAAGTATAACAGCTACTGAAGCACACAAACACCAAGTACTGATCAACTTCTGATCACAACCATGGTATCAGAGCTACTCCAAGGTATCAGAGCTACTGATCAACTCTTGATCATCACAAACACTCCCCCTTACTTCTGAATCTCCACAACACTCCCCCTGCAACTCAGCTTCTCACACAAACTCCCCCTTACTACTGAACTACAGAGAAACAAGGTATCAGAGCATATCAGAAGCACACTTCAGGATCACAAAAACACTCAGGATCAAAACAACCTTGTACTCCCCCTGAGACACATATTCCCCCTTGATCATATCTGCATATAATGCTTTGGTATCAGAGCAAAACACCTTCTGAAACAAAGACACACATATCTGAAATGCAGCAATACATCTTATAAATCTTGGTATCAGAGCCAACAAAGCCAACACATTGCATAAGATTTTCTCCCCCTTTTTAGCCATAAAATTCTGACAAATCATAGTCTTCAAATAGGGAAGGAAAACTGCACAAACATCTACAACTACTGTCCCAGTTTGAACTTCAGACTTAGTATCAGAGACAGGATCACACTTAGCACTAACAATGCTGGCAGGTACTCTATCTTCCTCACCTCCAGTTTGCTTTAATTGCTATAAATCTTCATGTAAGCACACTCCTAACTTGCTTCTCAGATTCTCAAACTGTTTAGCATCCAAGGCTTTAGTGAATATGTCAGCAACTTGTTCTTCAGTAGCTACATGTTCCAGCTGAATGACTTTATCCTCCACAAGATTTCTGATAAAATGATGTCTGATGTCTATGTGTTTGGTTCTGCTGTGCTGAATTGGATTCTTAGAAATGTTGATGGCACTCAAATTGTCACAAAACAATGTCATAGTTCCTTGTTCAATGTTGTACTCCTCCAGCATTTGTTTCATCCAAACCAGTTGTGAGCAACTACTCCCAGCAGCAATATACTCAGCTTCAGCAGTTGACAATGAAACACAGTTCTGTTTCTTGCTGAACCAAGAAACTAAATTACTTCCTAGAAAGAAACATCCTCCTGATGTGCTCTTTCTGTCATCAGCACTTCCAGCCCAGTCAGCATCACAATATCCTATCAGTTCAGAACTTGAACTATGTGAGTACATGATTCCATAGTCACTTGTGCCATTCACATACTTCAGGATCCTTTTGACTTGTGTCAGATGACTCATCTTAGGATCAGCTTGGTATCTTGCACATACTCCAACAGCAAAAGTAATGTCTGGTCTGCTTGCAGTCAAGTACAATAGGCTCCCAATCATGCTTCTGTACTGACTTTGATCAACTGATACTCCATGTTCATCTTTGGTTAGCTTCAGATGAGTAGCAGCTGGTGTCCTCTTGTGAGCAGCAGATTCCAATCCAAACTTTTTCACAATGTTCTTGGCATATTTACTCTGAGAAATGAAGATTGTATCTTCCATTTGCTTAACTTGTAATCCAAGAAAATATGTCAGCTCACCAACTAAGCTCATTTCAAATTCTGATTGCATTTGTTGAACAAACAGTTTGACCATCTTCTGAGACATCCCTCCAAACACTATATCATCCACATAAATCTGTGCAATCATCAGATTCCCATTTTCATCTTTCACAAACAATGTCTTATCAGAACCTCCTTTTCTGTAACCTTGAGCCACAAGAAACTGAGTTAATCTTTCATACCATGCTCTTGGTGCTTGCTTCAATCCATACAAGGCCTTCTTCAGTTTGTAAACATGATTAGGAAAATTATGATCCACAAATCCTTTAGGCTGTTCAACATACACTTCTTCTTGCAGATATCCATTCAGAAATGCACTCTTCACATCCATCTGAAATAGCTTGAACTTGAGAATGCAGGAAACACCCAACAGTAGTCTTATGGACTCTAGTCTGGCCACAGGTGCAAAGGTCTCATCAAAATCCAATCCCTCTACTTGAGTATAACCCTGAGCAACCAACCTAGCCTTGTTTCTGACCACGGTACCATTTTCATCTGTTTTATTCTTGTATATCCATTTAGTACCAATCACATTCAACCCTTCAGGTCTTGGAACCAGATCCCACACTTCACTCCTTTTGAATTGATTCAACTCATCTTGCATTGCTTCAATCCAAAATTCATCAGTCAGGGCTTCTTTCACATTTTTGGGTTCAAACTTAGACACAAAACATGAATCAGTAGCAGCTGGTTCTGATCTCCTGGTTCTGACCCCTTGATCCAAACTCCCAATGATAAGCTCCTTAGGATGATCCTTCTGAATTCTAATAGATGGCCCTTTATTGGTAGAATCATGTTCTGGATGTACATCTGCTTCTTCAGACTCTGGATGAATTTCAGCTTCTGAAGTTTGTTCTTCTGATGGTTCAGACTCTGGAACAACTTCAGACTCACTTCTATCTTTCTCAGCAGTCAGATCATCAATTACCACATTAATGGACTCCATCACAACTTTAGTTCTTGAATTAAACACCCTATAAGCTCTGCTGTTTACTGAATATCCCAAAAATATACCCTCATCAGACTTAGGATCCAGTTTTCTCCTATTTTCTCTGTCAGCCAAAATGTAACATTTACTGCCAAACACATGAAAATATTTGACTGTAGGCTTCCTTCCTTTCCATAGTTCATACAATGTAGATGTTGTTCCTTTCTTCAGAGTGACTCTATTATGGATATAGCATGCAGTGTTCATTGCTTCAGCCCAGAACATATATGGAAGTTTCTTAGCATGCAGCATCACTCTTGCACATTCTGCCAAAGTTCTATTCTTCCTCTCTACTACACCATTTTGCTGAGGTGTGATAGGTGCAGAGAACTCATGTTTTATACCTTCAGAAGCACAAAATTCTGAAAAACTCTTGTTTTCAAATTCCTTGCCATGATCACTTCTGATTCTGACAATACCACAGTCCTTCTCTCTTTGTAATTGAGTACATAAGTCTTTAAACACTTCAAAAGTATCAGACTTCTCTCTAACAAAGTTGATCCATGTGAATCTTGAGTAGTCATCTACCATTACAAAAGCATACCTCTTTCCTCCAATACTTTCTACTTGCATAGGCCCCATTAAATCCATATGAACAAGTTCTAGTACTTTAGTAGTTACCTGGTGAACTAATCTGGGATGAGACTTTCTTGTTTGTTTCCCAATTTGACAATCACCACAAACATTGTCCTCATTGATCTTCAGATTTGGTACACCTCTGATAGCTTCAGTACTTAGGATTTTCATCATGCCTTTCAGATGCAGATGACCTAACTTCTGGTGCCAGAGCTTGACTTCCTCTTCTGAGCTCATAAGACAAGAAGTCAAACTTCTTTCCTCTTCAGAAACCCATAAGTAACAATTGTCTTTGGATCTGCACCCTCTCATCTGAATCTCATCTTTCTGATCAGTAACAATGCACTCTTGCTTATTGAAATTAACCTTTAAGTCTTGATCACAAAGTTGACTAATGCTGATCAGATTTGAAGTTAATCCTTCCACCAGTAGCACATCATTAAGTCTGGGCAAACCTTCTCTGATCAAATCTCCAATACCCAGAATCTGACCTTTTACACCATCTCCAAATGTCACATAACTTCTGGAGTATGATCTGATATTGCTCAGTAGTTTCTTCACACCAGTCATGTGCCTTGAACACCCACTATCAAAATACCAGTCTTCTTTTGAAGTGGCTCTCAAAGAAGTATGAGCAATCAGGCCTACATTCTGAACCTTAGGTTTCCACACCTTCTGAACACTGTGTCTGGGTGCAGCTGGTTGCACTCTTCTAAATTGAAAGTGTTCAGGGTAACCATACAATTTAAAGCAGAATGGTTTGATATGCCCTCTCTTTCCACAATGATGACAGACCCATGGATGATTCCTCCTCCTTCTGTTTCTGAAAGATTTCTGGGGTTGCTTCTGAGGTAGCATCTGACCATGCTTCTGACCTTGCATCTGAGATTGTTTCTGAGGTCTCATCTGAGATGCTCCAATCACAGGATTATCAGTTTTAGTGGCAGGAACAAACTCTTTAACAAGAATCTTCTGTTTGGAGTTCTGAGTCTGATCATCAAAGCCTAATCCAGTTTTTCCTTGTTGCTGAGCACCCAAGATTTCATCCAACACATTAGTAGCAGTATTCATCATTCTAACCTGCTTTTTCATATGTTCAAGTTGGGAATTTAACTGGTTCACTTCTTCTTTCAAATTTGAATTCTGCACAAGAAGTTCTCCCTTTTCAGCCTCCAGTTGGAAAATAGTCTCCTTCTGATCCAGCACTTGTTTGCAAACCTCAGCACTTCTGGTATACAGCTTCCTGTAGTTGTCAGCTAGTTCATCATATGAGGTTTTAGCAGCCTCAGACACAGATGAGGCTTCAGACTCTGAGTCAGATTCTGAAAAAGTCTCAGACTCTAAAACAGCTTCCTCCTTCAAGATAGCTCCTGACCTCACTACCAGACCAGTATCACACATATCAGATTCACTATCATCATCTTCTTCAGAACCATCATCAGACCATGCAACAGCTAGGCTTTTCTTCTGCTTCTTAAGAAAAGTAGGACACTCAGTTTTGATATGTCCATAACCTTCACACTCATAGCACTGCACACCTTTGGCTTGGTTACTTTTCTCCTCAGACTTGGTCTTCTTCTCATCAGTTTGTTGCTTTTTGTTATTGAATCTGAAGTTCTGACCTTTGGCTTTGGTTTTTCTGTTAACATTCTTCAGAATCTTGTTGAATTGTTTTCCCAGCAACACAAGAGCTTCTGATAAGTCATCCTCTTCAGACTCTTGTTGATCATCAGCTTCAGAATTCATACTAAAAGCTACACCTTTTCCTTTCTTATCAGGTTGTTTGCAGAATGCAGTCTCAAAATTTAACAAAGACCCAATCAGCTCCTCAACCTTCATAGCAGAAATATCATGAGCCTCCTCAATTGCAGTGACCTTCATGTCAAATCTTCTGGGCAGGGACCTGAGGATTTTCCTTACTATCTTTTCATCAGTCATCTTTTCTCCAAGTGAATCAAAAGAATTTGCCATGTCCAGCACATTCATGTAAAAATCCTGAATAGATTCATCTTCCTTCATCTTCAGGTTCTCAAATTTGGTGGTCAGCAGCTGCAATCTGGACATCTTCACTTTAGAAGTTCCTTCATGAGTGGTCTTCAGAATTTCCCAAGCATCCTTAGCCACAGTACATTGTTTGATAAGTCTGAACATGTTCTGGTCCACACCATTAAAGATTGCATTCAAAGCTTTTGAATTTCCCAGAGACAAGTCATCTTCAGCTTTGGTCCACTCCTCTTCAGGCTTCAATACTCCAGTTTTGTTACCATCTTTGTCCAAAACCTCAGGATGATCCCATCCTTTAATTACAGCTTTCCAAGTCCTGCTGTCAATAGATTTTAAGAAGGCACACATTCTAGACTTCCAGTACTCATAGTTTGTGCCATCTAGTAGAGGTGGTCTATTGACATATCCTCCTTCTCTATCCATGCTTACCAGAAATTAAGTCCTCTGGATCTCACCCAAAATACAGGCAGGGTGCCTGCTCTGATGCCAATTGAAATTCTGGCCAGGCAATGCGACAGAGTAACCAGGTTCTGAACCAACAGGTTCTGAACAATATGCAGGGCACACTAAATTGCTTAAAACAGAGCACAAACACAAACACACACAAGCAGCAAATTAAAGTGCAGGAAAGTAAAAGGCACAGAGGTTTGTTAACCCAGTTCGGAGTAAACACCTCCTACTCTGGGGGATACCAATCCAGGAAGGAATTCCACTATTGGAATTAACCCTTAAGACTCAGACACTGACTCCCAGTTCCTATCCCAAGCAATTAATCTCCACCTAGTCTTGAATTCTACCCAACACGTTGAGTATTAGAAAACCTCTAACTTCCTATTCAAGCAACTGCAACCCAGCTACTTGAACTACCCTTTGAACTTAACCAGTTCTGAAACACAAAAACTCCCCTGTTTTTGAATACACCTTCAAAGACAAAACTTCATTCGTACCTAAAGGCTTAGAATGAATTACAACTCAATAACAATCCTAAACCAACTCAAAACATATGAGTGGCGTACAAAAACAAAGCAAAAGCTTAAACACAACTAAGACTTTATTTCTCTGAATAATACTCTTAAATTCGTATCTTGAATAGCAGCAGCCCTCCTCCTTATATAGCCTTCAGTCTTGCAAAATAAAACTAATCTTCTGAATTGATTTGTTACTGAAATAAGATTGGTCCAATCAAGTAACAAATAAAACTGTTTTGTATCTTTGAAAGATTTAAAACAGAAAATACGATTTTCATATCTTTGAACCAAATCTTCAATAAAATCTTCTCCAAATAATTCAGCATTCTAGAAGCACTTATACAAAGATAATTCCTTGCTAAATCTCCCAAGATACGCGCAACAATTAATCTGAAAACCCAGCTTCTGATGTGGTCAACAAAAGTCAACGCTGGCTTCAGAACCTGAAATCAGCTTCTGAACTGCTACAGTGCATTCAGCTTCTGATGATATTTTCTGCTTCTGAATGGCTTCAAAACACAAAACTTGCAACTGAAGAAATGTTTCAACTATGAAGATGCTTCTATTCAATACTTTGGTTTTGCCAAACAATGCAGCCAACACCAAAATACTCAACACTAAGTG
Source organism: Medicago ruthenica (assembly GCA_018208015.1). Lineage (NCBI taxonomy): Eukaryota > Viridiplantae > Streptophyta > Magnoliopsida > Fabales > Fabaceae > Medicago > Medicago ruthenica. The sequence continues at coordinate 107,512,542 of CM031378.1, read as the reverse complement.
TGATCCTGAACCTGAGTCTGAATCTAACAAGTTTTCAAGGATCTGTGCTACCTGTTTTGATTTTATTCCCTATTTGAAGACTATGATTTGTCAGAATTTTATGGCTAAAAAGGGGGAGAAAATCTTATGCAATGTGTTGGCTTTGTTGGCTCTGTTACCAAGAATTAGAAGATGTATTGCTCTGATATGTGTGCCATTAATTCAAAAGGTGACTAGTTTTGCTCTGATACCAAGCAAGATATGTCCAGATATGATCAAGGGGGAATATGTGTCTCAGGGGGAGTACAAGATTGTTATGATCCTGAAGTGTGCTTCTGATATGCTCTGATACCTTGTTTCTCTGTAGTTCAGTAGTAAGGGGGAGTTTGTGTGAGAAGCTGAGTTGCAGGGGGAGTGTTGTGGAGATTCAGAAGTAAGGGGGAGTGTTTGTGATGATCAAGAGTTGATCAGTAGCTCTGATACCTTGGAGTAGCTCTGATACCATGGTTGTGATCAGAAGTTGATCAGTACTTGGTTATGTGTGCTTCAGTAGCTGTTATGTTTTGTAGAACTGAAGCTGGTTTGTGTTTAACATAGCTGAATCCGCTGCCTAAACTAATTGCTATGATGTATTATTGTGGAGTTCTTCATTGTTGAGCTGATTATAATGAAGATTGAAGGACTTGGATGGTTTTAGCCAAAAATTTGCCAAAGGGGGAGATTGTTGAGTCTTTTGGTATTGGCTGCATGTTTTGGCAAAACCAAAGTATTGAATAGAAGCATCTCCATATTTGAAACATTTCTTCAGTTGCAAGTTTTGTGTTTTGAAGCCATTCAGAAGCTGAAAATGTCATCAGAAGCTGAATGCACTGTAGCACTTCAGAAGCTGAATTCAGGTTCTGATGCCAGCGTTGACTTATGTTGACTTCATCAGAAGCTGGTTATTTTCAAGGTTTTTCTATGCGAATCTTTGCAAGATTTATTGAGGATTTATCCAAGCATATGGCTTCTAGAATGCTGATTTATTTGGAGAAGATTTTATTGAAGATTTGGTTCAAAGATATGAAATTCATATTTTCCTGATACAATCTTTTAAAGATTCAAAGTGGTTTTATTTGTTACATTATTGGACCAATCTTATTTCAGTAACAAATCAAATCAGAAAGATTAGTTTGTTATTTTATTCTGCAAGACTGAAGGCTATAAATAGAGGAGGGCTGCTGCTATTCAAGGCACGATTTAGAGTTAGAAAATCAGAAAATTGAGTCTGTGTTTTAACTTAGAGTTTATTGTGCACCACTCATATGTTTTGAGTTGGTTTAGAGTTTTATAGAGTTGTGATTCATTCTAAGCCTTTAGGTACGAATGAAGTCTTTGTGTTTTTGAAGTTTTTCTGAAAAACAGAGTGTCTTTGCTTAAGGGTTTCAGTAACAGGTGTGTTACTTGAATAGGAAGTTAGTGGTCTCTAATACTCAACGTGTTGGGTAGAATTCAAGACTAGGAGGAAGTTAATTGCTTAGGCTGGGAACTGGGAGTCAGTGTCTTGAGTCATAAGGATTAATTCCTATAGTGGAATTCCTTCCTGGATTGGTATCCCCCAGAGTAGGAGGTGTTTACTCCGAACTGGGTTAACAAATCTTGTGTGTTCTTTACCTTTCCTGCACTTTTTATTTCTGCTATTTATCTGCTTTAAATTGTGCTGAGTCATTGTTCAGAACCTGTATTGGTTCAGAACCTGATATCCTCTTTAGTATTACCTGGCCAGAATTTCAAGTGTGTTAGTAGGATCCTGAGAAAAACATGGCCTCAACTAGTGATTCACCTCCACCCTCTCCCAGAAATCCACCTGTGCGCACCTCGTTTTTTCCTAGGGAAAAAGACGCGCAGATTCCTCCGAGGACGTCCTCGAACGCTCGGAGGTGCTTTTGTGAAGCCGCCACCAAAGTTTTTGTGTAAAGGGAACGTTGATAAACCCTTAAGTTTTTTTTGTTGTAAAGGGAAACGATAATAAAACCCTTTTGACGATGAGGATAAGGATTAGGTCATCGCAACCATTGTCGGGTTCGGGAGTCGGTTACGCGAGGGGAAGGTATTAGCACCCCTCACGTCCGTTGTACTCAACGGGAACCTTCTATTTGGTTAAAACTTGAATTGCTTTTTAATACTTTGCGTTCATGTTCATTTATGCTAAAATATAATAAGGGGGGGGGGAAGAGATAAAAACAAACGAAAGAAAGAAAAAAAGTTTTTATTATTGTGCTTGACAAGATGTCGATCTTGCTCCTACGTATCTCCCGGTAGTCGGAGAATTCAAAGCATACGTAGTTCTTTGGTAGAAAAACGTATGTGTGTTGGTTGATTTTAATTGGACGATGTTTTAACCGAATTCTTGCGATTAAACGTTGCTTGTATGCTCGCACTTGGAGACTTATTAAGCGTTCGTTCGCGAACCGCATTAGAATTGTTAAAAGGTACGTCCATTAGGGTAGAGGGTTGAAATTGGTCGCTATGGGACCAAAAGAGGTGCAATGGACTCATACAAGTCAAACATTGACCGAGTGGACTCCGAAGAGTCGGGCGATTGTTCGATTGATCCATTGAGATCAAGAACGGGTACAATGGACTCGGACGAGTCGAACATTGACCGAGTGGACTCTAACGAGTCAAGGGGTTGAGTCTAATGGCCAACGGGGGACCAAAAGGCTTGGATTGACCACAAGGGGCCAAGATTTGGTTTGGTTTAGGGCTGTTCATATTAAAAAAGGAATGACGATTATCCGAGCGACGAGACATACGTCACGCATTCGTACAATCGGGGCGATGGAGAGACATACGTCACACCATCCCTTTTTCATTCATGTTTTTGGATTGAATTCTTTAGAAATCCCAAGGCATGTCAAAACATTTGGTTTGAAAACCCAAAATGGGAAGGTTTAGCAAATTTGCTAGAAACGCGCAAGTTCGTCTCATTTTGCGAAAATGCGCACATCACCGGTGTATGTTCATTTTTGAGTTTTGAACATCATGAACAATATTTATTGTTCAAGTTTAGATTGAAAAGCTGAACATAGCTTGTTGGTTCATGTGGTTTTGAAAATTTGGGAACATAACTTGCTTTGCAAGTTATCCACAAAATGGTTATACGAACTTGTGATTTTGCCAAAATTATGCAAAAACCTTGTTATGATTTGAAGAACATAGGTTTAAAAACTCTTAGGTTCTGAGCTCTGGGGCTAGAACCTCAAAAATTGGTTGTTTGGACACAAAAACTCAGGTTCTGAGTTCTGTCATGGTCGCACTGCGACCATGACTTCGCACTGCGAAGCATGCGAAATTTTGGGTTCAGAAGCTGTTTCTGAACATTTGTTCAGAAACAACTTCTGAACACACTCAAGACCTTATAGATGGGTGAAAAGCTTTGAGTTTTTGGGATGAAAAAGGTTGGACAAACCAATTTTGATGTTTTGAAAACCTTGGGATTTCTTTGAAATTCAAAAGGGGTTTTTTAGGACAAAGAGTTTTGAGCCAAAATAGCTATGCAAACACAATTAGAAATGCAAGATAAAGAGCTTAGTAACTTACAGAACTCCTTAGCAAAGCTCCAGCTGCACTTGGCTTGATTTGGTTGAAGGCTTTCACAAAGGTTTGAAGATTTGTGATGAACTTGAACTTTTGAAAGCTTTGTGTGGATGGATTGTTTCTGGTTATTTGTGGAGATTTGTAGGTTGAAATGAGTAGAGTTTCTGCTCTTTGAATGTTGTGTTTTCTGTCTAATTGTGAGTGTGTGTAACCTTGGGCATTGCCTTGTATTTATAGGCCAAAATCAAATCTTTGTCATCATTACACAATCCCTTGATTCAGCTGATTTGTGGCCAAGATCAAGCTGAATCCCTTTGCATTAAATGCTAATGGATAGAGGCAACCCTGCCTTGTGCCAAGGGGCAAGATCCAGCTTGATTTCAGCCACAAATTCAACTTATTCTAGAAGGTAATGATGAAGAACAAAGCTGATTTGCACATGACTAATGCTTGGGGATCAATCCTTGCAATCTCAATGGTTGGTCAATAAAAACGTGCACTGTATTGTGCAGAGATTGAGGGATGAAAAGGCTAAAATTGGCTGGTGTGAGAGGGTGAAAAGCTGCTGCAAAACAGAGTAGGCACTCATGGCTTTTCAAGTGAGAAAATCCAGCTGGTTTGACTGGTTTTTGGGGCAGCAAGCAGGAGGAAAGTCCTCAAGCAGGTGGCTGGCAACCTTGTGGTGGTTAGCAGGTCACCTGGGAGGGGCTAGAGCTGCCCAAGGGCAAGCCCACTTGCTTGTCACATGCTAGGTTGGAAGAAAAAGCTTCTAACCTTGGCATTAATGGCAAGTCTTTCAACTCTGGCTTTGCTTGGCCCAATTGGCCATGAATGCTACTTAAAATAATTATGGAAGTGATGTGCAACAAAATCTGGAATTAAATCCAAGAAACCAAAAATCTGCAGAAAAATCGCAGACTTCGCAGTGCGAAGTGAGCTTCGCATTGCGAAGTCCTCAATTTTGAAAAGTTGACTTTTCTGTTGACTTTTGTTGACTTTTGACTTTTTTCCCCTCTTTGATTTTTTTTTGATTTTTGGTTTTAAAATGCGTAGGACAAAATTAGGGTACTACAGCTGCCCCTACTTAATTGTGTCTTCGCATAGAGTGCGTGAGTGCCGAGGGCATCTCATGAACTCTTTGCGGAGATCAATTAAGTAAAAAGAAAAAGAAGGACCCGAATTTTGTCCTTCGCGAAATGCAAATGCAATGGTTGGTAGGGGGTTGATCGTATCCAGCCGCTAACACTGGAGGTAGATCCACTGGGGAATGAAGGTAATCTTATCTAGGCACTGTCACTAGAGGCCGATTCCTGAGGGTGGTGTTTTACTCTAGGCACTGTCACTAGAGGTGGAACATTGATGGCGGTGATCTACTCTAGGAATTGCTTCTAGAGGTCGATACCTAAGCTAGGTGATCTTATTCAGGTACTGCTTCTGAATATCGATTCCTAACGAGCTGTGATCTTATTCAGGAACTGCTTCTGAATGTCGATACACTGGGGGAGGTGATCTACTCTAGGAATTGCTTCTAGAGGTCGAACAATGAGGTAGGTGATCTACTCTAGGAATTGCTTCTAGAGGTCGATACCTAAGCTAGGTGATCTTATTCAGGTACTGCTTCTGAATATCGATTCCTAACGAGCTGCGGTCTTACCCTAAATAGGTGCCCCTGGTTGAATGTTGATGGATGCTGGTGAATATGTGATACTCACTGGAGGATCCTTGTTAAGGATGCGTGTTTTATGAAATGAAATGCATATGTATGAATGGTTTTAAATATGCATGCATGAAATGAAATAATGTTGGTTGGGTGCCGAGCTGAGTCGGTCTTTGTTTGTGGGTGTGTTCACGACAGTTGGGCTTTCTTTTTTTGTTTTTTGGTTGGTCGGTTTGGAAGGACGAAGTCCTTTGCCTACATACCCAAATGGGATCAAAACCGGTGTAGTTCGAGCCTAAGCCCGAAAATTTGTGTTGTTTTTTTTTTGCCAATAATGATTGGACTTTTGGTGTGGGGTTGAGACTCCCTGGGGAATATCAATAAAATTTGGGCTTTATTGTGGGCCAATGAAAATTGGGCTTTGGTTTGTTGTGCTTGACAAGATGATGATCTTGCTCCTACGTATCTCCTGGTGGGATGGAGAATTCAAAGCTTACGTAGTTCTTTGGTTTGCCAATGAATATTGGGCTTTTGGTTTGCCAATGAATATTGGGCTTTGTGTGTGCCAATGAATATTAGGCTTTTGGTTTGCCAATGAAAATTGGGCTTTGGTTTGTTGTGCTTGACAAGATGATGATCTTGCTCCTACGTATCTCCTGGTGGGATGGAGAATTCAAAGCTTACGTAGTTCTTTGGTTTGCCAATGAATATTGGGCTTTTGGTTTGTTGTGCTTGACAAGATGATGATCTTGCTCCTACGTATCTCCTGGTGGGATGGAGAATTCAAAGCTTACGTAGTTCTTTGGTTTGCCAATGAATATTGGACTTTGGCTTGCCAATGAATATTGGGCTTTTGGTTTGCCAATGAATATTGGGCTTTGTGTGTGGTGGCCGAGCGAGGTCGGTTTTTTGTGATTTTGGTTGCCGAGCGAGGTCGGGCTTTTTGTTGGTGTGATCTCACTGGGGATATAAGGATCATTTTGGAAGCATGATCGATATCCGGCCTTAGTGGATGAAAAAGATGTATGGGGGTGAGCTTATCTGGGAAATTTGTTTCCTCCGACACCCGGGATCTTTGCGTTTTACGCGTCGTGAGCTACGCACTTGTTTCTGCTGAAGAGCATGAGTCTTAAAATGACTGATGCAAAGCTTCTAGTTCTGAGTCCTCTGATGCAATACCGGGGACCAACGAAATTCTTTCGACATTTAACGTCCAAGTAAAAAACACACATTTTTGTTTTTTTATGTTATTCCCATATTTCAATGCATTATTTATCATGAATAAAAACACATTTTATGAGCAAGTAAGGACGCATAACAATGAAAAGATTTAAAAATGATTTTGATTCAACGAAACTTAGTCCCTTGTATGGGTAACTATTCGTGAAAATGTAATCCCTATAAGAGGTGATTACTGAGATAGGGAGAAAAGAAGAAACAAAAAGACAAATGGAAATTTGTTTGGGTTTCACATGCTACTTTCCCTATGACTTCGAAATAACCCCTTTTTTTTTTTGAAAGATGATAATGAGGTTGATTCTTTCTCTCTTGAATTATGTCCGGACCTCACGTGCCGCAGTCTTTTTGCCTCTTTTTTTTTTTGAAACCCCTAACTTTTGCCTGGACCGCTCTTTCGAGTTTTCAGTCCACCGGGGTGTATTTCCTTTTTTGATGTCCTTAATTTTTGCCTAGACCGCCTTTTCAGGTTTTCGATCTACCAGGACGCTCTCTATTGCCTAAACCGCCCTTTTCGGGTTTTCGATTTAGCGAGCTCTTTTTTCTTTTTGGCATATATTTATTTTTTTTTACTGCGCCGGAGTTTATTGATGGGGGATCTTCGTGGATGGGTAATATCCTTTTCAAGCATTACGTCTTCTTCTCTAAATTCTCGAGAGCGAACTTTCTTGTTGAACTGTCCATGCCCCAATGTTGTGAGGTGTTTCTCTTTTATGGGGTTCAGTTGGTCGAACCTTGTTTGTGTTTGGGTGCTTGGATGACAAGCATGGTTGGGCTTTTTATGAGGGGATGCCGAGGAAGGTCGGGCTTTTATGATGGGATGCCGAGCATGGTCGGGCTTTTGTTTTTTTGGATGGGAATGGCTTCCGAGCAAGGTCGGGCTTTTGTTTTTTTTTTTTTTTTATGGGAATGGCTTCCGAGCAAAGGTCGGGCTTTTGTTTTTTTTGGATGCCGAGCAAGGTCGGGCTTTGTTTTTTTGGATGCCGAGCAAGGTCGGGCTTTGTTTTTTTGGATGCCGAGCGAGGTCGGGCTTTTGTTGATTTTGGTTGCCGAGCGAGGTCGGGCTTTTGTTTAGCTTCCGAGCAAGGTCGGGCTTTTGTGTTTTTTTTTTTTTTTTTTTTGATGGGAATGCCAATGACAATGGGGCTTTTATTGGAAGTGGGGTTTGTGATTGCCAATGGAAATTGGGCTTTGTTTGTTTGGGAATGTGAGGAATGCCAATGACGACTTGGCCTTTTGTGGGAAATTGTGGGGAGTGCCGTAACGGCAAATGGTTTCTTTTTTTGATGAATTGGGCGACCACTTGTTTGGTCATGTTTGCATAGGAAGCTGCTTCGACCCATTTGTTGAAACAGTTGATGGCAACTAGTATGAACTGGTGCCCTTTTTTGAAGCCTTTGGCTCAATCATTCCAAACATGTCTATGCCCCACATAGAGAAAGGTTAGGGTGATGTCATGACAGTCAGAGGTGTTTGTGGTATGTGCCCCTTGTTGGCATAATTTTGTCACTTGTGACATGTCTTGGCATGGGTTTGGAAGGACTCCTCGTGGATTTCTTCGGTGAGCATGACTGCTTCACGTTTATCCGCACATCTGAGTAAGACCTAATTTCTCTTGTAGAGTGTGCCCCCGCAGAGGGAAAATTGTAGTGCCATTCTTTTGAGGGTTCTCTTGGTGAGGTTGTATTACCCTATCCTCTTGATCCCCAAGTCTGGACAATCCTTCAGGAGGTTCAAAATCGTCCTTATTATCATCTTCCGTTTGGTTAATTTGGAGATTGAAGTCAAAAGGGATCGTAGCAGTGTTATTTTTTGTGGTGTATTTATGATGATTTTTTTTTGTAGGGTTTATGAAAATTTATTTGAGAACGAAAGAAAAACGAACTCTTTGAACATAAACTGCAAATTTATTAATGACAGAAATGATTTGAAATATGGGGGTCCCATAAAATTAATCATTTGCCTTGGGAAGAGCAAAATGATTTTTTTTGAAAAACAAGATAAATTACTTGGACAAAGAAATGATTTCTGGAATTTCGATGGCCTTCCGGTTGCTCGGATCTTATTCGAAACGCTACTGTACACCGGGTCGGGTACCTCTTTTTTGGTGTTTGGTGAGGGAATGATGTGAGGGTTTTTCTTTGAAATGCATGAAAATGCATGTAAATGTATGAATGCAATGAGTATGCAAAAATATGCCCCTCTTTTTTGTTTATGCAAAAAGTTCTATGAATGCAAATGTTATGACATGCAGGGGTTTGTTATATGAACGTTCAGAACTTCCCCCCATCCTCACGTGTAGGCTCTAAAGATGATATTTCCTAAGAAGAGGTCCCTAGAGTCATAGATCTCATATGGAATTAGGGTTGTCTATGGACATACGTCGACATGACTTCAATTAATTCCACGTGAAAATCTCATCTAAGCGGGGTTGGACATCCTACCTCACGGACATACGTCAACGCGGGCTTCCGCACACAACCTCCTTCTAACTTAGTTTTTCTCTCAAGCTCGGGTAGAGAGCCTCACACGTTCGGCATTAACCCAAACAATGTGGAGTAACATCACTCAAGTAACCCCCGCATTTGATATATATGATATGAATATAAAGCAGATAAAGCAAATATAAACATAAAGCATAAATATAACATGTATGAATAAAATAAATAAACATGGCACGCAAAGAAAATAAAACAATTGGCTTTAAACCAAATAGGTTAGGCTTGACTCACTAGTAGGAACAGGGTCCCCAGTGAAGTCGCCAGCTGTGCGCACCTCGTTTTTTCCTAGGGAAAAAGACGCGCAGATTCCTCCGAGGACGTCCTCGAACGCTCGGAGGTGCTTTTGTGAAGCCGCCACCAAAGTTTTTGTGTAAAGGGAACGTTGATAAACCCTTAAGTTTTTTTTGTTGTAAAGGGAAACGATAATAAAACCCTTTTGACGATGAGGATAAGGATTAGGTCATCGCAACCATTGTCGGGTTCGGGAGTCGGTTACGCGAGGGGAAGGTATTAGCACCCCTCACGTCCGTTGTACTCAACGGGAACCTTCTATTTGGTTAAAACTTGAATTGCTTTTTAATACTTTGCGTTCATGTTCATTTATGCTAAAATATAATAAGGGGGGGGGGAAGAGATAAAAACAAACGAAAGAAAGAAAAAAAGTTTTTATTATTGTGCTTGACAAGATGTCGATCTTGCTCCTACGTATCTCCCGGTAGTCGGAGAATTCAAAGCATACGTAGTTCTTTGGTAGAAAAACGTATGTGTGTTGGTTGATTTTAATTGGACGATGTTTTAACCGAATTCTTGCGATTAAACGTTGCTTGTATGCTCGCACTTGGAGACTTATTAAGCGTTCGTTCGCGAACCGCATTAGAATTGTTAAAAGGTACGTCCATTAGGGTAGAGGGTTGAAATTGGTCGCTATGGGACCAAAAGAGGTGCAATGGACTCATACAAGTCAAACATTGACCGAGTGGACTCCGAAGAGTCGGGCGATTGTTCGATTGATCCATTGAGATCAAGAACGGGTACAATGGACTCGGACGAGTCGAACATTGACCGAGTGGACTCTAACGAGTCAAGGGGTTGAGTCTAATGGCCAACGGGGGACCAAAAGGCTTGGATTGACCACAAGGGGCCAAGATTTGGTTTGGTTTAGGGCTGTTCATATTAAAAAAGGAATGACGATTATCCGAGCGACGAGACATACGTCACGCATTCGTACAATCGGGGCGATGGAGAGACATACGTCACACCATCCCTTTTTCATTCATGTTTTTGGATTGAATTCTTTAGAAATCCCAAGGCATGTCAAAACATTTGGTTTGAAAACCCAAAATGGGAAGGTTTAGCAAATTTGCTAGAAACGCGCAAGTTCGTCTCATTTTGCGAAAATGCGCACATCACCGGTGTATGTTCATTTTTGAGTTTTGAACATCATGAACAATATTTATTGTTCAAGTTTAGATTGAAAAGCTGAACATAGCTTGTTGGTTCATGTGGTTTTGAAAATTTGGGAACATAACTTGCTTTGCAAGTTATCCACAAAATGGTTATACGAACTTGTGATTTTGCCAAAATTATGCAAAAACCTTGTTATGATTTGAAGAACATAGGTTTAAAAACTCTTAGGTTCTGAGCTCTGGGGCTAGAACCTCAAAAATTGGTTGTTTGGACACAAAAACTCAGGTTCTGAGTTCTGTCATGGTCGCACTGCGACCATGACTTCGCACTGCGAAGCATGCGAAATTTTGGGTTCAGAAGCTGTTTCTGAACATTTGTTCAGAAACAACTTCTGAACACACTCAAGACCTTATAGATGGGTGAAAAGCTTTGAGTTTTTGGGATGAAAAAGGTTGGACAAACCAATTTTGATGTTTTGAAAACCTTGGGATTTCTTTGAAATTCAAAAGGGGTTTTTTAGGACAAAGAGTTTTGAGCCAAAATAGCTATGCAAACACAATTAGAAATGCAAGATAAAGAGCTTAGTAACTTACAGAACTCCTTAGCAAAGCTCCAGCTGCACTTGGCTTGATTTGGTTGAAGGCTTTCACAAAGGTTTGAAGATTTGTGATGAACTTGAACTTTTGAAAGCTTTGTGTGGATGGATTGTTTCTGGTTATTTGTGGAGATTTGTAGGTTGAAATGAGTAGAGTTTCTGCTCTTTGAATGTTGTGTTTTCTGTCTAATTGTGAGTGTGTGTAACCTTGGGCATTGCCTTGTATTTATAGGCCAAAATCAAATCTTTGTCATCATTACACAATCCCTTGATTCAGCTGATTTGTGGCCAAGATCAAGCTGAATCCCTTTGCATTAAATGCTAATGGATAGAGGCAACCCTGCCTTGTGCCAAGGGGCAAGATCCAGCTTGATTTCAGCCACAAATTCAACTTATTCTAGAAGGTAATGATGAAGAACAAAGCTGATTTGCACATGACTAATGCTTGGGGATCAATCCTTGCAATCTCAATGGTTGGTCAATAAAAACGTGCACTGTATTGTGCAGAGATTGAGGGATGAAAAGGCTAAAATTGGCTGGTGTGAGAGGGTGAAAAGCTGCTGCAAAACAGAGTAGGCACTCATGGCTTTTCAAGTGAGAAAATCCAGCTGGTTTGACTGGTTTTTGGGGCAGCAAGCAGGAGGAAAGTCCTCAAGCAGGTGGCTGGCAACCTTGTGGTGGTTAGCAGGTCACCTGGGAGGGGCTAGAGCTGCCCAAGGGCAAGCCCACTTGCTTGTCACATGCTAGGTTGGAAGAAAAAGCTTCTAACCTTGGCATTAATGGCAAGTCTTTCAACTCTGGCTTTGCTTGGCCCAATTGGCCATGAATGCTACTTAAAATAATTATGGAAGTGATGTGCAACAAAATCTGGAATTAAATCCAAGAAACCAAAAATCTGCAGAAAAATCGCAGACTTCGCAGTGCGAAGTGAGCTTCGCATTGCGAAGTCCTCAATTTTGAAAAGTTGACTTTTCTGTTGACTTTTGTTGACTTTTGACTTTTTTCCCCTCTTTGATTTTTTTTTTATTTTTGGTTTTAAAATGCGTAGGACAAAATTAGGGTACTTCAGAATCTGACTACAGTACTGAAGAAAAGAAGTCTAGGTCACACAATAAACCTCCTATGTTTACTGGTGACCCAGAAAAATTCTCTTGGTGGAAGAGCAAAATGTACAGTCATATTATTGGAGTTGATGATTCACTATGGGACATCATAGAAGATGGTATCACCATTCCAGTTGATGAAGAAGGTGTTGCTGTCAACAGAAGATCTCTGAGTGATGCAGAAAGAAAGATCTATAGGAAGCATCATCATGTCAGAGGTATCATTGTGGACTCATTGCCTCACACAGAGTATCAGAAGCTGAGTGACAAGTCCACTGCAAAGGCCATATTCACATCCCTCTGCTCTAACTATGAAGGTAATCAGAAAGTTAGAGAAGCTAAGGCAAACATACTTGTTCAGCAATATGAACTGTTCAGAATGAAAGAGGATGAAAATATTGAGACTATGTTCTCAAGGTTTCAGACTCTGGTTTCTGGACTTCAGATTCTGAAGAAGAGTTATACCACAGCTGATCATGTGAATAAAATTCTTAGAAGTCTGCCATCCAAATGGAGACCAAAAGTGACTGCCATTGAGGAAGCTAAGGATCTGAATACTTTAAGTATTGAGGATCTTATAAGCTCCCTCAAGGTGCATGAACTGGGACTCAATGAGGATGAGCCTGTTAGAGAACCAAAAACATTGGCTCTGAAGTCTAAAAGAAAACCTGCTAAAGCTTTGAAAGCAATTGAATCTGAAGAAGAGTTTCCTGAGGGAAATTCTGATGAAGATTCAGATGCTGATGAGCTTGCAATGATTTCTAAAAGACTTCAGTATCTGATGAACAGAAAGAAAAAGTTCTCTAACAGAAGCAGTAACTTTAGAGGATCTAGTTCAAAGAAGGATATCCAGAAGGAAAGCTGCTACAACTGTAAAAAGCCTGGCCACTTCATTGCTGATTGTCCTGATCTTCAGAAGGAAAAATCAAAGGAAAAAGCAAAGAAGTCCAGCTCAAAGTCCAGCAATTTCAGAAATAAGCTTAAGAAGAGTCTCATGGCTACATGGGATGATCTGGACAATGAGTCAGAATCTGATGAGGAAGAAGCAAACCTGGCCCTGATGGCAATTGAATCTTCTGATGCAGAATCATGTTCAGATTCTGATGAAGAAGATGAGGTATATTCTGAACTCTCTAGATCTGATTTAATTGAAACAGTTAATGATCTTATGAGTCATCTTAAAAGCAAGTTAAAAGAAATTAAGTCTTTGAAAAATCAAACAAACTTGCTGTCTGAGGAAAACCTTAAACTTCAGAATCAAATTTTTGAATATGATGAGGAAGTTGAGGAACTCAGAAAAGAGGCTCATAAGAAATCTGAAGAGGTTTCTAATGATCAGGAAATAGCTCTTCAGGATTTCATGTTAACTGGATTCAATAGAACTAAAATTGCCTCCATGATGTATAATATGATCAGAAACAAAGGTGAAGGCATTGGCTATGATTTATTCAAACCTTCAAATGATTTAAACTCACCTTCATGTTCTGAAAATATTGTAAAAGGCAATGGTATTTGCTTTGTGCCTGCTTCTGATAACTCTGAGAAATTAAAAGTATCAGAATCTGAGACTAAGTCAGAAGTTCTGAACAACTCAGACTCTGAAGCTTCTGAGCCTAAGGGTAAGATGAAGGCAACTGTTAAAACCTTGCCTAAATCTAAGCCAAAAGGTCCTAAGACTAAGAGTAAGAGGAAATCAGACTCTGAACTTAAACCTGTTCAGAATCTGAAGTGTTCAGAACCTGGAACTAGTAAGTCTCAGAATCTGAATAAAGCTGATTCAAATTTTTCTAAGATTGGGTTTATTAAAACTTCAAAATCTGTGAAACCAGTCAATGCAAAACATTTTCAATCTCAGAATGTTAGGCAAAGCAAGCCAAAGCAAACCAATCAGTTTTCTGCTTCAAACTGTTTTAAGAAAGGCAAAACTGAAGCTTGCCCTGTGCCTGAAGTAAACAAAGTTAGAATTCTGAAGAGATCAGAACCAAAATGCTCAAAGGCTCAAACTCTGAAGGATTCCGAACCAAAGACCTTCAAGTCTCAGGTTCTGAAGAATTCTAAGATCAAACCTTTGAGAACTCAGGTTCTGAAGTATTCAGGTTCTGAAAGTCAGACTTATTCAAGATATAAGGATTCATATCCTAAGTATCAGAACAAGTCTGAATATCAAAACTTCAGACACAAGAAGCCAAAACCTTTCAGGACTAACCCCAAAGGACCCATGAAAATCTGGGTACCTAAGTCTGAGATTATTTCAATTGCAGATATGCTTGTCATCCAAAGAAAAGGAAAGGTCCTGGTACCTGGACAGTGGATGCTCGCATCATATGACAGGGGACAAGTCTATGTTCTAAACCCTGACTCTGAAAGAGGGAGGAACTGTGGGGTTTGGAGGAAGTCAGAAAGGAAAGATCATTGGTACTGGTAAGATAGGTAATTCTTCCCTGTACATTGACAATGTTTGGCTGGTAGATGGACTTAGACATAATTTACTTAGCATAAGTCAATTATGTGATAGTAATTATGAAGTCATGTTTAATAAGAACACTTGCACTGTAATCAACAATGAAAATAAGTCTGTAGTGTTCAGAGGCTGTAGGAAAAACAATGTGTATAAAATAAATTTTTCTGATTTGGTTCAGCAGAAGGTAGTTTGCCTTCTGTCTGTGAGTGATGAGAAATGGGTGTGGCACAAAAGGCTGGGACATGCTAACTGGAGACTCATCTCTAAGCTTAGCAAGTTACAGCTGGTCAGAGGCCTACCCAGCATTGACTATCACTCAGATGCACTGTGCAGTGCATGCCAAATTGGAAAGTTTTCTAAAACTTCTTTTAAACCAAAGAACATTGTTTCCACCTCTAAACCTCTAGAACTCCTTCACATTGATTTGTTTGGTCCTGTTGGAACAGCTTCAATCAATGGGAAGAAGTATGGCCTTGTTATTGTTGATGATTATAGTAGGTGGACTTGGGTTAAATTCCTCAGAACCAAAAATGAAACATATGATGTGTTTTTCAAATTCTGCAAACAAGTACAAACAGAAACTGATTTGAAAATTTTGAAAATCAGAAGTGATCATGGTGGTGAATTTGAAAATGAATCTTTTGAAAACTTTTGTGAAGACCATGGAATTTTCCATGAGTTCTCATCTCCTAGAACTCCACAACAAAATGGAGTTGTAGAAAGAAAGAACAGGTCTTTACAAGAGATGGCCAGAACCATGATCCATGAGTCAAAAATTGCTAAGTACTTTTGGGCAGAAGCTGTAAACACAACATGTTATATTCAGAACAGGATTTACATAAGACCCATTCTGAATAAAACATCATATGAATTGTTTAAAGGAAGAAAACCAAGTATTTCTTATTTTCATCAGTTTGGTTGTACATGTTACATACTGAACAATAAGGTCTACCTAAAGAAATTTGATGCCAAGGCTCAAAAGGGTACCTTTTTAGGATACTCAGAGAGATCTAAGGCATACAGGGTGTATAATTCTGAAACACACGTTGTTGAAGAAGCTATACACATTAGGTTTGATGATAAGAAGCCTGGTAGTGAAATACCAGAGCTGGTTGAGAGTTTTGCAGATGTCAGAATCTCAGAAGAGCCTTCAGAAGCTGAACCCAGTTCAGGTTCTGATGAAGGTTCAGAAGCTGAAAACAATGAAGACTCTGAGAAACTCTCCAACAATGACACTACTCCTGATGGTAATCAAGACCAGCATGGATCTGAACAAATCCCTGATGGCCCTTCAGAAGCTAATCCACCCAGAACCTCATTCAAGTACAAGTCTTCACATCCTGAGGAGTTGATCATTGGAAACAAGAACAGTCCAAGGAAGACAAGATCTGCATTCACTCAAAATGAGTCCATGCTTGGCCTGTTATCCATGATTGAACCCACAACTGCTGATGAAGCACTTGCTGATGATGGTTGGATTGTAGCAATGCAAGAAGAGCTGAACCAATTCCAAAGAAATGATGTATGGGATCTTGTTGCAAAACCTGATCAGAAGAACATCATTGGAACAAAATGGGTGTTCAGAACAAGCTCAATGAACAAGGAGAAGTGATCAGAAACAAGGCTAGATTAGTAGCTCAAGGGTACAGCCAGCAAGAAGGAATTGATTACACTGAGACATTTGCTCCAGTAGCAAGACTGGAAGCAATCAGGTTACTTCTTTCTTATGCTATTAATCATGATATCATCTTGTATCAAATGGATGTTAAGAGTGCTTTCTTAAATGGTGTAATTTCTGAAGAAGTATATGTCAACCAACCTCCTGGTTTTGAAGATGTTAAATATCCAAATCATGTTTTTAAACTGAAGAAGTCTTTGTATGGTCTGAAACAAGCTCCCAGAGCTTGGTATGAAAGGCTAAGCAACTTCTTAATTAAAAATGGTTTTGTAAGAGGTCAAGTTGACAATACACTCTTTAGAAAAACTGTTAAGAAAGAAATCTTAATTGTACAAATCTATGTTGATGATATCATATTTAGTTCTACTAATGCCTCCCTTTGCAAGGAATTTTCTAAGTTAATGCAGGATGAATTTGAAATGAGCATGATGGGTGAGCTGAAATTCTTCTTGGGAATTCAAATCAACCAATGCAAAGATGGTGTTTATGTTCATCAGTCAAAATACACCAAGGAGCTTCTGAAGAAGTTCCAGTTGGATGATTGCAAGCTAATGACAACACCAATGCATCCCACCTGCACATTAAGCAAAGAGGACAATGACACTAAAGTAGATCAGAAGCTGTACAGAGGTATGATAGGTTCTCTCCTATACTTAACTGCTTCTAGGCCAGATATTTTATTTAGTGTATGTCTGTGTGCCAGATTCCAATCAGATCCTAGAGAATCTCATATGACTGCTGTCAAGAGAATCTTCAGGTATCTGAAAGGAACAACTAATTTGGGACTTCTGTATAAGAAATCTCTAAATTATAAGCTAGTTGGATTCTGTGATGCTGACTATGCTGGGGACAGGATTGAAAGAAAATCCACCAGTGGAAACTGTCAGTTTCTTGGTGAGAATCTGATATCCTGGGCCAGCAAGAGACAAGCAACCATTGCTTTGTCAACAGCAGAAGCAGAATACATCTCAGCTGCAAGTTGTAGCACACAACTGCTCTGGATGAAACATCAATTAGAGGATTATCAGATTCATGCAGATAATATTCCTATTTATTGTGATAATACTGCTGCAATATGTCTGTCTAAAAATCCAATTCTGCATTCTAGAGCCAAGCACATAGAAATAAAACATCATTTTATAAGAGATTATGTTCAGAAGGGTGTTTTAGATATTCAGTTCATTGATACTGATCATCAATGGGCTGACATATTCACAAAACCCCTAACAGAAGAAAGATTCAATTTTATCAAAAAGAATCTGAACATGCATTTCATCTCTTGAAAATGTGCTTGAATCTGAATGAATTCCTTGATTCTAAGTTTATCATAAGCTAAGACTTATCAAACACTCACCTTCTGAGAGTTTGAATAAAGTTAAGCCTGAAAAACTTCAGAGTTTGAAGGATCAGAACCTGGATTTTCTGACTTCTGAATCTGATAGAAATCTAATGTTGGTCAGAATCTGGTAAGTATAGTTATGGGCAATGATGATTAAAGCTTTGAAAGTTTATACTCTAATCCTCCCAAAGTCATCAAGTAAAAATGTGATTTTCTGCTCTGATATTCAATGTTAAAATTGCTTAGCAAACAATTTTCAAGTTGGTATCAGTTTGTTTTCAAAATGTTTAGCACAGACACATTTTAAAAGCCCAAAGTGTTTCAGACAATGTTCAGTCTTTAGAAATGTTTTATTTGGTATCAGACTCTGAATTAAAACCTTTTAGCTGGTATCAGACTCTGAGATAAATCCTCATTTGGTATCAGATTCTGATATATTTCTTTTAAGCAAGCTCAGAATTGCTCTGATACTGAACACTTCTTGAGGAGTTTTGCTCTGATACTGAACACAACTGGTTGTTTTGCTCTGATGCTGAACCAGTGTGCACTGAACAAGTAATGTCTGAACACAGAATGACCTGATCAGAAGCTCCAAACTTTTTCTGCTTCTGAACAGCATTCTAATTTTTCTGCAAGTCATATACTAATTGAAAATCAAGTAGGCTCTGATGATTATCCTTGCTACTTGGTTATCCATATGATTGCACAAATATCTCACAATCTTGGTTAGTTCAACCCCTCCCAAATTCTGAATCCTTTTGAAATCTTTTCAAACTTGATGTCAGAACTGCTTTCAAACTCTTTTAAAAAAAAGGGGGAAATTGAACTGCTTTGATACCTGCTTTTAAACTCTTTTCAAAACCTTTTCTACTCCGGCACAGATATTTTCAAACTCTCTTGACAAAGGGGGAGAAATTTTCTGTCTTAAGGGGAGAAAGTAGTATTTTTTGTTGATGACAAAAGGGGGAGAAAGTAAAACAAGTATTATAGCACCTGAGCTCAAAAATAAGTTAAAATGTTAAAATTGTCAGAAGATAAGCTTATTGATAAGCCTATTAAAGCTCTGATACAATTTGTTAGGGTTAAGCTCTGATACAATTGTTAAGCTAGCTCTGATACTGATCAGTTAAAGATCTGATACAATTCTGACTATATTTAACTTATGAGAACTGAAGTGAATTTCTGGCTCTGATATATTTCTGTGAGATACATTACTCTTAGTGAGTAAATAGAATTTAAAATAACTTGGATAAGACTCAGGGAGCTTACAAAACTCATCCTGTGGATTATCAGACTTAGGGGGAGAGCTTACAAACCTCAGAACCTGAAGTCAACAAGTCATTTTGAATTCTGAGTGTAAATTTCACCATATTGTCTTAAGTTAAGCTTAATTAACATGGATAAGAATCAAGGGGAGCTTACAAACCTAACCTTGAGGATTGTCAGACCTAGGGGGAGCTTACAAACCTCTCCTGAAGTCAAATTGTTAATTGAACTTAATAACAATTCTGAAATTTTCACATTTGTATTTTTAACTGAACTTAATTAACTTGGATTAGACTCAGGGGGAGCTTACAAACCTCACACCCTGTAGTTAACTTGTTAATTAAGTTAACAACAATTTTCTGTTTTAATACTTATGTTTGTCATCATCAAAAAGGGGGAGATTGTTGGAACAAAATGTGTTTAACAAGTCTCTTACAAATAAGGGGGAGATTGTTGAATCATTTATATGTAAACATATCTCTCTTTATGGTTTTGATGATAACAAAGTATTAAAGAGAAAATTGGTTATTTGCTAATGCTTTGTTCAAGTGTTTCAGAACCACATGCTTAACAAGTATTGATTGATAATGGTTATGAAGAACAAGCTAAAGAGCAAGAAGGAAAGCCAAGAAGCATGGTTGCAAAGCCAAAAGACTGGTCCTGAAGAAGTGCTCCTGAAGTGAGAGCTTCTGAAGAGGTCCTGAAGAAGTGCTACTGAAGTGAAGCCTCTAAAGTACTCCTGAAGTGCAGCTTCTGAAGTGCAGCTTCTGAAGTCTGGGTGCCTCTGATGAAGTCAACGCAACAGTCAACTCCTGAAGCCAGCTTCTGATCCGTACAACTGAAGCAGCTTCTGATCACTGTTCACTGAGAAGCTTCTGAAGCTGATGTGGCATGGATTTTGATCAGTACTGTGCGCATTTAATGCCTGGATGTGTCAGAACAACTCAATGGAACAGTTGTCTCCCTGACCCAAACATTCTCCAGTTTTTAAGGTGGGCCAATTCAAAAATGGCACCTGCCCTGTTCTGACAGATAAAGTGCAGCACACAATTGCAGTAACCTAGTCCAATTGCAACGGCTAATTTCCTGAATTCCAGCAAATCTTCAACAGCTCTATTTTCTTTTATAAAAGGAGGAAGATTTGAAGAAGAAATGCCTAAGACTCTTGAAAACAAAGAACTGAACTCTTGCTCTGTTTTGCTTTCAAAAATACGCAAGTCATCCAACCTCTTAGAAATTCTTTCATCTTTGTAACTTAGAATTTCTTAAGGTTAAGAGTCTTAACCTGTGTTGTATTAAGAGAACACCTCTGATATTTGATCAAGTGTTCATCCCAAACTTCTTTACTTGTAAACCAGTTTGGTCCCTAAAGTCTTAGTCTGTATACTAAGCATTTGTAACCTCATTCCTTTGTGGTCTGAGTCAGAAGTCTCTTGTCTTTGTGACTTGAGCATTGGGAAGTCTCTTGTCTTAGTGACTTGAGCATTGGAAGCCTCTTCCTTGGTGGTTGAGCATAGAAGTCTCTTTCTTTGTGATTGAGCAGCTGGAAGTCTCTTTCTTAGTGATTGAGCAATTGTAATCAGAACTGATTATAGTGAAACTCTCTTGTTGGATACAAGGGGACAGGACTACTTCTCACATTGAGAAGGAACCTGTATAATTTCTGTGTGCCTCTCTTCCCTTATCTCTTTTACTTGTTTAATCCGCTGCATACATTCTGATAACAGTTCAGAACCTGGTTCTGAACTTGTTTTAAGTCTTTAAAAAAAAAAAAAAAAGAACAAGTTTTTAGAGTCACACAATTCAACCCCCCCTTCTTGTGTGTGTGTTTTTCTCACCTTCAGATTCTCTACCTCACACTGAGTATCAAAAGCTAAGTGATAAATCAACAGCTAAAGCCATCTTCACCTCTCTCTGCTCTAACTATGAAGGAAACAAGAAGGTTAGAGAAGCAAAAGCAAATATTCTGGTTCAGCAGTATGAGCTGTTCAGAATGAAGGAGGATGAAAATATTGAGACTATGTTCTCAAGATTTCAGACTCTGGTTTCTGGACTTCAGATTCTGAAGAAAAGCTATACTACTGCTGATCATGTGAACAAGATTCTTAGAAGTCTGCCATCTACATGGAGACCTAAAGTTACTGCTATTGAGGAAGCTAAAGATCTAAATACTCTAAGTATTGAAGATCTTATAAGCTCTCTCAAAGTGCATGAACTGGGACTCAATGAAGATGATTCTGTTAGAAAGTCTAAGTCTATAGCACTGAAATCCAAAAGAAAGTCATCAAAAGTTCTAAAGGCTATAGAATCTGATGAAGAATTTCCTGAGGGAAATTCTGAACAAGATTCAGATGTTGAGGAACTTGCAATGATTTCTAAATGATTTCAGTACTTAATGAATAGACAAAAGAAGTTCTCTAACAGGAGCAGTAACTTCAAAGGATCTGGTTCCAAGAGGGAAGATCAGAAGGGTTGCTACAACTGCAAGAAGACTGGTCATTACATAGCTGAATGTCCTGATCTACAGAAGGACAAGTCAAAGGAGAAATCTAAGAAGACCAGCTCTAAATCAAGCAACTTCAGAAACAAGATCAAGAAAAATCTTATGGCAACATGGGATGATCTTGAAAATGAATCTGAGTCTGAGAAGGAAGATGGAGAAGAAGCAAACCTAGCTCTAGTGGCAACTGTATCTTCTGATGCAGAGTCAGGTTCAGACTCTGAAGAAGAAGATGAGGTATATTATGAACTTACTCGTTCTGAACTTATTGATACAGTTAAGGATCTTATGAACCATCTCCAAAGCAAGTTGAGTCAAGTAAAATCTTTGAAAAATAAATATAACTTGCTGACTGATGAGAATCTCCAACTTCATAATCACATCAATAAGATTGATGAAGAAGTTAGAGAACTCAGAGAAATGGCTCATAAGAAACCTGATGAAATTCCAAATGAACAAGAAATTGTATTTTAGGATTTCATCTTAACTGGAATCAACAGAAGTAAGATTGCTTCTATGATTTATAATATTAGCAGAAATAGAGGATAAGATATTGGTTTCAAAAATGATCCATTTAATCATTCAAAAGAAAATAATACACCATCCTGTTCTGGAAATATTATGAAAGGCACTAAGGTGTGTTTTGTACCTGTTTCTGAGATTTCTGAGAAACAGAATTCATCAGAAAATGAGACTGCTAAACCTAAGGTTCTGAACAACTCAGAATCCAAAACTTCTGAACCTAAGGGAAAGATGAAGGCAAAATCTGAAACTTTGCCAAAGTCTAAACCCAAAGGTTCTAAGTCTAAGACTATGAGGAAAACAGACTTTAAATCTGAAAAGGTTCAAAGTCTGAAGAGTTCAGAACCTAAGACAAGCAAGTCTCAGTGTCTGAAAACTTCAAACTCACATTTTCAAAAGACTGTGTTTATAAAACCTTCAAGGAATACTAAACCAGTTTATACAAAACCTTTCAAACCTCAAAATGTCAGACCAAAGGTACAAAAGAAGCCTTATCCTTTCAGAAATAACCAAAGAGGACCCATAAGGATATGTGTACCTAAGTCTGAAATAATTTCTATTGCAGATATGCTTAACATCCAAAGAAAAGGAAAAGTCTTGGTACCTGGACAATGGCTGCTCGCGTCACATGACAGGAGAAAGGTCTATGTTTCTAACCCTGACCATGAAAGAGGGAGGAACTGTGGGTTTTGGAGGAAATCAGAAAGGCAAGATCATTGGTACTGGTAAGATAGGTGATTCTTCCCTTTGCATTGATAATGTCTGGTTGGTAGATGGACTAAGACATAACCTACTTAGCATAAGTCAATTATGTGACAGTGGTTATGATGTCCTGTTTAATAAGAACACTTGCACTGTAATCAACAACAAAGATAAATTTGTTGTGTTCAAAGGAAAGAGGAAGAACAATGTTTATAAAATTAATCTTTCAGAACTGATTGATCAGAAGGTAGTTTGTCTTCTGTCAGTGAGTGATGAGTAATGGGTATGGCACAAAAGGTTGAGACATGATAACTAGAGACTCATCTTTAAGCTTAGCAAGTTGCAACTGGTCAGAGGCCTACCAAACATTGACTATCACTCAGATGCTCTTTGTGGAGCATGCCAGATAGGAAAAATTGCTAAAACCTCTTTTAAATCCAAAAACATTGTTTCTACCTCCAGACCCTTAGAACTACTTCACATTGATCTGTTTGGTCCTGTTGGAACAACATCAATCAATGGGAAGAAGTATGGGTTAGTAATTGTTGATGATTACAGTAGATGGACTTGGGTTAAATTCCTAAGAACCAAAAATGAAACATATGATGTGTTCAACAAATTCTGCAAACAAGTACAAACTGAAAATGATTTGAAAATTTTAAAAGTTAGAAGTGATCATGGTGGTGAATTTGAAAATGAACCATTTGAAACTTTTTGTGAAGATCATGGAATTCTCCATGAGTTCTCTTCTCCTAGAACTCCACAACAAAATGGAGTTGCAGAGAGAAAGAACAGATCTTTGCAAGAAATGGCCAGAACCATGATCGATGAACCTAAAATTGCAAAGTACTTCTGGGCAGAAGCTGTTAACATAGCATGTTATATTCAGAACAGGATCTATATAAGACCAATTCTGAATAAAACAACATATGAATTATTCAAAGGAAGAAAGCCAAGCATTTCTTATTTTCATCAGTTTGGATGTACATGTTACATTCTGAACAATAAAGTCTACCTAAAGAAATTTGATGCTAAGGCTCACAAGGGTATCTTTTTGGGATACTATGAGAGATCTAAAGCATACAGAGTGTACAATTCTGAAACACATGTTGTTGAAGAATCAATACACATTAGGTTTGATGACAAGAAGCTTGATAATAAAATATCAGAGCTAGTTGAGAGTTTTGCAGATATACGGCTCTCAGTGGACACTTCAGAACCTGAACAGAGTTCTGAGTCTAAAGAAAGTCCAGAAGCTGAAAATACTGCAGAAGCTGAAAAACTCTCAGAAGCTGACACTCCTCCTGAAGCTAATCAAGTTCAAGATGGTTCTGAACAAGGTCTTAATGATTATCAAGAAGCAAATCCACCCAGAACCTCATTCAAGTACAAGTCTTCACATCCTGAAGAGTTAATCATTGGAAACAAGGACAGTCCAAGAAAGACCAGATCATCATTCTGTCAGAATGATTCTTTAATTGGAATACTGTCAATGATTGAACCTACAACAACTGATGAAGCACTTGCAGATGATGGATGGATTGTAGCTATGCAAGAAGAACTCAATCAGTTTCAAAGAAATGATGTTTGGGATTTAGTTGCAAAACCAAATCACAAAAACATTATTGGAACAAAATGGGTGTTCAGAAACAAGCTGAATGAACAAGGAAAAGTAGTCAGAAACAAAGCTAGACTGGTTGCTCAAGGCTACAATCAGCAGGAAGGAATAAACTACACTGAAACATTTGCTCCAGTTGCAAGACTGGAAGCAATCAAGTTACTTCTTTCATATGCAGTAAATCATAATATCATCTTATATCAAATGGATGTTAAGAGTGCTTTTTTAAATGGAGTTATTTCTGAAGAAGTATATGTCAAACAACCTCCTGGTTTTGAAGATTTAAAAAATCCAGATTTTGTTTTTATACTTAAGAAATCACTGTATGGTCTGAAACAAGCTCCCAGAGCTTGGTATGAGAGACTAAGTAATTTCTTACTTAAAAATGATTTTGTAAGAGGACAAGTTGACAATACACTTTTCAGAAAGACAGTTAAGAAAGACATCTTAATTGTGCAAATCTATGTTGATGATATTATATTTGGTTCTACTAATGCCATTCTTTGCAAAGAATTTTCTAAGTTAATGCAGGATGAATTTGAAATGAGCATGATGGGAGAATTGAAATTCTTTCTTGGAATTCAAATCAACCAATGCAAAGATGGAGTGTATGTTCATCAATCTAAATATACAAAGGAGCTTCTGAAGAAGTTCCAGCTTGAAGATTGTAAATTGATGACAACACCAATGCATCCAACCTGCAATTTAAGCAAAGAAGACACTGGCTCAAAGGTAGATCAGAAGCTCTACAGAGGTATGATTGGTTCTCTGTTATACTTAACAGCTTCTAGACCAGATATTTTGTTTAGTGTATGCTTGTGTGCTAGATTCCAATCAGATCCTAGAGAATCTCATATGACTGTTGTCAAGAGAATCTTCAGGTATCTGAAGGGAACAACTAATCTTAGACTTCTGTATAAGAAATCCTTAGATTATAAGCTGGTTGGATTCTGTGATGCTGATTATGCTGGGGGACAGGATTGAAAGAAAATCCACCAGTGGAAATTGTCAATTCCTTGGTGAGAATCTGATATCCTGGGCCAGCAAAAGACAATCAACTATTGCATTGTCAACAGCAGAAGCAGAATACATCTCAGCTGCAAGTTGTTGCACACAACTGCTCTGGATGAAACATCAATTAGAAGACTATCAGATTCATGAAAACATCATTCCTATTTTCTGTGATAATACTGTTGCAATCTGTTTGTATAAAAATCCAATTCTACATTCAAGAGCCAAGCATATTGAAATTAAACATCATTTTATTAGAGATTGTGTTTAGAAGGGTGTTTTGGATATTCAATTCATTGATACTGATCATCAATAGACTGATATATTTACAAAACCCCTCACAGAAGATATATTTAATTTTATTAAAAAGAATCTGAACATGCATTTTATCTCTGGAAAAATTGCTTGACTCTGAATAAGAAACTGAGAATCTGAAGTTCATCAGAAGCTAAGACTTAACAGACACTCACTTTGAGAGTCTGAAGAAAGTTCAGCTTCTGAAAACATCAGAGTCTGAGTTTCAGAATCTGAATTTTTAAACTTCTGATAAAACTCATTATAAGTGGACACTTTACACGTGGCCCACTAATGAGAGTGAATCTGAACAGTTGTCTAACACAAGGTCAGAAACTGATAAGTTATAACTGCTGGGCAGTGATGAATTAAGCTTTGAAAGTTGTGTTTTGCCCCTCCTAAAGTCATTAATGTGCAAATGTGTTGAATGTTTTTCTGTTTTCAGTTTCTGAAAAGTTTTAACAAAAACACTCAAAACACTGCCACACTTTCAATTTCTCATCTTATATGTTCAGTTTTCAGACCCAGTTTTAAACTTTCAATTCTGTCTGAAACAGTTCAGTAATACTGAACAGAATGTTCTGAACAATTGTGTTTGAAACAGTTCAGTGGTACTGAACAAAATGCTCTTAACATTTTTATCTCACGTTTTTAAACTCTCTTGTGTCTTCAAATTCTTGAATTTTCTTTTTGTTGATGACAAAAGGGGGAGTAAAAGTAACAAGTATTTCAGGCTCTGAGCTCAGAACATAAGTTAATTTCTGATAAGTAATTAACTTAGGAGAACATTTTCTCATCTCTTAGCCTCTGAATTAAATTCTGTGAGATAAACTGAATTTTCAATTCCGTGAATTAAACTGAATTTAAATAACTTGGATAAAACTCAAGGGGAGCTTACAAACCTCTCCTTGTGAATTATCAGACTTAGGGGGAGCTTACAAACCTCAGACCCTGAAGTCAGTTTGTTATTTAAATTTTGAATGTATTTACACTTTGATTTTTCATCTGTTTGATTTAAATGGAATTTAATTAACCTAGATAAGACTCAGGGGGAGCTTACAAAACTCACCTTATGGATTATCAGACTCAGGGGGAGCTTACAAACCTTAGACCCTGAAGTCAACTTGTTAATTAAATTAACATCAATTTTCTATTAATGCTTATGTTTGTCATCATCAAAAAGGGGGAGATTGTTGGAACAAAATGTATGAACAACTCTTTTTTGAGTTTTGATGATAACAAAGTGTTAAAAAGAAAATTGGATATGCTAATACTTGATTCTAGTGTGCAGAACCATATACTTAAAAATTGGTATCTAACAATGGTTATGAAAGAACAAGTTAAGAGCAAGAAGGAAAATATAGAAGCTTGTGTTGCAAGGCTGAAGAAAATTAGCGTCTGAAGAAGAGCTTCTGAAGGCAGTGTCTGAAGACCAGCTTCTGAAGAAGTGTGTCTGATGAACAGTGCGTCTGAAGACCAACTTCTGAAGACTGCGTCTGATGAACAGTGCGTCTAAAGCAAGCTTCTAAAGAACTGCGTCTGAAGACAGCTTCTGATGAACAGTGTCTGAAGCCAGTTCTGAAGAGAAGCTTCTGAAGTCTGAAATGCAGAAGTCAACAATTGCAACTGTCTACAGTAAAGTACTGTACAGTCAGAACAGCTCCTTGCAACAGTTGTCTTCTTGTACGAAACATTCTCCCTGTTTTAAGGAAACAATTCAAATTCCTTTCCTCTGTTTTCTGTGTTACGCACACAATGTCAGGAAGGAATTAAATGCTGGACATAGCTTCTATTGCAACGGCTCTTTGATGATATTTGGCTCTTCTCAACAGCTCTTTAATTCTCTATAAAGGATTGAAGGATTGAAGAAGAAGAACAAGACTCATAAGACTGAAAACGTATTGCTCTTTTTTCTGAAACTCAGTTCTGCCAAATCTGAATGTCATCAAAATAACTTAGAAATTCTTACAAACTTCTTATCTTAGAATTTCTTAAGTATAGAGTCTTAAATCTGTGTTGTATTTTGTGAACACCACTGATAGTATATCAAGTGTTCAACTCAAACTTATTCTCTTGTAAAATTTGTTTGATTCAAAGTCTTAGACTGTGTGTCTGAGCAAGAAAGTCTCTTACTTTGTGTTTGAGCATAGGAAGTCTCTTACTCAGTGTTTGAGCAATTGGAAGTCTCTTACTTTGTGTTTGAGCATAGGAAGTCTCTTGCTTGGTGCTTGAGCAATTGTAATCTTTGTGATTATAGTGAAAATCTCTTGTAAGTGACAAGGGGACTGGACTACTTCCGGGTTGTGGAAGGAACCAGGATAAACTGCTTGTGTCTCTCTCTCTCTCTCTCATTTACTTTATCCGCTGCAAAACACTCTGAAAATAGTTTCAGAATCTGATCTACATCTGATTCTGAACTAACCTTAGTTTTTGAGAAAGAAAAGAATAAGCCAACACAATTCAACCTCCCCTTCTTGTGTTTCTCTCACCTTCAAATCTATCTTCTGCTATGGGTTTTGTAAATATATCAGCCCACTGATGATCAGTATCAATGAATTGAATATCCAAAACACCCTTCTGAACATAATCTCTAATAAAATGATGTTTAATTTCAATATGCTTGGCTCTTGAATGTAGAATAGGATTTTTAGACAAACAGATAGCAACAATATTATCACAAAAGATAAGAATTCTGTTTTCATGAATCTGATAGTCTTCCAACTGATATTTCATCCAGAGTAGTTGTGTGCAAAAACTTGCAGCTGAAATGTATTCTGCTTCTGCTGTTGACAATGCAATAGTTGATTGTCTTTTGCTGGCCCAGGATATCAGATTCTCACCAAGGAATTGACAATTTCCACTGGTAGATTTTCTTTCAATCTTATCACCAGCATAATCAGCATCACAGAATCCAACCAACTTATAATCTAAGGATTTCTTGTAAAGAAGTCCAAGATTAGTTGTTCCCTTCAGATACCTGAAGATTCTCTTGACAGCAGTCGTATGAGATTCTCTAGGATCTGATTGGAATCTTGCACATAAGCATACACTGAATAAAATATTTGGTCTAGAAGCTGTTAAGTAAAACAGAGAACCAATCATACCTCTGTAAAGCTTCTGATCTACCTTTGAGCCTGTGTCTTCTTTGCTTAAGTTGTTGTTTGGATGCATTGGTGTTGTCATCAATTTACAATCTTCAAACTTGAACTTCTTCAGAAGCTCCTTTGTATATTTAGATTGGTGAACATACACTCCATCTTTGCACTGGTTGATTTGAATTCCAAGAAAGAACTTCAATTCTCCCATCATGCTCATTTCAAATTCATCCTGCATTAACTTAGAAAATTCCTTGCAAAGAGTGGCATTAGTAGAACCAAATATAATATCATCAACATAGATTTGAACAATTAAGATGTCTTTCTTAAGCGTCTTTTTGAACAGTGTAGTGTCAACTTGTCCTCTTACAAAATCATTTTTAAGTAAGAAATTACTTAGTCTCTCATACCAAGCTCTGGGAGCTTGTTTCAGACCATACAGTGATTTCTTAAGCTTAAAAACAAAATTTGGATGTTTTAAATCTTCAAAACCAGGAGGTTGTTTGACATACACTTCTTCAGAAATGACTCCATTTAGAAAAAGCACTCTTAACATCCATTTGATATAAAATGATATTATGGTTTACTGCATAGGAAAGAAGTAACCTGATTGCTTTCAATCTTGCAACTGGAGCAAATGTTTCAGTGTAATCAATTCCTTCCTGTTGACTGTAGACTTGAGCAACAAGTCTAGCTTTGTTTCTGACTACCTCTCCTTATTCATTCAGTTTGTTTCTGAACACCCATTTTGTTCCAATAATGTTCTTGTGATTTGGTTTTGCAACTAAATCTCAAACATCATTTCTTTGAAACTGATTGAGTTCTTCTTGCATAGCCA
Source organism: Medicago ruthenica (assembly GCA_018208015.1). Taxonomy (NCBI): domain Eukaryota; kingdom Viridiplantae; phylum Streptophyta; class Magnoliopsida; order Fabales; family Fabaceae; genus Medicago; species Medicago ruthenica. The sequence goes on along the minus strand of CM031378.1, from coordinate 107,483,161 downwards.
CAATCCATATATCATCTGCAAGTGCTTCATCAATTGTTGTAGGTTCAATCATTGACAGTAATCTAAGCAAAGAGTCATTCTGACTGAATGTTGATCTGGTCTTTCTTGGACTATCCTTGTTTCCAATGATTAACTCTTCAGGATGTGAAGACTTGTACTTGAATGTGTTTCTGGTGGATTTGCTTCTTGAGAATAATTAAGACCTTGTTCAGAAACATCTTGATCTTGATTAGCTTCAGGAGGAGTGTCAGCTTCTGAGAGTTTTTCAGCATCTGGAGGATTTTCAGCTTCTGAACTTTCTTTAGACTCAGAAGTTTGTTCATGTTCTGAAGTGTCCTCTGAGAGCCGAATATCTGCAAAACTCTCAACTAGCTTTGATATTTTATTATGAGGCTTCTTGTCATCAAATCTAATGTGTATTGATTCTTCAACAACATGTGTTTTTGAATTATACACTTTGTATGCTTTGGATCTCTCAGATTATCCTAAAAAGATACCCTTGTGAGCCTTAGCATCAAATTTCTTTAGATAGACTTTATTGTTTAGAATGTAACATGTACATCTAAACTGATGAAAATAAGAAATGCTTGGCTTTCTTCCTTTGAATAATTCATATGTTGTTTTATTCAGAATTGGTCTAATATAGATTCTATTCTGAATATAACATGTTGTGTTAACAGCTTCTGCCCAGAAGTACTTTGCAATGTTAGATTCATGAATCATGGTTCTGACCATTTCTTGCAAAGATCTGTTCTTTCTCCCTACAACTCCATTTTGTTGTGGAGTTCTAGGAGAAGAGAACTCATGAAGAATTCCATGTTCTTCACAAAAAGTTTCAAAAGGTTCATTTTCAAATTCACCACCATGATCACTTCTAACTTTTAAAATTTTCAATTCATTTTCAGTTTTTACTTGCTTGCAGAAATTGTTGAACACATCATATGTTTCATTCTTGGTTCTGAGGAATTTAACCCAAGTCCACCTACTGTAATCATCAACAATTACTAACCCATACTTCTTCCCATTGATTGATGTTGTCCCAACAGGACCAAACAGATCAATGTGAAGTAGTTCTAAGGGTCTGGAGGTAGAAACAATGTTTTTGGGTTTAAAAAAAGTTTTAGCAATTTTTCCTATCTGGCATGCTCCACAAAGAGCATCTGAGTGATAGTCAATGTTTGGTAAGCCTCTGACCAATTGTAACTTGCTAAGCTTAGAGATGAGTCTCCAGTTAGCATGTCCTAACCTTTTGTGCCATACTCATTTCTCATCACTCACTGACAGAAGGCAAACTACCTTCTGATCAATCAGTTCTGAAAAATTAATTTTATAAACATTGTTCTTCCTCATTCCTTTGAACACAACATATTTATGTTTGTTGTTGATTACAGTGCAAGTGTTCTTATCAAACAAGACATCATAACCACTATCACATAATTGACTTATGCTAAGTAGGTTATGTCTTAGTCCATCTACCAACCAAACATTATCAATGGAAAGGGAAGAATTACTTATCTTACCAATACCAATGATCTTGCCTTTCTGGTTTCCTCCAAATCCCACAGTTCCTCCCTCTTTCATGGTCAGGGTTTGGAACATAGATTTTTCTCCTGTCATGTGACGCGAGCAGCCACTGTCCAGGTACCAAGACTTCTCCTTTTCTTTGGCTTTTAAGCATATCTGCAACAGAAATGATTTCATATTTAGGTACTCATATCTTTATGGGTCCTCTTTGGTTAGTTCTGAAAGGATATGGCTTCTTTTGTATCCTTTGTCTGACATTCTGAGATTTAAAAGGTTTTGTATAAACTGGTTTAGTATTCCTTGAAGGTTTTACAAACACAGTCTTTTGACAATGTGAGTCTGAATTTTTCAGAGTCTGAGACTTGCTTGTCTTAGGTTCTGATCTTTTCAGACTCTGAACCTTTTAAGGTTTAGAATCTGATTTTCTCATAATCTTAGACTTAGAACCTTTAGGTTTAGATTTTGGTAAAGTTTTAGATTCTGCCTTCATCTTTCCCTTTGGTTCAGAAGTTTTGGATTCTGAGTTGTTCAGAACCTCAGGTTTAACAGTCTCATTTTCTAATGAATTCATTTTCTCAGAAATGTCAGATGCAGATACAAAACACACCTCAGTGTCTTTCATAATATCTCCAGAACAGGATGGTAGGTTTGTTTCTTTTGAATGACTGAAAGGATCATTTTTGAAACCAATGCCTTTGTTGGTACCGCGAATGCAAGTATTAGTTTTTATATCGTTCCACAGGGATTAATGTGATATCATATTCCGTTCAACTTCGATTATCGTCTTAAGTTAGGGTTTAATCATTTGTTTTACTACACTACTCATAATTTTAAAACATAATAAATAAATGGTAGAGTAATAGGACATAGAAGGTGTTTAGGATTAACTTTCATCAATCAAACATTGTTTATATCCGATTGATCATAAATATGAATTCTAGCGTTTTCTTATATATTGCATTATTACGTATTGCTCATCAACATCATTGATTTCCCAAATGACATCGTGAGATCGATTGTATCGTTTAATCGATGATTTCTCAATCCATTAAACGATCCAAAAGCATTATGATCCAATACTATAATGTAATTATCAAAACCAAATCCCATTTCTAGAATTTCTTATCTTGATAGAAAATCATTCTAAACCTAGATTCAAAAGTCTTTTTCAACAACATTTAAATCAAACATAAGATTGAAAAGCAAGAAGAAATTCAATGGTATATAAAAATTGCTAGAATCATATATTGAATAATCAAAAGTTTACAACATGAGTGATTGATTACCTATCAATCCCAACAAAGGAGATTGGTTGATCATTATCATGACAACTCTTGCAAAATAGGAAAGAAAGATGAAGATATGTGAGAGCTTGATGTCTCAAAGCTTCTTAAGATCTTCTTCAATCCAAATCTAATTGCTATTTGATGTTTTCCTCCTTCTATGCCTATTCTCTCTCAAAGATAACAGGTTTTCTAAGCTCTGGAAAATAAGATTTCTGATAAAAAACTATATATTTTGGAAATGAGCTTAAAAATCCTTAAATATGCTGAGAAAATGTTCGCTCGCTACAAGCGACCAGCCTGTCGCTTGTAGCGAGGACTTCAGTTGGCCAATCATAGAGCTCCACGTCACCATCAGCATTAAACCGCCCCATTGGTCGCTATAGCGACCAGGTCTGTCGCTACTAGCGACCAGCCTTTGAAATTCCCTGCCTAGGCTCGCTTCAAGCGTCCAGTTCATCGCTACAAGCGATGAACTCCTGATAATCCCTGCCTAAGCTCGCTACTAGCGATGGATGCTGCGCTTCAAGCGATGGATCACTGAAAATCTCTGCCTATCCTCGCTACTAGCGATGAGTCTTGCGCTTGTAGCGATGGCATCAAGAAAACCTTCTTGTCTTTGCATCAATCAGGTTCAAGCATGTATTTCCTGCATAAACACATGGGGTAAGGCTTAGGATCACATTCATTGCATTTTTAACACATTTATGCCCTAATCCTAAGGTAACTTGTACAACAAGTAAACATAAGTGCCTAAATTTGTACCAAAATATAACAACATTTAAGCACTTATCAAACTCTCCCCAACTTACATTTTGGTTTGTCCTCAAACCAAAGAACAAAAGGAAATTTTTCATAGCTTTAAAAACCACAGTATTGAGCAATTTAGCAAAGGATTCAAAAGTGCGAAGAAATAAATATCAAACGAGTGATTCAAATGTGATTGCGCAAGCTTAAGTCAAGTTTCTCATTAAACAAGATACATTCTACAAATGTGAACTAGTTCTAAGCACAAGGAATTAAATCATACAATCCTAAACAAGCAACATGTTTAAATTTGAACCAAACCTAACACACTTCTATATAAAGTATATGAACAATTGAAATCATTTGTGAGGGTTATGAACACTCATCCAATAAACATGATAACATTCAATCAAATTATGTGTCTATCTAATTATCATTTCCAAAAGCATAAAAGGCATTGATCAAAAGGACTTTAAGGGTTGTAATTGGGCTAGGCTACAAAAGAATTGTCATATGTGGGATATTTGAATTCAAATGGCCAAGCAAAAGGAAACATTCAGTCTAATCACAACTTCCTTCTTTCTCCAATACAACACTTGGTGAATTTCTTTCTTTTCTATTCTCTTGATTGATTCTTGACAACTTTTCTTTTTCTTTTTTCTTTGAAATCTTGCAAACCTTTTCATTTTTCTCTTTTCTTTTTCTTGGTTTGCTTTTCTTTCTTTTTTCATTTCTTGTTGTCAAGATCAATTAACATCATTCACCATACATTGACTTAAATAAAACCTTCCTTTCTCCCCAACTTATTCCAATGATACCCTAATCGAATGTTCCTTTGTTATTATGGCAAAGGTCAATAAAAACGATGGATAAGGGTTCAAAAGAAAACAATTATCAGAATTCAATAGAGAGTTAACTGTGACTGAAAATTTTTTTTACAAACTCCGGCAATTTAAATAAGCAGATGAGCTTATTAAATTGACAGTCCACAGTTAACAATTCTGATTCCATTAGGCTCAGATGGGTTAACAGATACTCACACATCTCACAGGGTAGGTTCATTTGGTCAAGTATTTCTCTCAATTTCAAAAAATTGCCTTGATCATTTCAATGCTCTTATACAAATTAAAACAACAACAGATTTAACATAATATGACTGAGTTAAACATGGTATTGGTCTCCTGCATATATATACATTGGTTGAGGATTCCTCACATTTTTGGCTAGTTCTACATTGGTTCAAAACTAAACACATGCTTGCTTAAAAACTGAATAAATTAACTTGTGCGTGTAAAGAACTTATTCACATTAAAGAATATACCTAGAAAAACGAGAAAACAAGTACCTTAGCTGCGCGCTTTAACACTCATTCTTATCATTATCACTCAGATGATTCACAGTTCAAGCATTGCTTTTGAATCATTCATCTTTCTTTCAAAATTTGTTGGGATAATTTCAAAAAATTTTAACATAAATAAACACTAAAACATAAATAAATAATAACTATACTAACATGTTATACCCAAAATATAAATAACATAAAAGCAAGTAGGGTACATCATCCATAGTACAAAAGAAATACTCAACGTACAAAGCATAAATCAAAATGTTAAAGTACAAAGCTGAATAAATAAAATGAAAGGGAAAACAAATCAAGATCTGCTGCTCTGCATCAATCTGAATCTGTGGCCATGTCGTCCTCAGAGTCAGTCAAGTCAGCTGCCATGCGATCAATAGAGTTTGTAGCATATGAAGAATCATCACCCAGATCAGCATCGACATCAGCGTCGTCATCACCATCGTCACCAGCATCCTGATCATCACCAGCACCAGCTGCATCTGCCCCTCCTGGAAAGAATGGCCTGTCCCCAGGCCAAGCAATGTGCTCGGAGAAGAACGCAGGTGTCCACGGGCTCTGGCCACTGTCATGCAGATGGCTCTGAAGCGTAGTAAGTGCCCGATGATTTGACGCATTCTGCGCCAACAGAAGAGAGCTCACAGTAGCAGAATCCCAACTCGATAAGTCCAAAGGTGGAATGGTGGGGTGGCTAGTAGTCTCAGGTGGTGGTGGTACATGTGAAGGTCCTGCTGAGGATGACGGTCCGGCTGAGGTATGAGGTGGTGGTGGTGGGGCAACAGGTGCAGGTGCAGAGCAATACCTATTGATGTATCTATCATCAATAGGATTTTTAATCTCCTCATCAACTTGTGATGGCATATGAACTCTAGCTCTCCTACATAGACCCATAATCAACCCGGGAAAAGTCAAAGGACATTTAGGTTTGGCCGGGGGTAATAGTCCACTTTCAGCAACTATCCTCATCTCATTAGCAATCAGCCTAGCTACGTCCACTTGACGCTGAGTGAGGATGTAATGGACTAGGGGGGTCACATCTAAAGTGGTGGAGGAGGTGTGAGATTTGGGGCGGATGTTATATAAAATCAGGGTAAGGATTACCTGAGCCTCAGTGGTCATGTGCTCACGGAATGCTCGGAAAGGCTTACCCGAAGCCCTACTCACGTCATAACTCTTCCCCGCTTGGAAGATGTCCTGTGCTATGCTGTCGTGGTCCCAGTCACCACTCCTCTGACGTTCACCGAAATCACAAAGTGCAGTGGGTGCAAGCGGATTATCTTCTTCATCTTCAACTAGCTCCAACGGCTTGCCCAGATATGAGTTGATGGACATGCGGTCGAATGTGACGGTGCGCCCACGCACGTAAGTCGTGAAAGTAAACTCATCAGACGGATCGGCGGGGATCGCGTTCGCGTAAAACTCGCGCACGATTTCATAGTTGATCCTCCTCGGTGGTGTACAAAGAATACCCCACTTCCTCTCTTTTATCATGGCTGCTAAGCCGCCATATTCCCCTTCTTCAGAAATCTCGAACCTCTTCTCGGACCAGATGCGTCTTGTCCTCAGCTCCTCGTATCTCTCTTGGTTCCTCCAGCTGAGGAAACGAGCTGCATCGTGTTGCGGCAGGTTGACCCTTGGTCGTGACGAGGAACTTTCAACGTTCCTTTGACGTTTTGAAGATGTTTTAGGTGCCATTCCTACACAATGAGTTAAAACAGATAAAAGTCAGGTAGGACACAAGTCATATATCAATCAAAACAAAAATAAAACAAATTCTGGGTTCGCTCGCTACAAGCGACAGCTTGGTCGCTGTAGCGACGAAACCCAGAAAATGCCTCTTTCCCTCGCTACAAGCGTACTGTAGCGAGGAAGACCCTTTTCAGATTTTCATGTTTTTCTTGATTTAAACTTGGTTGTAGCATGCGAAATCAACATTAAAGCTAAAATAAATGACTAACAATCACCTAAACTTCCTAAATCCTCAAAAACCCTAATTTATTTTGAATTTTTACAAAAGGTTTTTCCAAAATAGAAATCCTATGAACAAGAGGATTAAAAGAGAGTTTCCCTAGTGATTCTAGGTCATTTATAACAACTTAAACTAAGCATAACAATGGGTAACAACTGGGTATGCTTAATTTCAAAATTTTCGCAAAAACCCTAAACCCTAATTTATGAAATCAACATGCAAGCACCAAAACACAGTATAAAGCTTCTAATCAGTGACAGAAAAGGACGATAAACATACCTGGTTAGTTGTTGAGTGAGATTATACACAGATTCTGAAATCAAAGTGCAGGATTGTGCAAAATGTGAAGAACAGAAATGCAGAAATTGAAAGTAATGTTTACAGATGAGAAAGAGGTGCGAAAATGAAAGTTAAAAAGGCTAATGTATTTAATGAAAGTGGTTGGGGGTGGCTGAAGCGACAGGACTGGCCTGGGTATTATAAAACTGTTTTCTGATACGCTCGCTACAAGCGCGCGATTCGTCGCTACAGCGACAGGCAAAAAGCCCATCGCTACAAGCGTACTGTTGCGCTACAAGCGCAAGTGCAAAAACTGTCGCTACAAGCGACAAGTGCGTCGCTACAAGCGACAAGTGTAAATTCCGTCGCTACAGCGATGAGTTGGTCGCTGTAGCGACCATGACAGAAAACAGAAAAATAAATTTTGGAGTTCTTGCTACCATCCCAACATGCATAAATACTTGTACAGAAGTAAACTAACACTAAAAACACAACATACTTACAAAATTGGGGTGCCTCCCAACAAGCTCTTGTTTAACGTCATTAGATCGACGCCTGTTTCGCTTATGCATATGAATCGATGAGTGAAATCGTCGTCGTGTGTCGAACGACTTCACCTCCAAAATATGGCTTAAGCCTTTGTCCATTCACTGTCCACGTCGACTTGGTGATAGGATCCTCAAGTTCCACAGCTCCATAAGGTTTCACTTCCTTTATCATGAACGGACCGGACCACTTGGACTTCAATTTACCCGGAAATAATCGCAGTCTTGCATTGAACAGCAGGACCATCTGACCAGGCTTGAATTCCCTCTTCATGATCTTCTTGTCATGATACCGTTTAACCTTTTCCTTATAGAGCTTGCTTGACTGATAGGCTTGGTCACGCATCTCCTCTAACTCATGCATTTGAAGTTTCCTCTTCTCCCCAGCTTGCTCTTGATCAAAGTTCAAAAACTTGAGCGCCCAAAACGCTTTGTGCTCCAACTCGACCGGCAAGTGGCACGCTTTCCCATACACCAACTGGAATGGGGTGAAACCAGTAGGAGCTTTGTATGCGGTCCTATAGGCCCACAACGCTTCGTCCAGTTTCATCGCCCAATCCTTCCTTGAAGATGACACGGTCTTCTCAAGTATCCGCTTGATTTCACGGTTGGATACCTCGGCTTGACCGTTCGTCTGTGGATGGTATGGTGAAGCTACCTTGTGCTTTACTCCATAGTGCTCAAGTGCTTTTGCTAACTGCTGATTGCAGAAGTGAGAACCTCCATCACTTATTAGCACTCTTGGAGTTCCAAATCGGGAGAAGATGTTTCTTTTCAGAAACTTGACCACTGTTTTGCTGTCGGCTTTCTGAGATGCTATTGCTTCAACCCACTTTGAAACGTAATCAACAGCCACCAGAATATACTCGTTGTTCAAAGAAGATGGAAATGGCCCTACAAAATCAATACCCCAACAATCGAAGACTTCGACTTCAAGGATACTTTGTAGAGGCATTTCATTCCTCTTTGAAATCCCTCCGGTCTTCTGGCAACTCTCGCATTCTTTCACATGTTCATAACAATCTTTGAACAACGAGGGCCAATAAAAGCCAGCTTGAAGAACTTTAGCTCCAGTTCTTTCTCCATTGTAGTGACCACCATATGGCGAGTTGTGACAATGCCACATGATGTCCTTGGCTTCTTCTCTAGCAACACATCTTCTTATTAAGTGGTCTACTCCAATCTTGAATAAGTATGGGTCATCCCAAATGAATTGAGTGGCGTCTCTCAACAACCTCTTCTTCATTTGCCATGTGTAATCCTCCGGAATGAACCCCGTTGCTTTATAATTGGCCATGTCCGCGAACCACGGTCTTTCTTGCACCATAAGCAACTGTTCATCCGGGAACTCTTCAAGGATGTCCCTTTCATTCTTCGTTATCTCTTTGTTCACCAATCTGGACAGATGATCAGCTACTAGGTTCTCAGTCCCCTTCTTGTCCTTAATCTCCAAATCAAACTCTTGGAGTAGCAACATCCAACGGATGAGTCTCGGCTTTGAGTCGGGTTTGGTAATCAAGTACTTGATAGCTGCATGGTCAGTCCAGATAACAATTTTCGAACCTATGAGATATGAACGAAATTTTTCTAATGCGAACACTATGGCAAGTAATTCTTTTTCAGTGGTAGCATAATTGACTTGTGCGTCATTTAAAACTTTACTTGCGTAGTGTATAGCATGAAAAATTTTGTTTTTGCGTTGACCTAACACCGCGCCTACCGCATAATCACTTGCATCGCACATAAGTTCAAAATCGTATATCCAGTTTGGTGCGGTGATTATGGGTGCGGATGTTAAGCTATCCTTTAAACTATTAAATGCATTTAAACAGTCAATATCAAAATCAAAAGACTTATCTTTGTTGAGCAGATTGCTCAATGGCTTTGCGATTTTTGAGAAGTCTTTGATGAATCTCCGATAGAACCCGGCATGGCCTAGGAAGCTTCGGATTCCTTTGACATTGACTGGTGGTGGAAGTTTCCCTATCACGTCGACCTTAGCTTTATCAACTTCGATACCCTTGGAGGAGATCTTGTGACCAAGGACAATACCCTCGGTTACCATGAAGTGACACTTCTCCCAATTGAGCACCAAGTTGGTTTCCTTGCACCTTTTCAGTACCGTGTCCAGATTCTCCAAGCATAAATCAAATGATGACCCGAAAACTGAGAAGTCGTCCATGAACACTTCAATGCTTTTCTCTATCAAGTCGGCAAAAATGGCTTGCATGCATCTTTGAAATGTTGCTGGAGCGTTACATAAACCGAACGGCATGCGTCGATATGCGAATACCCCAAAAGGACATGTGAAAGCAGTCTTCTCGTGATCGTCTGGATTCACCGATATCTGATTGTAACCTGAATACCCGTCTAGGAAACAGTAAAAAGCTTGTCCTGACAGCCTCTCTAGCATTTGATCCATAAATGGTAGAGGAAAATGATCCTTTCTCGTTGCTTTGTTCAACCTCCGGTAGTCGATACACATCCTCCAACCGGTCACGGTTCTCGTCGGTATGAGCTCATTCTTCTCATTTGTGATAACCGTCATACCTCCCTTCTTAGGGACAACTTGAACCGGACTAACCCAAGAGCTATCCGAGATCGGATAAATCATGCCGGCTTCTAGTAGCTTCACTACTTCTTTCCGGACTACTTCTTTCATGTTTGGGTTTAGCCGTCTTTGAGGTTGTGCCACCGGCTTATAATCCTCTTCCATCATGATCTTATGCATACAATAGGAAGGACTTATCCCTTTCAAGTCGGATAGTGTCCAACCTATTGCTTCCTTGTTGGACTTCAAAACTTCGACCAATCTGGTTTCTTCTTGGTTTGATAAGGAGCTACTAATGATCACCGGTTTGGTACCCTCTTGGTCAAGAAACACATACTTCAAATGTGAGGGCAATATCTTCATCTCCGGTTTCACTTCTTCTACTTTAGCATCATTCGTCAATTCCTCGATTTTGGCTTTGTGAGGAGGAATTTCCTTCAACGAGTCGAGCTCCTTCAAACACTCTTCAAGCTCTAGCTCATCTTCTTCTCCTAGGATACTTAGTGCGTTTGTCAAAACTCTCTCAAGATGCGTCAAATCATGCAACTGGTTTCTCGAATCAACAATCAATTCTTCCGTTGCATCCATCTTGAGACACGCAGCTTTATCACTAGGGAACCTCATGGCTTCATGGATGTTGAAATTGACTTCTTCATCGTCCACACGGACCTTCATTAAGCCTCCGTCAAGATCAATCATCATCCGTGCCGTTTGCATGAAAGTTCTTCCAAGAAGTAGTGGCACATCATCATCCTCCGGAATGTCCATCACTACAAAGTCGACGGGGAACAAGAACTTGTCGACTTTCACCAACACGTCTTCAGCAATTCCCAATGGACGAGTGTAGGATTTGTCGGCCAATTGCAAGGTTAAGTTGGTTCTCTTCACAACTATATGACCTATCCTTTTGACAACGGATAATGGTATTAGGTTGATGCTTGAACCCAAATCAATAAGTGCCTTGCCGACATCAACATTGCCAATGGACACGAGCAATGTAACTTTGCCCGGATCTCTCTTCTTTCTTGCCAATGTGTTCTGGATGATCTCACTACAATTTGCATCTAGCAAAATTGTTTCTTCTTCATTGAACCTTCTCTTCTTGGAAAGGATTTCCTTCATGAACTTGGCATAGGTAGGCATTTGCTCTAGGGCTTCCGAGAATGGTATGTTGATTTGTAATCTCTTGAAAACTTCAAGGAACCTAGCAAACTGCCTCTCCTTCTCTTTTTTGGCTGGTGTAGTTGGGTAAGGTAGGTGCGGTGTTGGTGCATTCTTCACTATATCTTGCTTCTTGCTCTTCTCCTTCACCACATCCTTCTTCCATACAATGTTTTCATTTTCAACTACATCCTTATTATTTTTTTCTACTTCTACATCCTCTATATTTACATCTTCTATTTCTTCCTCATGCCCTTCATCTTCATCCTTCTCTTTCGCCTCATTCTCAACCACCTTTCTCTCTACTTCTAAATTGTCCCCGATACCTTGGCCAATTACCTTCCCGCTCCTTGTAGCTATTGCCTTGCAATTTTCGTTGTCTCTTGTTGCAAGGGCTTCCTCATCAAAATGACTTAATTGTCATTTCGATGATGATGCATGATCCTTCGGGTTGGTTTGTGTGTTGGCGGTAAAGGTTCCACCTTGTTGAGTAGCTTGTGAAAGTTGTTGTGCCAATTGACCCACCTGCGTCTCCAGATTTTTAATGGACGCATCAGTGTTCTTCTGGTTGGCCATTGACTGCTGCATGAATAGATTGAGGGTTTCATCAGTGGATTGGTTGCGGTTTTGTTGTGGAGGTTGATATTAGTTATAGTTCTGGTAAGGTTGTCGGTTGTACTGCCCAGCTTCTCCTCTCCAACCTTGGCCATAATTAGGATTATTCCCTCTTGGGAAGTTGTTTGGATGGCTTTGGAATTGGTTTTGGAATTGTTGAGGCCTTGGTTGATTACCAACATAGCTTACCTCTTCTGTGGGGGGTGGACAGAATCCGGTTGGGTGATCTCCCGAACAAAGCTCGCAAGATGCGACTTGGTGTTGTCTTCTTTGCTCGTTCTGGATGTCCTTCATTTGTTGGGGAAGGTTGGCCATTTTCTTTGTCAACTCTTCCACTTGTTGCGTGAGCAACTTGTTTTGTGCAAGGATCGCATCATTAGTTCCCAACTCTAAGATTCCAGTCTTCCTTTGGCTTTGGCTCCGGTTGTGATGAGCTTGGTGATCGTTCAATGCCATTCTGTCAATAATAGCAACAGCATCCTCCGCGCTCTTGGCCATTAAAGAACCACCAGCTGCAGCGTCAAGCAAAAGCTTTGATTGTTGTTGCATTCCGTTCCGGAAGAGATGAATTTGTGTTAACTCATCAAATCCATGGTTCGGACATCTCCTGAGCATTGACTTGAAACGCTCCCAGGCTTCACATAGTGTTTCACTTGTACCTTGTGAAAACACCGCAATGGTTGTCTTCGCCTCCATAAACCGATTCTGAGGAAAGAACCTCTCAAGAAATTTCTCCTCAAGTGTATTCCAGTTCGTCATCACCGTTGGAGGTTGGTCCAAGTACCACTCCTTCGCTTTGCCTATCAATGAATGTGGAAACATTCTCATCCACATTGCCTCCTCATTATTTTCCGTCTCACCAAGGGTTCCCGCAATCTCATAGAATTTAGTGAGATGTTGGAACGGGTCTTCATGATCTAATCCTGAGAATGGATTAGCATATAGAATTTGTAATATCCCCGTCTTCATTTCCGTTTGTTTGGTAGTCCGCGTTGCTTTCCCCAATTGTGCAAAACGACGTGGACTGTTAGTACATGGAACCCCAGAACCTCCTGAACCATCTCCTGGTGCAGCCATTTGTAACTCTTGGCTTGGATTAGGACTTGATGAATGACTAGAAACAGAACTCTCCTCTTGTTGCCTCCTCTTAGCTTGTTGCTTCTTTCTCCGATTCTTGCTATTGGCTCTACGAGCTGTTCTTTCAATCTCGGAATCAAAAAGAAGTTGGTCCTCGGAAACTTGACCTCGCATAAACGATTTCAATAATCTGACCACAAAGAATTAGCAAACAAGATGGATAAGAGTATTAGTTATATACATAAAAGAATTTTGTGCAAAATTGCTTATAACCATAATTAAAGTTGCAATGATTATAACATCAAAAAAACTTTAATCCCCGGCAACGGCGCCATTTTGTTGGTACCGCGAATGCAAGTATTAGTTTTTATATCGTTCCACAGGGATTAATGTGATATCATATTCCGTTCAACTTCGATTATCGTCTTAAGTTAGGGTTTAATCATTTGTTTTACTACACTACTCATAATTTTAAAACATAATAAATAAATGGTAGAGTAATAGGACATAGAAGGTGTTTAGGATTAACTTTCATCAATCAAACATTGTTTATATCCGATTGATCATAAATATGAATTCTAGCATTTTCTTATATATTGCATTATTACGTATTGCTCATCAATATCATTGATTTCCCAAATGACATCGTGAGATCGATTGTATCGTTTAATCGATGATTTCTCAATCCATTAAACGATCCAAAAGCATTATGATCCAATACTATAATGTAATTATCAAAACCAAATCCCATTTCTAGAATTTCTTATCTTGATAGAAAATCATTCTAAACCTAGATTCAAAAGTCTTTTTCAACAACATTTAAATCAAACATAAGATTGAAAAGCAAGAAGAAATTCAATGGTATATAAAAATTGCTAGAATCATATATTGAATAATCAAAAGTTTACAACATGAGTGATTGATTACCTATCAATCCCAACAAAGGAGATTGGTTGATCATTATCATGACAACTCTTGCAAAATAGGAAAGAAAGATGAAGATATGTGAGAGCTTGATGTCTCAAAGCTTCTTAAGATCTTCTTCAATCCAAATCTAATTGCTATTTGATGTTTTCCTCCTTCTATGCCTATTCTCTCTCAAAGATAACAGGTTTTCTAAGCTCTGGAAAATAAGATTTCTGATAAAAAACTATATATTTTGGAAATGAGCTTAAAAATCCTTAAATATGCTGAGAAAATGTTCGCTCGCTACAAGCGACCAGCCTGTCGCTTGTAGCGAGGACTTCAGTTGGCCAATCATAGAGCTCCACGTCACCATCAGCATTAAACCGCCCCATTGGTCGCTATAGCGACCAGGTCTGTGGCTACTAGCGACCAGCCTTTGAAATTCCCTGCCTAGGCTCGCTTCAAGCGTCCAGTTCATCGCTACAAGCGATGAACTCCTGATAATCCCTGCCTAAGCTCGCTACTAGCGATGGATGCTGCGCTTCAAGCGATGGATCACTGAAAATCTCTGCCTATCCTCGCTACTAGCGATGAGTCTTGCGCTTGTAGCGATGGCATCAAGAAAACCTTCTTGTCTTTGCATCAATCAGGTTCAAGCATGTATTTCCTGCATAAACACATGGGGTAAGGCTTAGGATCACATTCATTGCATTTTTAACACATTTATGCCCTAATCCTAAGGTAACTTGTACAACAAGTAAACATAAATGCCTAAATTTGTACCAAAATATAACAACATTTAAGCACTTATCAGCCTTCTCTCCTGTTTCTGTTAATATTATAAATCATAGAAGCAACTTTACTTCTGTTGATTCTAGTTGAATGAACTCTTGAAGTGCAATTTCTTGCTCATATGGAATTTCATCAGGTTTCTTATGAGCCATTTCTCTTAAATCTCTTACTTCTTCATCAATCTCATTGATATGATTACGAAGTTGAAGATTTTCATCAGACAACAAGTTATTTTTCTTTTTCAAGGATTTTAATTGAATTAACTTGCTTCTGAGATGGTTCATAAGATCTTTAACTGTATCAACAAGTTCAGAACGAGTAAGTTTAGAATATACCTCATCTTCATCTTCAGAGTCTGAACCTGACACTGTATCAGAAGATACTGTTGCCACTAGAGCTAGGTTATCTTCCTCTTCATCATCCTTATCAGATTCAGATTCATTATCAAGATCATCCCATGTTGCCATAAGACTTTTCTTGAGCTTGTTTCTGAAGTTGCTTGATTTTGAGCTGGTCTTCTTGGATTTCTCCTTTGATTTGTCCTTCTGTAGCTCAGGACATTCAGCTATGAAATGACCAGTCTTCTTGCAGTTGTAGCAACCCTTCTGATCTTCCTTCTTGGAACCAGATCCTTTGAAGTTACTGCTCCTGTTAGAGAACTTCTTTTGTCTTTTCATCAAGTACTGAAATCTTTTAGAAAGCATGGCTAGCTCCTCAGCTTCTGAATCTTCTTCAGAACTTCCCTCAGGAGATTCTTCATCAGATTTTATAGCTTTTAGAGCTTTTGATGATTTTCCTTTAGATTTAAGTGCTATAGACTTATACTTTCTAACAGGTTCATCTTCATTGAGTCCCAGTTCATGCACTTTGAGAGAGCTTATAAGATCTTCAATACTTAGAGTATTTAGATCTTTAGCTTCCTCAATAGCAGTCACTTTAGGTCTCCATTTAGATGGCAGACTTTTGAGGATCTTGCTCACATGGTCAGCAGTTGAGTAACTCTTTTTTCCGGATCACATGACACTTAAAAAGATATTGGCAATATGAAGGTCAGAAAAACACAAGAAGCAGGGGTTGAATTGTGTTGGCCTTTTTCTTTCTCAAAAACTTAGGTTAGTTCAGAGTCTGATGTTGATCAGATTCTGAAGCTATTTTTAGAGTTATGTTGCAGCGGATATAAGGTAAATGAGAGAGAGAGAGAGAAGGACACAAGCAATTATCCTGGTTCCTTCCACAACCCGGAAGTAGTCCAGTCCCCTTGTTACTTACAAGAGATTTTTCGATATAATCACCAAGATTACAAATTGCTCAAGCACAAAGCAAGAGACTTCCTATGCTCAAACACAAAGTAAGAGACTTCCAAATGCTCAAACACAAAGTAAGAGACTTTCTATGCTCAAACACAAAGTAAGAGACTTTCTATGCTCAAACACAAAGTAAGAGACTTCCAAATGCTCAAACACAAAGTAAGAGACTTTCTATGCTCAAACACAAAGTAAGAGACTTCTAATTGCTCAAGCACACAGGCAAGATACTTCGAATCAAACATATTTACAAAAGAATATGTTTGAGTTGAACACTTGATATACTATCAGTGGTGTTCACAGAATACAACACAGTTTCAAACTTTATACTTAAGAAATTCTAAGATAAGAAAGTTTGTAAGAATTTCTAAGTTATTGATGAGTTTCGAATTTAGCAGAGTAATGACGCTTTCAGAATTGTAGAGTCTGGGTACTGTTCTTCTTCAAATCTTCAGTCCTTTATAGAGGAACAAAGAGCCGTTGAGAAGATGCCAGGTCATCAATAAAGTCATTTGAAATTGAAGCTTCATCCATCGTGGGTTTCATCCTTGATATGGATTGCGTGTTTCGTCCAGGGAGACTGATGACATCCTGTCATTACGTAATTTTTTAGAGTCTTTGTTAGTGTAAGCATCATTTTTATAGCAATTTGAGACAGCTTGGGGTATAAAAAGCAAGAAAACATCAAGAACTTGAACTAATTGCATCGTGACACGATTTGGGCATCGTGTCACGATTTTCTAACCAGATTGGAAGTGGAATTCTGCCTATAAAATTGATTCACGATTGCACAATCGTGTCACGGTTGGGAAACTGATTTGCGTGAACCTTGGGGACTTTAATGAAGAATCGTGTCACGATGCCTTAAATCATGTCACGATTGTGGGCACAGGTTGCCTATTTTAGCTGATTTGTTTTCAGAAACAAGGGTTCGGAATTTTTGGAGAATTGAAGCACGATTTTGAGAGCAAAGAACTGAAGAGGTGGCCATACCATCCAACTAACAGTCAGTTTATGTATGTTTCCATGTTTCTATTGATTAAGTTATTTGTAATTTACATTATGAGTAGCTAAATCTCTTAGAGATTGAGTCTGAGATGAATCTGATGTAATTTGTTTGAACACATGTGGCTGTGAAACTCTATTGCTTATGAATGCTAATCTAGTTTTATTCAATTCAATTGCTCTTAATGCTTTTTATATATTGATAATGTATAACATGAATTCGTGAGAATGAATGACTATTGACCCTAGCTTTCGACTTAGACCTAATTGAATTGTTCGAATAAACAGGGCTAGTCTAGGAATATATAATCGTTTATTTGTGATAATAGGTTAACGTGTTTAAAACCTTCAAGGAATATTAGATCACCTAAGGAATTAGGGGCTGTAATCCGAGAAGAGGGTTCTAACTCAAGGGATTGATTAGAACTATTTTTGTTAACCATCATAAAACTAGAGGATCATTCATAGAAATAGGTGCATTTACAAAACAGATTTAATCAGAGGATTCGAAAGACTCGATCTCATCTCTCCTTATATATTCTAAACAACTTTTATCAGCTTATTTACTTTTTATGCACTCAAACCAACTGCCTAGGGCAACCATAATCTTTATACATCCTAATTATCAACAATATTGCTAACTTGAGATTAACACAGTCCTCGTGGATACGAACTTATATTTTATTACTTTGATAGTTTTAGTACACTTGCTAAAAGTCTATCAGAGACAACGTTGCAGAGAGCGATTCTGACTTCTGAGGACGTTGCAGAGAGCGATTCTGACTTCTGAGGACGTTGCAGAGAGCGATTCTGACTTCCTTCAAACTTCAGACTCCCAGTCTTCAGACGCTGTTCTTCAAACGTTGTTCATCAGACGCTGTTCATCAGACGCTGTTCATCAGACGCTGATCTTCAGACGCTGACATTTAGACGCTGACCTTCAGACGCTGATCTTCAGACGCTGCCTTCAGACGCTGATTTTCAGACACTGAATGTCTTCAGACTTGCAACACAAGCTTCAAAGTTTTTCTTCGCTCTTAACTTGATCTTTCAGAACCACTGTTAGATACATAACTTTTAAGTATATGGTCCTGCACACTAGAACAAGTATTAGCGTATCCAATTTTCTTTTTAACACTTTGTTATCATCAAAACTCAAAAGGGACTTGTTCATACATTTTGTTCCAACACAATAAAGCACTAAAGTGTAGTATTAATCTCACATCAACTGAATTTGTATCGATATGATAAAATTTTGAAAATTTTATATGTAAAATATGAAATTTCTGGCTTAGCAATAATGAGAGTTAACTGGTTCTGATTACACTGATTCTGAACCAATACTTAGCACAATTAAAACAAAGATAAGCAGCATAAATTAAATGTGCAGGAAATAAACAGAACACACAGGTTTGTTAACCCAGTTCAGAGTAAACACCTCATACTCTGGGGGATACCAATCCAGGAAGGAAATCCACTATTGGAATTAATCCTTAAGACTCAGACACTGACTCCCAGTTCCTATCCCAAGCAATCAATCTCCACCTAGTCAGACTTCTACCCACGTATGAGTATTATAATCCACTAACTTCCTATTTAAGCAACTGCAACCCAGCCACTTGAACAACCCTTGAACTAAACCCAGTTCTAAAACAAAACAACCCAGTTTTTGAATAAAACTTCAAAACAAAAACTTCATTCTTGCTTAAAAGCTTTGAATGAATTACAACTCAAAATACCTAAACCAACTCAAACTGAGTGGTGCACAGACAAAGCTAAAAAGCTTACACACACTAAGACTCTATTTCTGAATTTTCTCTCTAATTCGTATCTCTTGAATAGCAGCAGCACTCCTCCTTTTATAATCTTCAGCAAGTCTCTTAATTATGCACCAAATCTTCTGAATTAGATTTGTTTCTGAATTATGAATGATCCAATAAGGGAACAAATAAACCAACAAAGTATCTTCATAAAGATTCTCCAGAAAAATACGAACTTCATAATTTAGAGCCAAATCTTCAATAAAACTTCACCAAATCAATCAGCATTATAAAAGCAATATGCGTGGATATATCTTTGTAAAATCTCGCCAAGATTTGCGCCAAAATAACTTGTAAAAATGCAGCTTCTGAAGAAGTCAACAAAAGTCAACTCTGCTACAGTGCGTCTGATGCTTCAGAAGCACATTTCAGCTTCTGAAGTAACTTTCAGCTTCTGAAGGTGATTTCAGCTTCTGAATGACTTCAAAATGAAAAACTTGCAACTGAAGATTTGTTCTACACATTAAGATGCTTCTATTCAACACATTGGATTTGCCAAAATATGCAGCCAACACCAAAATACTCAACAATCTCCCCCTTTGGCAAATTTTTGGCTAAAACCAATGTTCACACACCCATGTTCTTCAATCTCCCATAAAATTAACTCAGCAACGAAGAACTCCACAAAAATATAACATAGCACACAGATTAGCAGCGGATTCAACTATGTTAAACAATAAAAACCAATCAGTTTCAGCTTTTGAACACTGATACACACAAAACACCAGTTACTGATCAACTCCTGATCATCACAAACACTCCTGAAGCTTCACAATACTCCCCCTTAATTCTGAACTGCAGTAACTTGTGAAACAAGTAACTTCTGAAAAATTCTGGAAATATCGAAACACTTTAGGATCACAAACACTCAGGAATATAATACCCTTGTACTCCCCCTGAGACACACTCCCCCTCAATCACATGTGCACAGCTCATGTTGCATTGGTTCTGAATTCTGAACAAAACACTCAACTTCTGAATAAATCTAGTTAGCTTCTGAACCACTGAACAATCTGATAAAACACACTCTGAACAACTCTTGCCTGATCTTAAGCATAAATTTTTCTCCCCCTTTTTAGCCACAAAATTATGACAAAGCACTGGTTTCACAGAGGGAGCAAAAATCAAATAGGCAACTGCACAAAAATTTTCAAACACAGTCCCAGTTTCAGACTCAGACACAGGTTCAAGAACACTCTCAGCTTTAGCAAATCTGGCAGGTACTCTATCTTCCTCACATCCAGTTTGCTGTAATTGCTATAAATCCTTATGCAGACAAACATTTGAAGAATTCCAAACATAATTATTCCTCTCAGCAATCTTCTTCTGAAGTCTATCAATTCTCTTCTGCACAGAGAGTCTGATGGCAGCAAATTCCTCAGATTCACTATCATCCAGTTTCTTTGCTATTCCTGGTTCATCAACCTTGACTTTGGGTTGCACAGACTTGATATTCTTCAAAACTTTCATGTGTAAATGACCAAGCATTTGACAGATCTTGTCCTGTTCCTCAGATTTCCACAGATAACAATTATCTTCTGATCTGCAGCCCCTCATCTGAGCATTACCCTCTTGATCAGTTACCAAACATTCTTTCTTATTGAAATTTACTTTCAAGTCTTGATCACACAATTGATTGATACTGATCAGGTTTGAAGTTACCCCTTTAACTAAGTACACATCCTTCAATTTTGGTAAACCATCACAGGCCAAGTCACCAATTCCCAGAATTTCTCCTTTTGCTCCACCATCAAAAGTCACATACATTTTCTTGGTGTAAGTCTTTAAGTTGCTTAACAGCTTCTTCACACCAGTCATGTGTCTGGAGCAGCCACTATCAAAATACCAGTCCTTTTTAGATAGAGCTTTCTAAGAAGTATGAGCCATTAGACCAACAGTCTCACCTTTAGGTCTCCAAACCTTCTGAACATTGTTCCTGGTTGCAACTTGTTGCACTCTTCTGTGATTAAAGTGCTCAGGATAACCATATAGTTTTAAACAAAATGGTTTGATATGCCCCTTCTTTCCACAATGATGACAAACCCAAGTATGATTTCTTCTTTTGTTTCTGAAAAATTTCTGGGGTTGCTTCTGAGGCAGCATCTGAGGTTGCATTTGAGCTTTCTTCTGAGATTGCATCTGGACATGCTTCTGACCTTGCATCTGTGCTTGTTTCTGAGGTCTCCTCTTTGATGTTCCAACCAAAGAATCATGAGTCTGAGTAGCAGGAACAAACTGATTAACTGGATTCATCTGTTTGGTATTCTGAGTTTGATTAACAAAACCTAAACCAGTTTTTCCTTGTTTCTGAACATCCAGAATCTCCTCCAACTTATCAGTAGCAGAGTTCATCATCCTAACTTGCTTCTTCATCTGATCAAGTTGAGAATTCAAATGTGTTACTTCATCATTAAGATCAGCAATCTGTCCTATATGAGCACATCTTTCAGACTGCAGCTGACACACAGTTTCCTTCTCAGTCTCTAATAACTTGATCAATTCTTGATTTCTGAGATACAATTCTTCATAAGAAACAGCTGGTTCCTCAAAAATCAATTCTTCATCACAGGCTTCAGATTCTGAAGAAGTTTCAGTTTCTGATGAAGTTTCAGACTCTGAATAGACTACAGGCACATACTTTGAGCAAGCTTCTGAGACCATAAGAGCAGCAACATGTTTGGCAGACTTACTCTCAACCTCTCCTTCTGAGCTATCCTCATCAGACCAAGATACAGCAAGGCTTTTCTTTTGCTTCTTGAGAAAATTAGGACATTCTGTCTTGATATGTCCAAAACCCTCACACTCAAAGCACTGCACACCTCTTGATTGTTTGCCACTTTCTTCAGATTGTTGCTTATTGTTGTTGAGTCTGAGATTCTGACCTTTGTATTTGGATTTCTTGTCCACCTGTTTCAGAATCTTTTTGAACTGTTTTCCCAGCAACACTACATCTTCTGATAAATCATCTTCATCTTCATCAAGCTCTTGTTGATCATCAGCTCTTGAATTAACTGCAAATGCTACTCCTTTCCCTTTCTTATCAGGCTGTTTGCAGAATGCAGTCTCAAAATTAAGCAAAGACCCAATCAGCTCCTCAACCTTCATGGTGGTGATGTCATGAGCTTCTTCTATGGCTGTAACCTTCATGTCAAACCTTCTGGGCAGGGACCTGAGGATTTTTCTGACTAATTTCTCATCTGTCATCTTTTCCCCAAGAGAATCAAAGGAATTAGCCATGTCCAGCACATTCATGTAAAACTCCTGAACAGTTTCATCCTCCAACATCTTCAAGTTTTCAAATTTTGTTGTGAGCAACTGAAGTCTGGATAGTTTAACCTTAGAGGTTCCTTCATGAGTGGTTTTCAGAATTTCCCAAGCATCCTTTGCCACAGTACATTGCTTGATGAGTCTGAACATGTTCATGTCAACACCATTGAAAATTGCATTCAAGGCCTTTGAGTTTCCATGTGACAGATCATCTTCAGCTTTGGTCCACTCCTCTTCAGGCTTCAGAATCTCAGTTTTGTTACCATCTTTGTCCAAAACCACAGGATGATCCCAACCTTTAATCACAGCTTTCCAAGTTCTGCTGTCAATGGATTTCAGGAATGCACACATCCTTGATTTCCAGTACTCATAATTGGTGCCATCAAGTAGGGGTGGTCTGTTGACAGGGCCTCCTTCTCTCTCCATAAAGCCAGACATTAATAACTCTGGATCACACCCAAAACACAGGCAGGGTGCCTGCTCTGATGCCAATTGAAATTTCTGGCTTAGCAATAATGAGAGTTAACTGGTTCTGATTACACTGATTCTGAACCAATACTTAGCACAATTAAAACAAAGATAAGCAGCATAAATTAAATGTGCAAGAAATAAACAGAACACACAGGTTTGTTAACCCAGTTCGGAGTAAACACCTCATACTCTGGGGGATACCAATCCAGGAAGGAAATCCACTATTGGAATTAATCCTTAAGACTCAGACACTGACTCCCAGTTCCTATCCCAAGCAATCAATCTCCACCTAGTCAGACTTCTACCCACGTATGAGTATTAGAATCCACTAACTTCCTATTTAAGCAACTGCAACCCAGCCACTTGAACAACCCTTGAACTAAACCCAGTTCTAAAACAAAACAACCCAGTTTTTGAATAAAACTTCAAAACAAAAACTTCATTCTTGCTTAAAAGCTTTGAATGAATTACAACTCAAAATACCTAAACCAACTCAAACTGAGTGGTGCACAGACAAAGCTAAAAAGCTTACACACACTAAGACTCTATTTCTGAATTTTCTCTCTAATTCGTATCTCTTGAATAGCAGCAGCACTCCTCCTTTTATAATCTTCAGCAAGTCTCTTAATTATGCACCAAATCTTCTGAATTAGATTTATTTCTGAATTATGAATGATCCAATAAGGGAACAAATAAACCAACAAAGTATCTTCATAAAGATTCTCCAGAAAAATACGAACTTCATAATTTAGAGCCAAATCTTCAATAAAACTTCACCAAATCAATCAACATTATAAAAGCAATATGCGTGGATATATCTTTGTAAAATCTCGCCAAGATTTACGCCAAAATAACTTGTAAAAATGCAGCTTCTGAAGAAGTCAACAAAAGTCAACTCTGCTACAGTGCGTCTGATGCTTCAGAAGCACATTTCAGCTTCTGAAGTAACTTTCAGCTTCTGAAGGTGATTTCAGCTTCTGAATGACTTCAAAATGAAAAACTTGCAACTGAAGATTTGTTCTACACATTAAGATGCTTCTATTCAACACATTGGATTTGCCAAAATATGCAGCCAACACCAAAATACTCAACAAAATATCATCAAATATTTGCACTACACTTGTTGCGGATTTTCTGTGCTTATATATCCAATATTTGCACTACACTTGTTGTGGATTTTCTGTGCTTATATATGCGAAAGATATTTTTTATGTAGTAATATGAGAAAGTCGATACGATAAAATTTTGAAAGCTCGCGACCAAATTCAAAATATCAACATTAATATAGTATTTTTATTAAAAAAAATTAGCAAAGGCAAGATCAAGCCATTTCATTCAATAATAAAGAGTACAAGTAATCAGGTACATCGGTGAAAATATGGGGGCTAGGGTGGGATAAGGCAGCTCTAGCTATAATATGAGCAACCTTATTTGCTTGCCTCCTAACATGCCTCACAACATAACCATTGTGGGATGCCAATAGCTCTTTACATCTATGAATAATGTCTCCTAATTCATTTTGTTGAACTAAACCAGTAAGAACAACATCTATAACAATTTTACAATCAAACTCAGAGATAACTGACCTCATTCCTCTATCTTTAGCATACTTAATGGCCTCTAAAAGTCTGATAGCTTCAGCTTCAGTAGGTGATGACGTAGAGAGCTCAAAATTCGACAAACCTGAAACAAGTTGTCCAGCAAAATCTCGAAAGCGGATGCCATAACCTGTAATAGAGTTGTTATTAAAGAGAGCACATTCTACATTGCACTTCAGAGTAGTAATTAGAGGCTTTGTCCATGTATCCATCATATGCAGTGATTGACCGGTTTTTCTAGCATTATGCACAAACTGCCATTCGTTGAGGAGATCTTGTGCACGTTTGACTATGAGATGTGGTGGCTGATCGGTTTGCTCCCAAAGTTTGAAGTTGCGGTTCTTCCAGAGACTCCAGAGAATCATTGTCGCGAGTGGTTGTTGTTGTGGAGATAACTTATCAAAGAAATCAAACAGAAAATAGATGAAATCATTTGCATGTCCCAACATATCGCGAACCAAGGGGCCTAACTGTACCGAGTTCCAACATTCAATAACTTTAGGACAAACAAAGAAAAGATGAATACGTGTTTCCGCCATAACTGCACAGCTAACGCAAGACCCTTTACATTGAACACCCTTTTGATTCAGTTGGATACGCGTAGGGAGGCAGTTGTGAGCAACACGCCATAAGAAGGACCGAACTTTGTGTAGGACTGGCTGCTTCCATATTAGATTCCAATTTCGATCAAGACCGACAGTCGTAGATTCAGTCGCTAAAGACATGCAGAGTGAGTAGGCCGATTTAACTGAATATGAGTCATTCACCGTACAATTCCACACATGACTATCAACAAGAGATCTATCCCGAAGGGGAATAACAAGAATAACATTTGTATCTGGAGCATTGAAAATAAAGGAAATAAATCGAGTGTTCCACGAGATCAAATCATCATTCATGAGATCACGAACAAGGATATTTTCTATGTTTGGAGGAGGTGGGGTCGACGTTTTTGTGGAGGGTAGAGAACGGATCCACGAATCAGACCAAACACGGATTAATGAGCCATCACCAATCTTCCATCTAAAACCCAAGATTGCCCTCCAAGTATAGCTTGGATTATGTCCTATATCAATGTCCAAGAAACCCCGTCGAGGGAAATATTTGGCTTTGAGAATACTAGTAAGTAAGGAGCTAGGATCTTTGACGAGTTTCCAAGCTTGTTTACCAAGCATAGAGAGATTGAAAGCTTCCATGTTTCGAAAACCAAGACCACCTGAACATTTGTGGCGAGCTAACTTATCCCATCTCAACCAGTTTATACCGCGGCTACCATTCTTCTTTGAACCCAGTAGAATGAATTCACCATTCTCTCTAACTCTTCACTAGGGATGAGGGAATTAAAAAAAGCACCCACGCAATATGAATGTATTGCTTGAGCTACCGACTTGATAAGGACTTCTTTACCTGCTCTTGGTAAGGATCTCGCACTCCAAGATTGGCATTTCCTCCATATTTTGTCTTTGATGTAATTAAAAATGGATTTTTATTTTATATACAAATTAATAAGATTAAGAAATTAAAAGAGATCAGAGTAAATTATTTTTTATATTTATAACATAAGATGTTTTATGCAATTTGGTGGATATCAGTTTAGTTTTAATATAGAGAAATGATATTAGTATTCGCGACGTGATCACAAATGGTAATTGGAACTTTAACCCATTGTATACTCTTCTTCCTAGCAATATTCAAAACCATGTGAAATCCATACCCCCCCCCCCCCCCCCCCCGTTTGCATAATGACGTTCCAGATCACATCACTTGGGTCGAACATCTTGATGGTATTTATACAGCAAGGTCAGGATATTCATGTCTCCTTTCCTCTCATTCTGAAGACCTCCATAATAATGACACATCTTGGAATTGGATTTGGAAAATGAAAGCTCCAAAGAAGATCAAGTTGTTCTTTTGGACCGCTAGTCATGAGTCGCTCCCCACTAAAGCACTTTTACACCGTCGTGGTATGGCTTTGTCTCCTTCGTGCCATAGATGTAATGATCACGTTGAAGATGTTTTGCACTGTCTCAGGGATTTCCCTCTATCTGCTTGTATTTGGAGATCCTTAGGGTACAGTAGTACTACTTTCTTCTAGGAGTTACACACTCACTTGTGGCTCAAAAAAGGTCTTCGTCTCTCGGACCCTCTTATTTATGTGGCAGGAATCTGGTGTATTTCGAAAGCACGGAATGCAGTGTGTCTGGGTAATGAACAGGTTAGCTATCATCAACTATGACATAATGTTGGGAGTTATCTTAGTTCTTTCTCGACGTCCTTGGGTAGTAGTATAAGGACCCAAATCCCCGAGACTACTAATCAACGATAAATAAACATCTAACATGTGATCGGAACCTTATATTTCTTCATATAGCTCATATTAAACATATAGTATGAAAATCTCATCAATAAAAATAAACAGATCACAGCGGAAGATCTCAACATACATATAATCATCTCGGGTCATCTCAAAACATCTCAAAATAATACATAAGTATCTGGATCATAAAGATCACTTAAAATAAATCCAACAGAGTACGAAAATAAAATCCCCAAAATACATCCTAATTAGAGCTCCTAACTCTAGACATCTCCAAGCAAAGCAGAAAAAACATGAGCTAGACATCAAGCCACAACCCATCATGACTCACCGATAGAAAATACTCAATCCTGCAAATCTACATCCACAAGGGATGAGGCAACAACAGTCACTAGAGGGTAAGATATACATTCATTAATAAGGAATAATAAACAAGTGTAGTTCAGACAACATTCATATCAACAACACTATTCAAATATAACAAATTTGGTTATCCAAAATTCAAGAACATGTAACTCATAATCATATTCTCATACAAGTTTAACTACTCCATCATATCAACTCATCATTTACAATCATTCAATTCATACCCTCATCGATAAACAATTATCAAGTCAATTAGGACAATTCATCATATCACATCTTCAATGCACACTTACCAATTAGATGCACAAATTCTCATCAACACATTAATACATAAGACTCATACTTATGCAATGTTCCTAGACAACTCTAAATGCATGTGGTACCAATCATCGTCACTTTTTGGATATCAGAACTTACCGAGTAATCACATCGTCACTTTGTATACTAAATATACCATCGTCACTTAGTACACTAAATGTACCATCATCACTAGACTTGACTCATGAATAAATGCATGATCATATATTCGACTCACATCAAGTACACATAAGACTCGACAACAACAACATCATCATTATCATATATTCTCATATGATTTAACCTCGTCACTTATTAACATCATCACTTATCATATAAACTTTCATATGATCAAACATCGTCACTTAAATACATAACATGTATCATCATCATTTACTCAAACATCGTCACTTAATACATAACATGTATCATCATCATTTACTCAAACATCGTCACTTAATACATAACATGTATCATCATCATTTACTCAAACATCGTCACTTAATACATAACATGTATCATCATCACTTAATCAAATATCATCATCATTTAGCATCATCAATAGCATCATCGATAACATCATCAATAGCATCATCAATAGCATGTATAAACAACAACACATCTCAATTATTACAACATCAAGTGTTTACAATCTTCATCATTCACATAAGTCAAGTTTCATGATTTAATCACACAAACTACACCAATCGTCATTAAAGATCGCAACTTCATAATTACCTACTCATTTATTAACTCTAAATGATTCCTTAGACTCGTCATTAATTTTAAGGATGTTTCAAGATTCATTGAAAAAGTATGCGGAAGTTTTCACGAAAAATGTGTCATGACCTATGTGTAGTATTTTGATCATAACTCAAGTTCTAGAAATCTAAATGAAGTCCAACCAATGGCAAATGAAATCTAACATCCATATCTACAACTTTCATGTTTACACCGAAACCCAGTTCAAAATAGAAACTAGTGAAAAAAGGGACAGAAAACCAAAAGTTGTTGCTGTCAGAGTTTGCTGCAACGAGTCAGTGGTCGCTACAGCGACGCAACACAGAACAGCAAAGCTGTTGCTGC
This sequence comes from Medicago ruthenica, assembly GCA_018208015.1. Classification (NCBI taxonomy): domain Eukaryota; kingdom Viridiplantae; phylum Streptophyta; class Magnoliopsida; order Fabales; family Fabaceae; genus Medicago; species Medicago ruthenica. Next base: position 107,454,824 of record CM031378.1, on the reverse strand, counting down.
CAGTGGTCGCTGCAGCGAGCCAGTGGTCGCTACGGCGACGCAACCCAGAAAACACATGGTTTTTCGCTTACGGGAATCACTCAAAACTCACCCAAAAATTTCATTTTTGATCCCCATCAACCCAAAATCAGTTTACAGATATTAACCATGATCAATACACTCAAAATAAACAATGATTACACAACAACATGTCAATTGATATGGATGTCACAAGGTTTTCGGTTAATTTTCAAAGTTCGTCTCAAAATCTCATTTTCACCAAAACTTAACAAACAAACATACCCAACTTAAATAAATTCATTCCAACATGTTACACATCACTACATACACCTACCACAACTATTCCAACAACTTTCTCATTTTAACAACAACTTATTCATTTTCACTTAATTAAGCTATTTTCACCAAAACACCAACAACAACAACTTATTTCACAACAAACCACACAATAAACATAGTTTCTTGCTCACAATCATAACCTTAACAGTAACACATAGTAACAACATCAAATTAAGCAGATTCAGTCAAATAAGCACTTTTACCAAAATCACTTAATTCACAACTTATTCCACATAACTTCATGATTTCTCAAACAAATTACATACCCCATACTCATAATCAATTACATAATCACCAAACAGCGCTTAATCATCATATTAATCATCACAAACATCAAAATTCATCAAAGTATCAACTTAATATAATGAAACATGAAGTTTAAGATGAAGAAAGCATGAAATTATCAAGTTTTGACATGCATAATTTAATCAATAGAAATGAGCACGAAAATCACAATAATTCAGCAACAATTATCATAAGCTACAACTCTCAAACATACCCCAAGTTTATTAAAACGAAGATAATCTTCCCCCTTACCTTGATTATTCACTTCTCTTGCTAACCCACTTGAAATTGCTCTTCTCCCAAGCTTTTCCTCTTCACCAAGTTTCTCTTGCTTTCTCTCTCTAGGTTTGTGAATAATGAATGACCTAAACTCATCACCACCACTAACTAATGTATTTATAATAAGTTTCTAGGTTGTTCCCACTAATAGGTTTTGTCACAATTAACTCACAATTATTTTCTCTACACAATTACTACACTTAACCCCCTCATTACTTATACACCACTATTTTCAAATTCTGAATTTCTAACATATTACAAATATGCCACTATTCCTCAAATTACTAAAATACCCTTCAACTCCCAAAATTCAATAAATCACCAAAATAAACAATTAAACAAATTTAAGCAATTATATGAATAAAATACCAAAAATCGGGCTGTTACAACTCTACCCCCTAAAATAATTTCCGTACTCGAAAATTACCTGAAGGAAACAACTCCGGATACGACTCCTTCATCTTACTCTCCAACTCCCAAGTTATGCTCTCTCCCGTAGGACCTCCCCAAATCACCTTCACTAAAACGATCTCTTTCCTACGCAACTGCTTAACCTCTCGTCCTTCAATATTCAACGGCCTCGTCTCAACGGTCAAATTCTCTCTTACTTCCAAATCATCCACTTGAATCACATGAGACAGATCATACACATACTTCCTCAACTGAGACACATGAAACAAATATGCACCACTACTTATACACCACTATTTTCAAATTTTGAATTTCTAACATATTACAAATATGCCACTACTCCTCAAATTACTAAAATACCCTTCAAATCCCAAAATTCAATAAATCACCAAAATAAACAATTAAACAAATTTAAGCAATTAAATAAATAAAATACCAAAAATCGGGCTATTACAAGTAGTGTTCTCTCTCGCCCGCAACAACACTGGATCTCTTGGCACCCTTCCCGTATGGAAGCTACGATTCTCAATGTTGATGGGAGCAGTTTTGGTAGTCTCGGCCGCTCAGGCTTTGGAGGTGTTCTCCGCGATTCAGACGGTACATGGCTTTGTGGATTCTCAGGATTTGTTGGCATTTCGAACAACTTGCATATTGAACTACTTGCGATCATGCATGGTTTGAAGTTGTCATGGGATAAAGGGCACCTGAAAGTGATTTGTTACTCTGATTCCCTGCATGCTATAAACTTAATTCAAGCTCCTCTCAATGCTTGGCATGTTTATGCAACTATCATTTGAAATATCAACGATCTCCTTAATCTCCCTTGGAATGTGCTTCTTACCCACACCCTTCGAGAGGCAAATGAGTGTGCGGATTTTTTAGCTAAGCATGGTGCCAATCATGATTCTTCTTGGTGCAGCTTGGAGAACCCCCTCCCGGGCTTGGAAGATTGACTTCTCGCTGATGCGTCTAGAGTGCAGTTCTTAAGGTTGTAGTCTAGTTTTCTTTTTCGTTTTCTTGTTTCTTTGTTTTCTCTATGTATAAAAAAATAGATAAATGATATTAGAACAACCATTTTGTGACAACTTTCTCTCTCATATTCACATTGTGTCAATACCTATATTTCTTTGGAGCAGTGTTATTTGAACAACCATTTTTGTTGACAACTTGAGGGACAACCTAAATATACAAAGAAATATGAGTATTAACACAAAAATCAAAGCAATAGAGAGAAAGTAAAAACATATAATGTGAGTATAAGAGAGAAAGTTGTCACAAAAGTTGTTATAAAATGGTTGTTCAAATATCATTTTTCATTTCTTTGTATATTTTGCTTGTCCCACAAGTTGTCTAAAAAATGGTTGTTCAAATAACATTCTCTTTAATGAAAAATGATATTGAACAACCATTTTATGACAACTTTCTCATTTATACTCACATTGTGTCAATTCTTATATTTCTTTGTATATTTTTTGTTGTTCCACAAATTGTCTTAAAAAATGGTTGTTCGAATAACATTCTTTTTAATATACTAGACCTTTTAAAAAAACTTAATATATGAGTAATAATGAGTAAATGAAAGTTTTTTCAATTAGGTCTCTAAATTTATTTTTTATGTTTTAACACATGACGAGAGATCTAATTGAAAATATTTTGACAAATAAAAAGATTAGTTTAAAATGTTAATAGAGTGGGAGATTAATTTAAGGTAGATAGAGCAGTTAACCTGATAATGGCGAGAAAGTGCGGAGTGCGAAATTGAAAGGAAAAGTTAAAATAGTAGGAAATTAGCAATGGCGAGAGTGATATGCCATATGCAGTCGGTGGTGAATTAATTTGGATTTGGTTGATTTAGAATCAGAATTTAGATCGAAATGGAAGAAATATCGGAATTGGTAGAGCTCTCTGAATCAATGCGGCAATCTTCTGCCCTCCTCGCCGACGAAGACATTGATGAATCCAAACGCACTTCCACTTTCCTCAACGTCGTTGGTCTCGGCAATGTCGTATGTTCATTTTCCTTTTCTTCTTATTTTTCCATCCATATATGTATTGTAATTGTAATGTGATCCTGCAGGGTGCTGGAAAATCTGCTGTCTTGAATACCCTCATTGGACATCCTATTTTGGTTCGTATCAATCAATCAATCAAATCTTCTATTATCACTATATCTTATTGATTATAACTTCTGCTGCTGCTGCAGCCCACAGGTCAATATGGTGCCACCAGGGCTCCCATTAACATTGAATTGAACAGAGACACATCTTTAACCACCAATTCTATCTTCCTTCATATCAATAATAAATCTCAACAGGTTTCTGCTTCTTCCCTTCTTCATTCTCTTCAGGATAGACTCAGCAAAGTTTCATCCGGCACTAAGAGACCTGACACTATCTATCTCAAACTTCGTACTGCTACTGCACCTCCCTTCAACTTGATTGATTTGCCTGGATTGGACCAGCGCATTGTCAATGACAAAATCATCTCTGAATATCTTGAGCACAATGACGCTATTTTGCTCGTAGTTGTTCCTGCTGCTCAGGCACCAGAAATTTCATCATCACGTGCCCTTAGAGTTGCAAAGGAATATGATGCAGAATGTAAGCTTTTAACTTTATTTTCCTTTTATACCAATCACTATCCTTCACCAAAACACTTATATTCTTTGCCTTATTTTCAACTGTAGCCACCAGAACAGTTGGTGTTATCACTAAAATGGATCAGGCAGCCACAGAACCAAAAGCCCTTGCAGCTGTGCAGGCACTCCTATTGAACCAGGGACCACCAAAAACCTCTGATATTCCCTGGGTTGCTTTGATCGGCCAGTCTGTTTCTATAGCTTCTGCACACTCTGGGAGTGCTGCACCTGACAGCTCGTTGGAAACTGCTTGGCGAGCCGAAACTGAAACTTTGAAATCAATACTCACTGGAGCCCCTCAAACCAAGCTTGGTAGAATTGCTTTGGTTGAGTCTCTTGCTGCACAGATCCGCAATCGTATGAAGCTGCGACTTCCAACACTCCTCACCGGGTATTTGTTTTCGGCTACCTTATTATTTTCTCATTGTTTGCAGTTGAGGGTTCCACTCATGATCTTGCAGCAAGCACATTGCCAACATCAATGTGCATTCATTTTTTTAAATCATCTACACGTTCTTTGTCTTTAATGTTCACACATAATGTTTTTGTGTTTGTGGAGGTTTAAATGATCTTACAACCCATCATAATCCTTCATTTAAAATGCTGCAGCCTTCAGGGAAAGTCTCAAATTGTTCAAGAAGAGTTAGTGAAGCTTGGTGGACAAATGGTTAGTACTTCTGAAGGTACAAGAGCTCTAGGCTTGGAGTTATGCCGTGAGTTTGAGGAAAAGTTTCTTCAACATCTCACTGGAGGCGAGGTCAGTATTTTTTATTATTTATTTTTCATGGTCCAGCAACAATCTATGTCGTGAGACAGTCTATTTTATTTAGTTATAGATAAGCTAGACTTTTCAAAGATAATTTCTTATCATTAAAATTTGATGAGGAATATCCTCAAGGAGCAAGAGATAATTAACCCACTAACTAACATCATAAAAAAATTACAACATGAGTAATGACAGCTCTTAATGCAAAAAAAAGGTGTAGCACAAATCAGTTATTAGTTGTTCAAACCGTTGAACAACTAATAACTGACTTGTGATACACCTTTTTTTTCATTAAAGGAAGTTTATTTAGGCGTTCTTCATTAAAGGAAGTTTATTTAGACTAAACGAAGGATTGCAAAGTTAAAGAAGGATGCAGAATCCTCCAAAGCAAAATAATATAACAGAACAAACACTCAATCTTATCACTAATCAAGTGGTGTTCCAAAGAGTCCTTAAAAATAAAAGAGCTCTGCTCTAATCTAATACACCAAACTGTAGCATAGGTTTCGTATTGCTTCACAATTTTTTAGCCTCTTTATTTCTACCAAAACCACAAAAGCTAATAATTAAGAACTGTAGCAGGGACCTATGATGTACCCACCATTCGCTGAAAATGCTGAATATTGAATTCCATAAATTAACCACAACGGAACAACATAAATATGTGTCAGAAACTTGTCAAACTGGCTCTGAAAATGATTCAAATGCTTGAAATCTTTAAATTGGTACTGGGCTGGTCGCCTGTTTCTTAAGATCTTTTTCCCCATATATTTCAATTAAAGAAGTCGGATACTCAGATGTTAGGACGGGGGTTAGACCATTGTATAACACATGAATACCATTTGTTATAGATTTAATTTTGTTTCTTCATTTCCTTGCGCAGGGTAATGGTTGGAAAGTGGTAGCCAGTTTTGAAGGAAATTTTCCCAATAGGATCAAGCAACTTCCTATTGACAGACACTTTGATATAAACAATGTCAAGAGGGTAACTATTTTTCATTGAAGTTGTCATCTTGTTTAGGTGGAATTTAATTCATTACATTCTCTTGAGATGCTTGTTTCTTATATTTCTGTTTTGGCTTATGTCAGATTGTCCTAGAAGCAGATGGATATCAACCTTATCTTATCTCTCCAGAGAAAGGTCTGAGGTCCTTAATAAAAGGCGTTCTTGAACTGGCAAAGGAGCCATCACGCCTGTGTGTCGATGAGGTACGATTCTAAATGTGCTGTTTGTTTTGTTTCAAGAGATACTAAGGTTTCTAACCCACAAATGGATAGCACAAAATATATTTTGGATACTGATATGAAGTGGTATTTCTTTACAACAAATTGTTTTGACAACTACCAAATTAGGTACATCGCGTGCTTGTGGATCTAGTTTCTGCTGCTGCAAATGCTACTCCCGGTCTTGGAAGATATCCTCCATTCAAGAGAGAGGTAACTATGTTTGCCGTAATTTATATTTAACTTGTCCTGTTTTTAGGAGTTATTTAGCCAATTTGTTACATTTTCAGATTGTGGCAATTGCAAGTTCTGCCCTGGAGTCTTTTAAAAATGAATCCAAGAAAATGGTGGTTGCACTAGTTGATATGGAACGTGCCTTTGTTCCACCCCAACATTTTATTCGTCTAGTGCAGAGGCGGTATGCTTAACACGCGACTCTTGTTGCATCTTAATTTATGAATTTTAGAATCTTAATGTCATTTATGGGAGTCATACATGAGACTGAGGTTGAATTTGAAACTCATTAGAATCTCTACCATTGAATGGATTTGATATTGGTATATGACTTTTTGAGAACCAGTAGGGACTTTATGAGTTATGATTATACGATTACATATATTTTAATGATAATGAATAAGTAAATGTATGTGATTCTTAATATTGAATTTCTGTAGTAGCTTCGTTATGTGATTTTACCTGATTGAAATCTTGAGTATATGCCTTTATTATTAACTGTCCCCAAAGTTTTCAGCTAGCTTTTTCTCTTTAGTAGTGGGATGAATAGTTTTTTATTCACGAACACAATAATGTGCATTGTTAGGATTAGGATAAATGATAAAGTGGAGTGTTTGAATTAGTTAGGGCAAACAATTAGTTAGATGAGGAGGCTTAGTTATATAAATAGGGAAAAATAGTCAATGGATTCATTTTCTGAATTTGATTGCGGTGCAGAAAAGGAGAAATTCTTTGTGAAGGGGAAACCTTTGGAGCTCTCCTATTCTTAATCATTCATTCAATAAAACTGGCCTTTCTTTTCACTATCAACTTTCCATTTCTTTTATTTGAGTTGTTATCAATTTGACGTTGGTTTTTTGTACAAAATAATGCTGTATTGAATGAGCACTTTGGTATTCATCACATTCTCTGCTATTAGGAAACTGTAGAAGAATCAGGGGAAATCATATTTGATTCTCTATGCTTTTATTTTATTCTCTTTATTTTTATTTTTGATTCTGACATTATCAGTAATTGTTACTATTGTTATTTCTTTTCCTATATAAACAGTCTTGGACTCTAGTAATAACTAACAAGACATGAAAGTATTGTTCCATTACTTTCTTTAGAAACCAAACCATGTTGGTCGGTTGTTATAAAGTGATGGGAAGTAGTTAATACATAGAAAAGTTAATGGCGTAAAAGCTTTTACTATTATCAAAATCTTGAACAAATTGGTTTGAGTATAAATTCAATATCCTGTATTTGTCATGGTTCTTTTATTACTCATTTTTTGTTAAAATAAAATTGGGGAAGAATGGAATTATTATTTAATGACCATATTACAATGTCCCTGTGGGGATTTGAACTCCGTCCCTTGATGTTATGTTGAAATTTGGGGCCTAACTCATCCTTACAAAACCGGCTTGTAAGGTGAGGAGTGCCACCTCTTTATAAACTCTTATCAAGCGTCCTATCTAACCGATGTGGGACTAAATCCACCCCCTCAAAGACAAGTCAACACAAGGCAACTAGGGGCAGATCACAATTAAGGTGGGATTACCAACACACCCCCTCACGCTCGGGGCGGGATTTCCAACATGTTACAAGGTCAAACATTTAAAGAAAAGCTGATAGCTCTTGGACTGATTACCCCATTTTCAACCTATCTGAAAATAAATTATTTGTGAATGGTTTTTCTGTTGACTTTTTAAATATTTAGGAAAATTATTAGTTTGTCCTTCCACTTAAATAGTTAGGGCATAAATTGATAAGTTCTTAAATCTACTTTTTGTTGGGCTAATGGACAGTTACGATTAAATGAGGTTTGAGTTTTGTATCTATGTTGATGCCATGATCACATATTTTAGTATGTACATATGTTCATTAACATCTTTAACTATTCCACTGCGGCTGTATATATTCTAATTTATTATGCTTCAACACTGTCAACTAATTTCATTAGAATGGAAAGGCAACGCCGAGAAGATGAGCTAAAGAACCGGTCATCCAAAAAGGCACTTGATGCAGAACAGTCGATTCTAAATAGGGTGTGGGATCATTTACTTTAAAAACCACTGGCTTGAATTTGTAAAACATACCACACGTGTTTAGATTTTGGATTTTTATGTACGAGATGCTTGTTCTGTTTCTTTTTCTAGGCAACTAGTCCTCAAGCGGGTCAATACAGTGGAGGAAACTTTAAATCAATGAAAGAGAAATCCGGTCAACAAGACAAGGATACACAAGAGGTATCTAGCTTGAAGGTTGCGGGGCCCGATGGAGAGATTACAGCAGGTTTTTGACATTCATCCTAAAATTTGTATTCTAGGTCTAATTTCATTGTGGCATCTCCATTCAGTGTGTTGCGTCCCATTATTAAGTATGTGGATTCCTTTTCATATTTTACCGATATCAATTTTCCTATCAAGATCTGGAGCTTCAGTAGTCACATTTTTAAAAACAGTTACATTCATTTGCTTGAGTCATGCTTATCAAATACCACTTGCAATCGTGGAATATTTCCAAATATTGTTTGGCACATCTCAGTGATGGCTGATGGTTAGTCACTAATTTGATGAATAATGATGATGCATACAGATAAAAAGTTCAGAAGTTTCTTTTCTGTTTCTAAACAAAGAAAAGACAAAAATAGGATTCCCTTGCTATATTTTCCAATTAATTCCTGACAGAATACAGTCTATTAGTGTTTACTATCTAGTATCTCGATCATGTAAAATGGAAAGCTTAACTGACTTTCTGTTGAGGCAGAACTGACTTTCTGTTAAGGCAGTTAAGCTTGGTTAGAAGTAGTTATAATTTGTTGAACTCATTCAATGTATAATTACTAGGTTCTTTACACTAGCAAAATCAATCAATACAATTGTGTTTTCAGATACCCAAAATTGTTCTCTCTCTCTCTCTCTCTCTCTCTATCTATCTATCTATCTATCTGTGTGTGTAAATTCTTCCAGTTGAAGAATTCCAATACAAGAGGCATTGTTTGATCCATGTGACCATCTCCACCTAGCTTTTGTAAGGAGTCATATTGTTTTAGTTCTCAAGTACAGTATTTTAATTGAATTTCTGTAACCTTTAAAATTAAATGCAGGATATCTGTTTAAAAAAAGCGACAAAGGTAGTGGTTGGACTAAACGATGGTTTGTTCTAAACGAAAAGAGTGGCAAGGTTAGTAAATTTTTCATATTAGATTTTCTATTGCAGTTGAAATTGGGATTGAGATTGATATTGGATTCTTGTATATTGTTTAGACAATTAGACTAAATATTTATATGCAACAAATTATCTTTCAGTAAAAGGGATATTAGGAAACGATTAAACTATATAAGGAAACTTCTCAAGATTAATAAACAAAAAGAATAATTGATAAATATAATTACAATCAATATGCCCCTTCATGCAACAGCTTTTGTGTTTGAACATGAAGCATGGACAATAAATGAATCCACTCTTGATCTTGTGTTGAAATTCCACTTTTTAATTAAGGAGAATTAGGGTGACAAGCATTACGCTCTTAATGAATTGTTCAGAGACTTTACTCCCATGTTACTAAAGCTTAAGCTTTTAGATGAAAGCTTGTGATTATTTTAATATATCTTATAGGGTCTTTAACCTGTTTTAAGTTGCGCAAAATCCTTTAACCTGTTTTAAGTTGCACAAAATCTACAAGGACAGGAATCTTGAATATATTGTCCCATCAGTCTGTTGTGCTAATATTTTAATAAATTTGTTGCATGTATTAAGGCAAGGTGCCTTGACCCTTTATTTTTAGAGTAAATATCATATTGCAATGTACCTTGACCTTGAGTATAATTGCCCTCACCGTAAACACAGGCATTGAATAACTCTTTCTAGATACCCTATATCACATGGACTGATTTGATGGGTGGCCGATGGTTAATGCTTTCTGAAATTTGATGGTTTAACGGTGTTTTTTTGCCAGCTTGGATATACCAAAAAACAAGAAGAGAGACTTTTTCGAGGAACAATTACATTAGAGGTATGAATTTCTTGAATTTATGTTGGGATGCTCGTGAACTTGAGCATCTACAGTTTTTGAGAGAATTAAGAACCTCCGTAGTCAATAGCAGCCACTATAGCGACATTGCATAGCATGGAGGCTTCTAGGTGCTACACAAATCCCTGTTGCATTGCATTTTTTAGTAGTGGCTGTAGCGGTCAAATAGTGGTTGTAGTGACCGCTACTGTGATACCCCTTCAACTTATAGCCGTTCCTATGTTTTTAGACTTTTTGGTCGTTTCACCCTGAAACGTATTTGCTTATATTGGGATTGAAATGAGATTTAATTATTAGTTATAAAAATGTCTTTAATTTTGTGTATTTTACTTTTTAGCTTTTATGCGTTTGGGTACTATGGTATAAATTTATTTATTTTTCTTTCCCTAAGCTTTCAATGTAGTGGCCATATACCACTACTCATTATCGGGTTTTGGTATTGTTGTAAATAAATTATTTTAATTATTATTAATGGTTATGTGTAATGGGCCCATTAGTTTAGTAGTCTTACCCATTAAGTTATATTAGCCTATATAAACACATTAGTGGTTGTAAATTATTTAGAACTTTGAAATATATTCAATTTTAACATGGTATCAAGAGCTCTCGTTCTTGAGGGTCTCGCTTCCGCATAAAAACCCTAGCCGCCTTAAATGCGGTCTAAAACCCTAGCCACCTTAATTGTGGTCCTTTTTTTTTACTGCCTTAATTGCAGAATTTTCCCTTCACTGTGTCTCAGTTTACAGCCAACACCCATCCTGTCACTATTCACGCAGCCCTAAAAAAGCCAGTTTCAACCTATTTCCGTCGCGATTTAAACGACACCTCCATCACCAACCTCATCGCCGGGCCAAAACCGGTCAAACCCTGAATTGTGCTTCCACCGGCCTCCACACGCGCCACCACGCGCCACCACCGGCCGGCCACCCTTCCCGCGCGTGAGCACCACGCGCCGCCCTAGGGACCTCCGTTCGCCGCCGTTTTTTCCCAGATTGTATATCAGCCCCCTCTCTTTTCGTTTTGGGTGTTCACTTTCCAAATTGAGCACTTTGATTTTTTGGGTTCTTTGAAACTCACGTGTTTTTTGCTAGCTTTGTGTAATCAATGGCTGGCTCTAGTGATGAAGAAGTGATCAATACAAAAACTGAAACAGCGGATTACAAATCTCAAGAATTACCAACCATATCCTCATCCTACAGATTACATGAGAAGAATTATTTGAAGTGGTCTCAACTTGTGAAAACCACTTTAAAAGGTAAAGGAAAGGCCGGACACTTAACTGATGATCCTCCCGTACAGAAAAGTCCTAAGTTCAAGAAGTGGGATGAGGAAGACTCGGCCATCATGTCGTGGTTATGGAGTTCAATGACTGAAGAAATTAGTGACAATTGCATGTTTCTTGATACTGCAAAGAACATTTGGAAATCATTAGAAGAGTCTTATTCTAAAGCCAAAGATGCTGCCCAGATATATGATGTGAAGGTGAAAACAATGGGTGCTAAACAGGGAACAAAACTGTTACACAGTATGCAAATCACCTCAAAACCTTGTGGATGGAGCTGGATCAGTACAGGGTTATAAAAGCCAAGTGTTCAGAAGATACAACGACGCTCAAGGAGTATGAAATTCCTGGCAACCTGACTGAAATATGCTGTGCACAATGTTGGCACAACTGTCCGAGCGCGTGTCTACTCAGAACTACAATTAAAATAACGCAGCGTAACAAGGCACAAAATAAAAGGAACAAAGCAGGAATGTAAAGTACACAGTGAGTTTGTTAACCCAGTTCGGAGCAACTCTCCTACTCTGGGGGATACCAATCCAGGAATGATTCCACTATTATAGTTCTAGTGAAAAGACCAACGCAGACACACTACTTGACTTTGCACCAAGACCCTACCAGTGGCAACTCTATCTAGGAACTCCTAGATATGAGACCCCGTCTCAATTCCTATCAACAACACAAACAATATTGTAATCAACTACGCAAAACACACCAAGAGAGACACACTCTAATAACACATACTCACTCCGTACTTAAAAGCTTAGGAGCAGCTTACAATTACAGCTCAAACAAACTCAGTCCTTAGCTTGAATCAGGGAGATACAAGCAAGGCTCACAATTAACAAAAGAAACCCTAAAAACCTTAAACACACGCTTTGGTAACACACACGGTTTTTTGTTACCCAACTAGGGTTTGTCTTCACAAATATATAATACTGAGATGGCACGGGTTTGGGCTTCAACACAGAGCATGGACATTGTGCGGTCCAGCTGAAAAGATCTTCTAGAAATAATAAAAAGCTTCCAAATATAGAACAATATCTTGTGGTCCAAATAGCAAGGCAAATAAAACTTCAATCAAATACACGCGCCTTGATCAGCAAGTTAGAGGAAAATAAATCTTCAAGCAAATCTTTGGAAGATTGCGTACACAAATATAAAGCGCTAGCTGGCGCGAAAATCACAAGTCACATAATGCTGTTCCATATGCTACCGCATCTGTCCCAGCATCTGGCTAGTAAATGTTTTTGCAAAATGTAGCCAATCTACAAAAACCCAACAATCTCCCCCTTTGGCACAATTTTGGCTAAAACACTCTAGAGCCAGTTCCTTGGGAGATACACAGATAAGTTTCCTTCACGTCAACATAGGCACACAATAAGGAAAGAAAATATCGTAGCATATAATGAGATTACTTCCAAGGGAGAAATAGAAAAAGATAACTTGCAAGAAGTATCAGAGGCATGCACCAGATAACACAAACATCTAGCCTCATAGGAACAACTAGAGAGAAATAAACTCTCGTATAGTGGAATCACATAGAGAAGGGAAAAAAATAAATTTCCACACACCAAGAAAAAAAACTTAAGAGCTCAGCTCCCCCTCAAAACATGTACCAGTACTCCCCCTCAACATACACTACACTCCCCCTCAACACAACCATACAGAATATAAGCTTCAAATCATGCACACAACCAGCCAAGATAATATAAACTATAAGCTACACACATGCACATGCACATCTACTCCCCCTTTTTAGCCATAAATTCTGACAAATAACAGATAGTGCATACTCATAGAAAGTGCATAGAAACCATAGAGAGTGCATATTACAGACCAGAAGCACACAAGGTGCAAAGAAATTCAGGGCATATCCCAGTCACCAACAAAAGCAAAAAAAAAGTACATCAAAAGAGATCAGAACAAGACAATAAAATCAGAAATCCTCAGAATCATCAGAGGCATCCTCAGTAGTATCAGCAGAAGCAACAGGCATATTTCCTCCTTCTCCCTCATCCTGCTCACCCTCAGCATCAGCTTCAGCCTTCAAAGCTGCAATGATCCTGTCAATCTTCACCTTCCTAGCTCCAAGAGCCACACTTGTCTCAGTAAGATCAGCAATCATTTGCTTTCTGGAGAGCACACCAGATGTCCGGACAGAAGTACCAGCTACATCAGCATCATGTGTCTCGGACAGCAAACTGCAATCCAAAGCCATAGGACCAGGCCTCTTGCAGGGCTCATCACTACTGATCAAAATATCAGGGTGTTGCTGAAGAATAATTCCACACAGGAGGGTAGGAAAAGCAATTGGAAACTTAATAGCAAAAGATTTAGCATGCTCCAAAACTTGATAGTAGATGTAGGCTCCATAATCAAAGGGAGACTTGGTCCCCACAGCATAAATGAACTTGGCCAAACCAGAAGCAACAGAATTTGAGTGAGTGGTGGGAGTCCAATTATGAGCACAGATCCTATTCAAAGCAGCATACATAGGAGACAGTTGAGCAGAAGACAAATGCTTTGGCCAATGCTTAAGCTTGTTATCAGTGATTTCCTTGCAGATGGTGTCCTCAGTGACCTCAAGCTCAGGGGTATCCTCAGCAGATCTCTCAAGGTATGCGTTGACCACCATAGGAGAAAAGTTGACACACTTACCACGAACAAAAACCTTCCTATACTCAGGGTTTCTTGTGTCATCACACTCATCAGAAACATTCACCAAAAATTCCCTGACTAGCTTATCATAACATGGACCCAGATTTCTCACAGTCTTCATCAGTCCAGCAAATTCCAACACATCAACCAGCTTTTTACACTTGAAAACTTCTTCCTTAAGATTTCTTTCAAGACCCAGTCTTCTGTGGTATATAAACTTCCACCTAGAAGAACCATTTTCCAAATGAAAGGAAACATTATCAAGAGGGGCTGGAGGGATAGTTAGAGGTATCTTCATACCCTTCATTGTTTTTCTGGAAGCCCCACCAGATGTGGCAGCTTCAAGCTCAGCAACCTCAAACTCAGAGTCACTAGAGGGAGGGTCTTTTCTTTTGAGGCTCTTCTTCTTGTGGCCACTTTGAGCCACCTTCTTGCTCCCAGCCTTGGGGGGACCATACACAGGCCTCTTCCCAGCGTGATGCAGACGACCTAGTTCGTCGCTTCTTAGTAGGAGAGCTGAGAATAGTAGTGAGGGGTTGCGCATCGGTGATGACGGCTTCAGGAGCTTGATCTTGCATAGTTTGATGAGAGGTAGAATCAGCCATGGTGATGATTTTGAATATGAAGGTATGAGGAGAGGGCAATTTTTGAATGATGATGTGCGCGGTAAGAGAGGAGTTGAGGGGTTGAGAGAAGTTAAGACAGAGACAATGATGATAGCGTGCGATAGTTTTGAAAAAGGCAAGTTGGCAATAACCTCCTTGAATGACGTGCAATAAGCGGTTGAGGAGGGAGAAAATAATAGCTGCACGCCCCTCAGAAATTAATTGCTACAATTCCTCGAATAAACATATCCCTAACTTCTGTCTTAATTTTTCAAATTGATTAGCATCAAGGGCTTTGGTAAAAATATCTGCTAATTGCTCTTCAGTTGCAACATGCTCAAGAGTAACAATTTTTTCTTCAACAAGATCTCTAATAAAATGATGTCTAATGTCAATGTGTTTGGTCCTGCTATGTTGTATAGGATTTTTGGAGATATTAATTGCACTCAGATTGTCACAATATAATGTCATAGCATCTGTCTTGACATTGTATTCACTCAGCATCTGTCTCATCCACAACAATTGAGAACAACTGCTACCAGCTGCTATGTACTCAGCTTCAGCTGTAGACAAAGAAACGCAATTTTGCTTCTTACTGAACCAGGATATCAGGTTGTTGCCTAGAAAGAAACATCCACCAGAGGTACTCTTTCTATCATCTGCACTTCCAGCCCAGTCAGCATCACAATACCCAAACAACACAGTGCTTTCCCCATGAGAATACAACATACCATAGTCACTAGTACCATTCACATACTTCAGAATTCTCTTTACTTGAGTCAGATGGCTTATTTTTGGTTCAGCTTGGTACCTGGCACATACTCCAACTGCAAATGTGATATCTGGCCTACTTGCTGTAAGATATAGAAGACTTCCTATCATACTCCTATACATGCTTTGGTCAACATCCACACCTTTCTCATCCTTTGATAATTTTACATGTGTGGGAGCAAGAGTTCTTTTATGAGCAGCATTTTCCATCCCAAATTTCTTGATTATATTTTTAGCATACTTACTTTGAGAGATAAATATAGCATCTTCCATCTGTTTCACTTGAAGACCAAGAAAGAACTTCAGCTCACCTACAAGACTCATCTCAAATTCAGATTGCATTTGCTGAACAAAATGCTCTATCATCTGGTCAGACATTCCTCCAAAGACTATGTCATCTACATATATTTGAGCAATCATCAGCTGTCCATTTTCATCTTTCACAAACAAGGTCTTGTCATTTCCTCCCTTCCTATAGCCATGGTTGATTAGAAACTCAGCAAGTCTCTCATACCAAGCTCTAGGGGCTTGCTTCAGGCCATATAGAGCTTTCTTCAATTTGTAAACATGGTTTGGAAAGCTTGGATCAATGAAACATTTAGGCTGTTCCACATAGACCTCTTCATTTAAGTACCCATTGAGAAAGGCACTCTTGACATCCATCTGATACAGCTTGAATTTCAGTATGCATGCAATTCCAAGTAACAATCTAATAGATTCCAACCTAGCTACAGAAGCAAAAGTCTCATCAAAGTCTACACCTTCAATTTGAGAATATCCTTGTGCAACCAGTCTGGCTTTGTTTCTAGTGATAGTGCCGTTTTCATCAGGCTTGTTTTTATAAACCCACTTGGTACCTATGACATTCACATTATCTGGTCTAGGAACTAAGTCCCACACATTACTTCTCTTGAACTGAGTTAATTCTTCTTGCATAGCATTTATCCAGAACTCATCGGTTAGAGCTTCCTTAACATTCTTTGGTTCAAGTTTAGATATAAAGCAAGAATTTGATACCTCATCATAGTTCCTTCTAGTTGTGATCCCTTGGTTAGGGTCGCCAATGACTTGATCTATGGGGTGGTTTTTCTGAACTCTGATAGATGGTCCTTTGTTGGGAGCAGTCTTCTCTGGATTAGTTACTTCAGAATCTTGCTTACCACTTGCTTCATCTACTTTCTTCTCTTCCTGTAGGTCAGATGCTGAGTCAAATGTCGCATCATCTGGCATATCATTATTTCCTTCATCATCTACAACAACATTTATGGATTCCATCACTGTCTTGGTTCTGGAGTTGTATACTCTATAGGCTCTGCTGTTTGTTGAATAGCCTAGAAAGATTCCCTCTTCACTTTTAGCATCCATCTTTCTTCTTGGTTCCCTGTCAGCTAAAATATAGCCCTTACTTCCAAACACATGAAAATGCTTCACTGTTGGCTTCCTGTCCTTCCATAGCTCGTACAAGGTTGTAGATGTACCTTTTCTCAAAGTCACTCTATTATGAATATAGCAGGCTGTGTTCATGGCTTCAGCCCAAAAGAAGAATGGCAGCTTCTTTGCATGTAGCATAACCCTGGCAGATTCTTGCAAAGTCCTGTTCTTTCTCTCAACTATCCCATTTTGTTGGGGAGTAATGGGTGCAGAGAACTCATGAAATATTCCTTCAGAAATGCAGAAGTCAGAGAACTTACCATTCTCAAACTCTTTCCCATGGTCACTTCTGATTCTAACAATTCCACAATCCTTTTCTCTCTGAAGTTGTAAGCAAAGATCTTGAATTTTTCAAACGTGTCTGATTTCTCCTTAATGAAATTTATCCAAGTATATCTGGAAAAATCATCAACAACAACAAATGCATACTTCTTACCACCTAAGCTTTCGACTTGCATAGGTCCCATTAAGTCCATGTGCAATAGCTCAAGAACTCTGGATGTGGACAGATGTTGCAGCTTCTGGTGAGGCATCTTGGTCTGTTTTCCTATCTGGCATTCTCCACATATACTTCCTTCCTGAATTTGGAGTTTTGGTAGACCTCTGATGGCTCCTTCAGCAATAGCTTTCTTCATGCTTCTGAGATTCAGATGTCCAAGCTTTTGGTGCCATAGCTTAACTTCATCTTCTTTGGTTATTAGACAAGTAGATAACTTTGCTTTATCTTGAGAAACCCACAAGTAGCAATTGTCCTTTGATCTAACACCTTTCATCAGGATGTCCCCTTCACTGTTAGCAACTAAGCATTCACTCTTAGTAAAGTTGACCTTCATTCCTTGATCGCACAGTTGACTAATACTAATTAAGTTGGCAGTTAATCCTTTCACAAGAAGCACCTTATCAAGTTTGGGTAGACCCTCTTCCACAAGATTTCCTACACCCTTTATTTCTCCTTTGGCTCCATCCCCAAAAGTCACAAAACTTGTAGCATAAGGCTTAACATCAGTTAAGTAATTTTTATCACCAGTCATATGTCTGGAACATCCACTGTCAAAGTACCAATCATTTCTGGAAGACACTCTTAGAGATGTATGAGCAATTTGAGCAATCTCATCAGCTTCTGGTTCTATTTTTCTAGGATTCATAGTGTTGCTTGTGAAATTATCATTTTTCTGCTTCCACTGCCTCTTGGTGATTTTTACTGTGGGATCAGGTCTTGGTGAATAGGTCCTGTCTGGGTAACCATATAATTTGAAGCAGAAAGGTCTGATATGTCCTTTTCTTCCACAGTAGTGACATACCCAACCATAACTCCTTCCTTTTGATCTGGGCCTATATCCTGATGCCTGTTGTCTCACCTGATGCTGGGGCATCTGTCTTGACATAGTATGATCATGAGTATTAGCAGATGGCACAAACTGTCTCACTGGTAGTTGTTTCTGCAGAGGCAAGGAACTGTAGTCAAACCCAATACCTTTAGAATCTCCAGGTTTCTGTCCTATTTCCAGAATTTCGTCTAAAGCATCAGTACCTTTGTTCATCATCCGCAGTTGCTTGTTCATATTGTCAATCTTGGAAGTAAGTAAGATAACCTCATCATTGAGTTCTGAGTTTATTTTCAGAAGTTTGTCTTTCTCACCTTGCAAGAGAGCAATGATCCTCTTTTGTTTTTCTAAAGTTCTACAAACTTCCTCACTTTTGAGACATAGCTCCTTGTAAGAATCAGCCAATTCATCATATGTTACCTCTTCATCACTAGATTCATTGTCAGATGTGCACACTCCAGTCAAGGCATTCACATGTTTTGCAGTTTCAGGTTCTTCTTTTGATTCATCCTCATCAGACCAAGCCACAGTCATCACCTTCTTTTGTTTCTTCAGATAAGTTGCACACTCAGTTCTGATGTGACCAAATCCTTCGCATTCATGGCATTGCACCCCTTTGCTTTGATTGATTTTGTCATCAGTTCTAGGTTTCCTCTGATTGTTGACATTTTTATAGATGCTGCGACTGTTGTCCGGAGCATTTGTCCTAGGGCGTCTGTCCATTCTCTTCACAACTTTATTAAATTGTTTGCCCAACAACACAATAGCTTCAGAGATGCTCTCATCAGTATCTAAATTACTCTCCACATCATCTTCATCAGTGTTGGAGATGAAAGCAATGTTCTTGTCTTTCTTTTCAGATCTTTCATTAGCCTTCAGTTCAAAAGTTTGAAGAGATCCAATCAACTCATCAACTTTCATATTTCCAATATCTTGGGCCTCCTCAATAGCACAAACTTTCATATCAAATTTCTTAGGCAAGGACCTGAGGATTTTGCTTACCAGTTTTTCATCAGACATCTTTTCCCCCAAGGATTCAAATGTGTTAGCATATTCTAGCACATTCATGTGAAAATCATGAACACTCTCTCCTTCCTTCATTCTCAAATTCTCAAACTGTGTTGTTAGCAGTTGTAGCCTTGACTTCTTGACCTTTTGAGTACCTTCATGAGCTGTTCTTAGGATATCCCAAGCTTCCTTAGCAATAGTACATTGTTTAATCAACCTGAACATGTTCTTGTCTACACCATTAAACAAAGCATTCAAGGCTTTAGAGTTTCCAATAGCTGCAGTGTCTTCTGCTGTAGACCACCCCTCTTCTGGTTTTAACTCATCAGTATCAACATCATTCGCATCTTTTATTTTAGGAGGGACCCATGCCTTGATCACAGCCTTCCAAGCTCTGCTGTCTAGAGATTTCAAGAATGCTGTCATGCGTGATTTCCAAATGTCATAGTTCGACCCATCCAACAGGGGTGGTCTGTTCACCAGTCCTCCTTCTTTATCCATTAAGTCAGAAAATTCTTTCCCTGGAGCTCACCCACACAGAACAGGGTGCATGCTCTGATGCCAATTGAAATTCCTGGCAACCTGACTGAAATATGCTGTGCACAATGTTGGCACAACTGTCCGAGCGCGTGTCTACTCAGAACTACAATTAAAATAACGCAGCGTAACAAGGCACAAAATAAAAGGAACAAAGCAGGAATATAAAGTACACAGTGAGTTTGTTAACCCAGTTCGGAGCAACTCTCCTACTCTGGGGGATACCAATCCAGGAATGATTCCACTATTATAGTTCTAGTGAAAAGACCAACGCAGACACACTACTTGACTTTGCACCAAGACCCTACCAGTGGCAACTCTATCTAGGAACTCCTAGATATGAGACCCCGTCTCAATTCCTATCAACAACACAAACAATATTGTAATCAACTACGCAAAACACACCAAGAGAGACACACTCTAATAACACATACTCACTCCGTACTTAAAAGCTTAGGAGCAGCTTACAATTACAACTCAAACAAACTCAGTCCTTAGCTTGAATCAGGGAGATACAAGCAAGGCTCACAATTAACAAAAGAAACCCTAAAAACCTTAAACACACGCTTTGGTAACACACACGGTTTTTTGTTACCCAACTAGGGTTTGTCTTCACAAATATATAATACTGAGATGGCACGGGTTTGAGCTTCAACACAGAGCATGGACATTGTCCGGTCCAGCTGAAAAGATCTTCTAGAAATAATAAAAAGCTTCCAAATATAGAACAATATCTTGTGGTCCAAATAGCAAGGCAAATAAAACTTCAAGCAAACCTTCAATCAAATACACGCGCCTTGATCAGCAAGTTAGAGGAAAATAAATCTTCAAGTAAATCTTTGGAAGATTGCGTACACAAATATAAAGCGCTAGCTGGCGCGAAAATCACAAGTCACATAATGCTGTTCCATATGCTACCGCATCTGTCCCAGCATCTGGCTAGTAAATGTTTTTGCAAAATGTAGCCAATCTACAAAAACCCAACAGAGTATATTGAGCAAGATAGAATCTATGATTTTCTGGTGGGACTCAACCCTGAATATGACCAAGTTAGAGTGCAAATTCTTGGTCAAAAGACGGTACCTGAAATTAATGAGGTAGTGGCTACAGTGAGGAGTGAAGAAAGTAGAAAGGGGCTAATGCTGGCAGTCCCTCCCGTTGTGGAAAGCTCAGCAATGTTAGCTGAGAAGAATTCGATCATGATGGCTGACCAGAAGAAAGGGGAAGGAACATATGTGGAGAAGAAAGGTGAAGAATTGTTTTGTACTTTTTGTAACAAATATCGCCACACTCGTGAAAAATGCTGGAGATTGAATGGAAAGCCACCTGGTAGAGAGTGGGGAAAAAAGGGAGACTTACCTAAAAAGGGAGGACAAGCACACATGGTTGTAGGCGCAAGTGAAACTAGTCCAAAAAATGCGAAGCTACTCAACCAAGATGAGATAGAACAAATGAGATCTTTCCTCAGTAGGTTGGAGAAACCAACAGGTACTAGCTCTCTGGCATATTCAGGTACATTTCCATCTTTTTTAATGCTTCAGATATACCCTTTAAACAATACTGGATATTGGATTCTGGAGCCACTGACCACATGACACCTTTACCCACACACTTTTCTACCTATTCACCTTGTCCCAGTAACAAAAAAATATCCACAGTGGATGGAATCCTTATAACTGTAGCAGGTCAAGGGGATGTCCAACTTAATCCATTCATGACCCTAAACAATGTCCTTCATATCCCAAAATTGTCCACTAGCCTGATTTCCATACAAAAACTCACAAAAGACCTATCATGTAATATTATTTTTGATAATAACTCTTGTGTTTTTCAGGACAAAGAATCGGGGAGGACGATTGGAAATGCTAGAGAATGGAATGGTCTTTACTATTTGGATAACCAAGACTCAAGCCCAAAGTTACTTAGCAACAACTTTTTTTTTTTTTTTTTCAGAATCAATAGAGACCAACGGGAGAAGGTTCTCTTGTACCACTATCGCCTGGGTCATCCGTCGTTTAGAGTCATTAAGCAGTTATTTCCTTTATTTTTTAAAACATTAGATGTTGAGAGTTTTCAGTGTGAGGTGTGTGAGCTTGTTAAACACAATCGTGTACCTTTTTCAGTCAGTAATAAAATGAGTACTTTTCCGTTTTCTTTAGTTCATACAAATGTTTGGGGTCCCTCTAATGTTCCAAATATATCAGGTACTCGTTGGTTTGTAACTTTTATTGATCATTGCACCCGGGTTACTTGGATTTATTTGCTTAAACAAAAATCTGAAGTTAGTTCTGTGTTTTTTCAATTTTTCTCCATGGTTAAAAATCAGTTTGATTTGAGCATTAAACGGATTAGATCCGATAATGCCAAAGATTATTTTAATCACGGATTAAATTCATTCTGTCAAAAAGAAGGCATAATTCATGAGTCCTCATGTGTTAAAACACCCCAACAAAATGGAATTGCTGAGAGGAAAAATGGTCAACTGTTGGATCAAACTCGTGCTATGTTATTCCAAAATAAAATTCCCAAGAAATATTGGGGAGAAGCGGTTTTAACCGCATCTTATCTTATAAACCACTTACCTTCTAGTGTTCTTGACTCCAAAACTCATATGGATGTTTTATCCTCATTCTATCCCAATTTGTCTACCTCTAGTAATCTCACCCCTAGAATATTTGGGTGTACGTCGTTTGTCCATATCCATAGTGATGGTAGAGGGAAACTTGATCCTAAAGCTTTAAAATGTGTCTTTATAGGGTATTCTTCCACCCAAAAGGGTTACAAATGTTATCATCCACCATCTCACAAATTCTTTGTCTCTCGAGATGTCACCTTCCATGAACAAGAAAGTTACTTTGTTCAAACTCATCTTCAAGGGGAGAATTCATGTAAGGAAGATGAGTCTCTTCTACTTCCTGACCTTAATCTAGGACCAGAAGTTGATGTTGAAACTGGAGGTGACAATGTTGAGACGGAAGTTGATTCTGAAAATCATGTAAATGTTGAAGCCGATGTAAGATATGGGAAAAATATAAGGATTTATACACGAAGAAAGACCATTCCTGAATCTACTCATGTCCAAGAGTCTGATCCGACATTACATAAGGTAATTTTGCTTGACCCTTCAAATTCTTGTGATTCAATTTCTGAATTTTCTCATGCACATGAACCAGAATCTAACTCATCTTTACATAAGGAACCAGAATCCAGCCCAATAGAGCGTAAGAAACGAAAATCCAGAGAAGTACCACCAATAGATTCTGAAGACTTACATCTTCCCGTTGCCCTTAGAAAAGATCCTAGAACTTGTACTAATAAGCCACTCTACCCTCTATCCAACTACCTATGCTTTGAACAATTATCACCTACCTATAAAGCCTTCCTCACCAACCTAAACACTACCATTATACCTACCTCTTTATCTGAGGCATTGTCTGACAAGAAATGGAAACAAGCCATGGACATGGAAATGGAGGCACTTGATAAGAACAATACTTGGGAATTGGTTCCTTTACCAAATGGAAAGAAACCTGTAGGGTGTAAATGGGTATACACTGTAAAATACAAGGCTGATGGTTCTATTGAGAGATACAAGACAAGATTGGTAGCCAAAGGATTCACTCAGACTTATGGAGTAGATTACTCAGAGACATTTGCTCCAGTTGCAAAAATGAATATTGTCATGGTGATATTATCTTTAGCAGCTAACTTCAACTTGAATTTGCACCAATTTGATGTGAAAAATGCCTTCCTTCATGGAGAACTTGAAGAAGAGATCTGTTGGATATTTGGTTGTTGGCTTCATGTTTGCTAAAATCAAATATGCAAGCAATATGTGCGTCTTCAGAAGCTGATCCTCATTTGTGAACAGTACTTTAGAAGCTGAGTATTTCAAAAGTTGAACAGTACTTCAGAAGCTGGAACTTCAGAAGCTGAACAGTACTTCAGAAGCTGAACCTTCAGAAGCTGAATTGTTCAGATGCAGAACTTCAGAAGCAGACTTCAGAAGTACCTTCAGAATCTAGTTTTCTGCGTTCTGGTTATTTTCTCATGTGATCTTTTGAAGATTTAATTGAAGAATTCTCCTTGCTGCATTTGTTTCTAGAAGGAAGATTAATTTGCGTGAAGATATTTGTTGAAGATTGGTTTCTTTTATTTGTGAATATATTTTCAAAGAAATCTTTGAAAAGTATATTTCTGAAAAAATAAATTGCTTCTATATGTTTCTAAAGTATTTTGGAAATATATCTTTGAAGGATTTGACTCAAGTTTATGTTGCTGCTGAAGCTATAAATAGAGGACGCTGTCATTGAAGAAAAACAACTAAACAAAAGCTATCATTGAAAGAGTCTTAGGTTTAAGTCTGTTAGTTGTGAGCTGTATGCTCTGTTTCTGTACACCACTCAATTGTTAGAGTTGGTATGTTTTATGATAATCACTAGGGCAGTGATTGACTGAGGGAAGTGAGATGGGATCTCAGGTCTAGGAGTTCCTAGGTTGAAGTCAATACGAGTAGTGATTAAGTGAGAAGGTTGTGAAACAGGGGCTGTTGTCATAGGACTTCGAATTGATACTATCATAGTGGATTTCCTTCCTGGCTTGGTAGCCTCCAGATGTAGGTGTGGTTGTCACCGAACTGGGTTAACAAATCACCTGTGTTCTTTACTTTCAGTCTGTTAATTCTGTCTTATTCTGATTCTGAACTACTGTTTTGCACACTCTGTTTTACTGCACCAGTACTCTGTTTTACGTTCAGAATCAGGTCCTGCCAGGAATTTCAATTGACATCAGAGCAGGCACCCTGTCTGTTTTAGGGTGAGCTCCAGGGAAGGTTTTTTCTGGCAGAATGGACAAGGAAGGAGGATTTGTGAACATACCACCTCTGTTGGATGGTTCCAACTATGATTATTGGAAATCTCGTATGAGTGCTTTCCTGAAATCTATAGATAGCAAGACCTGGAAAGCAGTTCTGAAAGGTTGGGAACATCCTGTTGTGCTAGACAAAGATGGTAAGAAGACAGCTGAATTAAAACTAGAGGAAGGTTGGTCCAAGAAGATGAATTAGCTCTTGGAAACTCCAAAGCCTTGAATGCTATATTCAATGGAGTGGACAAGAATATGTTTAGACTGATCAAGCAGTGCACTATAGCTAAGGATTCCTGGGAGATTCTCTAGACTACTTATGAAGGCACATCCAAGGTAAAACTGTCCAGACTTCAACTTCTCACCACCAAATTTGAAAATCTCAAAATGTTGGAGGATGAGAACATACAAGATTTTTACATGAATGTCCTGGACATGGCCAACTCATTTGAGTCTCTTGGAGAAAGAATATCTGATGAGAAACTTGTGAGAAAGATCCTCAGATCCCTACCTAAGAGATTTGATATGAAGGTGACTGCAATTGAGGAAGCACAAGACATCTCCAGCATGAAGGTTGAGGAATTGATAGGATCTCTTTAAAATTTTGAAATAGCCAGAACTGATAAGAAGGGGAAAGGTGTTGCTTTTGTAGCAAATGATGAAAGCTTATCAGAGGATCTTGTGATGCTGAGTAAACAGTTTAAGAAGATTCTGAAGCAGAAGACAAGAACTGATGAGAAAGAGAATCAATCCAAAGGTGTTCAGTGTCATGAGTGTGAAGGATATGGCCACATTAGGACAGAATGTGCAACATACCTCAAGAAACAGAAGAAGAGTTTGACAGCTACTTGGTCTGATGATGACTCAGAAGGAGACGTGGAGCATGAGTCTGCTAAGCATGTCACTGCTTTTACTGGTAGATGCGTGACTGATGATAAAGTTAAGGATTCAGAAGCATCATCAGGTTCTGAAACATCATCTGATACTGAATTCAGTGATGAAGAACTGTCTTGTGAAGAACTGGCTACCTATGAAGAAGTTTGCAAGCAGCTGGAAAATCAGAAGAGAACTATCAGTCAACTTCAATCTGAAAGAAGTGAACACTTAGAGAAAATTTCTGATCTCAAAGATGAGGTAGCCCAGCTGAACTCTCAACTTGAACATGTGAAGAAACAAGTCAGAATGTTGAACACTGGTACTAATGTGCTTGAAAAGATTTTGGAGAGTCAGAACCAAGGGAAACCAAATGGAATTGGGTATGATGATAGGACTCTGAACAACAAACAGCAACATCCAGCTAAAAGGTTCACTGCAGCTGTTAAAACATGTGATCCAATGATGGATAAACCTAAGTTGGAACACCATAACCAACCTCAGGGATCTAAGAGCAAGAAGGCATCTCATCCTTGCGTATGTATCACTGTGGTAAAAAGGGGCACATAAAGCCATTCTGTTTCAAGCTGCATGAATACCCCAAACACTTTCAACAAAGAAAAGTGGAACCCATTGTAAACAAAGTCAATATCAAGAAGGAATGGAAACCAAAATGTGAAAGTGTTGACAAGAGGCTGAAGAATAGGAAAGGAAAGGTTGTTGCTGCTGCTAGCAGGTCTACTCCTGTTGT
The DNA here is from genome assembly GCA_018208015.1 of Medicago ruthenica. Lineage (NCBI taxonomy): Eukaryota > Viridiplantae > Streptophyta > Magnoliopsida > Fabales > Fabaceae > Medicago > Medicago ruthenica. Next base: position 107,428,523 of record CM031378.1, on the reverse strand, counting down.
TAAGAGTGCTGTAGTTGGACCATCTAAAGTCTGGAGCAAGGTGATGGTTCCTGTCCCAAAGAAGAAGACACTAAAAGGAAAGGAAGTGAATCCTAGTGAGTCTGAGGATAATGTTGAGCAAGACATCATGAAGAGAATTGCTGATCTTGAGAAGCAGATTGCTGGGAAGAAGATTCTGAATGTGCCTGAAGCACACATTGACTAAGCAGCATCTGAATGTGTGTTTGATGATGAAACAACATCTGTTGCTGATTCTAAAGACTGTCTATTGAATGGACTATGTTCTGGATTTCAGTTTGTGTTTCTGATCTGCATTTTGTACTACTCTGCAGTTGTGTTCTCTTGTTTGTGCTCTTCTGTGAAGACTTTGTGTGTGGGTACCATGTTCTTGTGTTTCTGATCCTGTGATGGTTTTGATGATGGTACTGATAAGGGTTCTGTTGTGGGTTCTGAGTATGTGGTGTTGTGATGGTTGTTTATAACCTCTGAATTTTTCTGGGTGTGTTCCTTTGTTTCCTCTGCTGCTCCTGGTAATTACATGGTTGTTCTGTCAAAATTGTTTGGCTAAAAAGGGGGAGAAAAGTATAGTTGTTTCAGAAGCAATTCAGTTGTTCAGGGGGAGTTCTTGTGTATCTGTTTCAGAGTTAAGTATCTGTGTCTTGTTCCTGAGTGTCTGGTTCAGAGGCAGTTCAGGGGGAGTTTCTGTTTGTTCCTGAATGTCATGTTTCAGGGGGAGTTTGTGGTTCCTGATCTGGAATTGTTTCCTGATAAGTTCAGAACTGGAGGAGTTTCAGGAGCTGTGTGTTTCAGGGGGAGTATTTGTGTGAAACGTAGTGTTTATGCCGCTGCTGACTCTGTTGCTACGTTTGCGTTCCTCTTGATCTGTTCAGAATTTGCTGCTTATGTATCTCAGTTTGATTTTAGCCAAAAATTTGCCAAAGGGGGAGATTGTTGGATATTTGGTTGTTGGCTTCATGTTTGCTAAAATCAAATATGCAAGCAGTATGTGCGTCTTCAGAAGCTGATCCTCATTTGTGAACAGTACTTTAGAAGCTGGGTATTTCAGAAGCTGAACAGTACTTCAGAAGCTGATGCTCAGACGCTGAACAGTACTTCAGAAGCTGACCTTCAGAAGCAACCTTCAGAAGCTGAATTGTTCACACGCAGAACTTCAGAAGCAGACTTCAGAAGTACCTTCAGAATCTGGTTTTCTGCGTTCTGGTTATTTTCTCATGTGATCTTTTGAAGATTTAATTGAAAAATTCTCCTTGCTGCATTTGTTTCTAGAAGGAAGATTAATTTGCGTGAAGATATTTGTTGAAGATTGGTTTCTTTTATTTGTGAATATATTTTCAAAGAAATCTTTGGAAAATATATTTCTGGAAAAATAAATTGCTTTTATATGTTTCTAAAGTATTTTGGAAATATATCTTTGAAGGATTTGGCTCAAGTTTATGTTGCTGCGAAAGCTATAAATAGAGGACGCTGTCATTGAAGAAAAGCAACTAAACAAAAGCTATCATTGAAAGAGTCTTAGGTTTGAGTCTGTTAGTTGTGAGTTGTATGCTCTGTTTCTGTATACCACTCAATTGTTAGAGTTGGTATGTTTTATTGAGTTGTAATCACTTGAAGCTTTTAAGCAAACATGACTGTTTATGTTTTGAAGAGTGTCTTCATCTTTGTTTGTTTAGAGTCTGATAATCACTGGGGCAGTGATTGACTGAGGGAAGTGAGATGAGATCTCAGGTCTAGGAGTTCCTAGGTTGAAGTCAATACGAGTAGTGATTAAGTGAGAAGGCTGTGAAACAGGGGCTGTTGTCATAGGACTTCGAATTGATACTATCATAGTGGATTTCCTTCCTGGCTTGGTAGCCTCCAGATGTAGGTGTGGTTGTCACCGAACTGGGTTAACAAATCACCTGTGTTCTTTACTTTCAGTCTGTTAATTCTGTCTTTTATTCTGCTTCTGAACTACTGTTTTGCACACTCTGTTTTACTGCACCAGTACTCTGTTTTACGTTCAGAATCAGGTCCTGCCAGGAATTTCAAGATCTACATGAATGTTCCCCCTGGATACGGTGAACATACTATTGTCAACACCGTGTGCAAGTTAAAAAAGGCTTTATAGGGACTAAAGCAATCACCACGTGCATGGTTTGGTAGATTCACTAAAGTTATGGTAGGTTTGGGCTTCAAACAAAGCCAAGGAGACCATACTTTATTTGTCAAACACTCCGAAACAGGGGGAGTAACAATGTTGCTGGTATATGTGGATGACATTATAGTGACAGGTGATGATGAAGAGGAGCAAAAATTGTTAGGCCAACACTTAGCCAAAGAGTTTGAGATCAAGACCTTGGGAAAATTAAAGTATTTTTTGGGAATTGAAGTGGCTCACTCTAAGAAAGGAATTTTCATATCTCAACAGAAATACATTACCGATCTTCTGCAAGAGATTGGCCAGACAGCATGCAAGCCTGCAAGTACACCAATTGATCCAAATGTGAAGTTGGGGAATGCAGAAGATGTTGCAGTTGATAAAGAAATGTATCAAAGGTTAGTCAGCAAGCTTATATACCTATCACATACTAGACCTGATGTTGCTTTTGTTGTAAGCTTAGTCAGCCAATTCATGCACCAACCAAAGGAGATTCATTTACAAGCCGCACTTCGAATGTGCACTATTTTAAAGGAATCCCAGGTAGAGGAATTTTGTTCGAAAGGAATGGAAGTGTGGGACTTGAAGCATACACTGATGCGGACTATGCAGGGTCAATTGTGGATAGGAGATCGACTACAGGATATTGCACTTTCCTGGGTGGGAACCTTGTGACGTGGAAAAGTAAAAAACAAAGTATGGTATCCAGATCTAGTGCTGAAGCAGAGTTCAGGGCAATGGCACAAGGGATATGTGCATTACTATGGCTGAGAATCATCTTGGAAGACATGAGGATAAAGATTGATGAACCAATGAGGCTCTTTTGTGATAATAAATCTGCTATTAGCATTGCCCATAATGCAGTGCAGCATGACAGAACCAAACATATTGAAGTTGACAGACACTTTATCAAAGAAAAGTTAGACAATGGTCTAATTTGCACTCCATATGTCTCTTCCCAAGGCAACCTTGCAGATCTTCTAACAAAGGGGCTGAACAGCAATAACTTTGAAAAATTTGTTTCCAAGCTGGGAATGATTGATATTCATTCACCAGCTTGAGGGGGAGTGTTGTAAATAATTTATTTTAATTATTATTAATGGTTATGTGTATTGGGCCCATTAGTTTAGTAGTCTTGCCCATCAAGTTACATTAGCCTATATAAACACATTAGTGGTTGTAAATTATTTAGAACTTTGAAATATATTCAGTTTTCACAGGTATGTTTCACTATCCGCCATTGACTACAATTTATAGTTTAGAACAAGAGTCAAATAACCAGTGTAATCAGTTAAAAAAAATCATTGTATTGTACTGTGTGATGATTTGGTCCTTTTATGGATATTGGCTCAAGTGAGGTGAGGTTTCATATCTGTTTTATGCTTCATATTTGTGGTGGCATATAATCATGGTTCAGACATAATGCTTACTTGAAGGGTTGGAACTTGGAAGTTGATTTTGAATAATGACTATTGTCTAATCAGGAATGCAATATTGATGAGATTTCTGATGAGGATGAAGCCTCTGCAAAGAGTTCCAAGGATAAGAAGTCCAATGGACCGGATTCTGGGAAAGCATCTAACCTTATTTTCAAGATAACGAGCAAGGTCCCCTATAAGACAATCATGAAAGGTAGTCACCCGTATTCTAGTTTGTGTATATCCTCCCCTACCTCTCTCAAATCCATTACCAGATATAAACCATGCTCGGCGTGTACCAATTTTGAAATATGCATTTTGCAGCTCAAAGCACAGTTTTGTTGAAGGCTGAAAGCATGGTAGATAAGGTTGAGTGGATCAACAAGCTGAGAAAGGTTGCACAGGCTAAAGGGGGTCAAGCAATTGGTGAACCTAGTTTTCCCATGCGACAAAGTCTTTCTGATGGTTCCCTTGTAAGTAATTATTTTACGTGTTTGTTCTCTTTTGTGTGATTCATTTAAAAGTAGCCAATTATACACATGAATTTTGTTTTCTTCCCCTATCAATGATTCACACATGTTTTGTGCTTGTTTGGGCTTCATTTGTTGAATACCTTTTTCACTTGACTGTCTCCTTATGATGAAGATACTTACATTGAAATGGAATTATGATGCCTTGGAACATAGAATAGAATCCTTTACCTATGCTTTTAGTTTTTCAAAAGTTACAATCATGAAACAATTTTCATAACAATTTATTCATGCTTCTAAATGCTTATAGGATACTATGGCTAGAAAACCTGCTGATCCAGAAGAAGAGCTGAGATGGATGTCTCAGGAAGTGCGTGGTTATGTTGAAGCTGTTCTCAACAGCCTTGGTGCCAATGTTCCAAAAGTGAGTTAGTTTTATTGACTTCCATACTTCTTTTGTTCAGATTTGGTGTTGTTTGTGAGATCAGTTAGTTTTGGGTGAGCAGGCAGTTGTTCTTTGCCAAGTCGAGAAAGCTAAAGAAGACATGCTTAACCAGTTATACAGTTCCATCAGGCTAGTGCTGTCTTTTCTTACCTTATTGTCAGATGATTTTCAAAGTGCGTTTTTTCTTAATGAATATTATTTGGTGTACTGGCATCCTTCCTAATTGTGATATCATACCACATATACATACTTGATCATAGGGTAAATGCTCTTGTGCATTTTATTTTATTTTTTTGTTAAGTAGGAAGAGAGTACTAAGAGACATTGTTTGGATACAAGGAGGCTATGTGAGTAGTTTATGCCGATGCTCAGTTTATTTGGTCGGAGCGAAATGCTTGCATCTTTAAGGATGTTTCTTGTGAACATTCAACTTGTTCTGGGATGTAGATTATAAATTTGGTGTCTCTGTATGATGCTTTTGCTCATGGTTATCCCAATGGAATTGCCATTTATGTTATGTAGACAGACTTCATAGATTTGGGGTATTCTTACATTTAATTTCTTTCTAAGTTCCTTCTTTTATCTATATTTTTCTGTTAAATATAATTTCTTGTTTGTTAATTGCTGTGACCTTATCCCTTCCCTAGTTTTACTTTCCCTTTATTCTATCTAATAAATTTTATTTTTATTTCCAAAAAATAATAATACTTAATCTCTGAGATATTCATTTTATCTTAATGATTTCATTTGCTTACAATTATTCTTTAGGAATGGAACATTTGAATTTTTTTTTTTTGCCTTTTCCTGTTGTTTTTGGCAGTGCTGTAAGCTCAGCAAAAATTGAGGAACTGCTCCAGGAGGATCAAAATGTCAAGCGTAGAAGGGAGCGTGCTCAGAAACAGTCTTCCCTTCTGTCAAAACTTACTAGGCAGCTAAGTGTCCACGACAACAGAGCAGCTGCCGCTTCCAATTGGTCTGATAGAGGGAGTGCAGCAGGTACTATCTACAAATTTGCTTGAGGTGTATTCTTGGAATTTTATAACATACCATTTTATACATGAAAGCTTGTTAGTTGTTTGGGAAGAACTTGAAGTTTTATAATTTATCAAGGAAGAAGATGATGATGGTTTATGAATTTCATTTTCATTAATTAGGAACATAATAGTGGTTGAATATATTTAGTATGTTGATTGCAAACTTATCATGTCTGTTGCACAGAATCTGCATATGCATCAGGTGAGTCCAAGGTTGTCAAACTCCAGAGTCTAGATAAACTTGTGGAGTTAATGTGGACTCGACTCGTAAACTCATAACAGTTAACCTAATATTAAAATAACATTTATATGACATATATAGATAATATTATTCCATTAAAATATAACATTAATTCAACATTTAATCTCCATAATAAATCATAAATATTTTGATGTAGATAAATATTTAGCATAGAATAATATGGACCAAAATTTTACATTTTAAGGCCAAATCAATGTAGAATTGTAAACTCGTAAACTACTAATAAAATCTAGAGTTTACCAATTAGAGTGTACTTTAACCCACAAGAGTTTATGAAAAAGTGAGTTTACATGTGAGTTAACTCGTTTTTTTGACTTAAAATTGTATATTTGTAATAGTTAGAGTTATCTCGAGAGTTTGAAAACTTCGATTGAGTCGATATACTGTTAATTATTATTATAAGTATTGTTTTTCATATGATTTTGACACAAATTAATACAGAAAGCAGCCCACGAAGCTCTGGACCAACATCGGGTGATGATTGGAGGTCTGCATTTGATGCTGCTGCCAATGGTCCAAGTGATTCATCATCTAGGTATGGTTCTGGTGGTCACAGTAGACGTTACAGTGATCCATCCCAAAATGGCGATCTGAGTTCTGGATCAAATTCTAGCAGCCGTCGGACACCGAATCGGTTGCCTCCTGCTCCTCCACAGTCTAGTTCAAGATATTAGATAAGGCTACATATGATTTTAACCACAATTATGCATACTCGTCAGATGGATGCTTTCAGTTTTTTCTGCTTATAACAAGACTGCTCCACATCCTTTTTCAAGTGATTTAGTCGGAATGTTATATGTTTGTAGATAAGTATTGTTATTGCAGATATCTGAAGGTCATATGCAGTATGTGTCCAATTTTAATCCCATACTGGGTATGTGGGGTGGGGGCATTGTTGGGTGAGATAATATTGTGTCTCCCTGACTATTTTTTCCTCTTTCAGATGTAATTGTCTTGTATCCAATGTGATTACCAGCATTTATATCAATTCGCATTTAGCACGAGTGTTTTATGTTTTTCCTGGAACTTTATTAAGCACTAGATTGTTTTATATTTTCATTGTCTGTAGCTAATTTAATTGCTAAAAGATTTCAAAAAGTTGAATACACCATTTTTTTTTATTTTTTTTTACCCAAGATCGCTTAGATGAGATGTGTTTCTTCTAGTTTAACTAAGGTCCTGGATTCGAATCCAGTTTCGGGCATGCAGCAGCATTAAAACTCTTAGGGAGAGTTTGCCGCCCATTTCGAGGGATTAGTCTCTGCAGTTGCGCGCGAAGGATACTTGATTTTCGCAAAAAAAGAAAGATAAAATTTCTATTTTTGTTTTCTTAAAATGTCTTGAAATGATAAGAATGAAGAAGATGGATATTTGGGTTTAAAGATGAAAATTGGATGAGGGGGTGAGTAACTCACTTGGTTAAGCTAAATGATTAAAGAAGTTAAAGGTTCAGAGTTAACAAGGGGAAAATACTAACATACCAATTAACATACTAACATTTGTCATTAAAAAATGAAGATATGGACCTTTCATGTTACCATTAAATAGTCATATAAGTAGGCTTTAACAGAGTTAAATGAAAAAAGGCACCGGTGCAAACATTGTGGCTTAAATGACCAATTTGATATTAACAAAAACATAAAAACTAATATGGTACAATCATCAAACTTAAAGGAATCCAAGATACATTTGACCACAGTTTTATGTTGTTTTTGGTATCCTATTATGGGTTGGGGTTATCCCTTGTATCCTAATTATACAATCACCTATTCAATTTAAGAATGAAAACTACAACCAGACTTCCTAATTTTCCCTCACTTAAATCGACTACCGATCCTCGATATAAGACTATAGTAACGTCGTCTCACACATTCAGAAACCAAAAAGGTATTATTTTTTTTAATAACCAATTTTAGTATGTTAATTGTTGGTTTGTTGTTACTATTTTTCTTCTTGTCAGAACTTAATCCTTGGATCTTAAATTTCTCAACTTCTTTAATTTTTTAGCTTAAACAAGTTGAATTACTCAACCTTATAAAACCAAAATGATTGTTCTCCTTTATTATTAAAGTCTCTTGTTATTTACTAATAATCATAAGTATTTTACTAAATTGATTAAAATTGAGTTATCGTGAATTTTACGAGCTGTTTTGGAGGTAGGAAGATGGGTTTGAAATTGGATTACCTTTGGTGAAAAAGAAGATATGATATCTCTATTATTTTGCCCTTTCTCTCCTTTTATCTACTATTTTTCTTTCATCTATCTTTCTACTTTATAAAACACTCTAAAATACACTAAAGTCATCATATTCTTCCTTCACAATGCTAGTCTATCCCAATTCGAATTGGACTATGATAATTATTACTGCCATTATTAATCAAGTAGCACGAATCCTCTAAAAAAACAATTTGTTTATGAAAAACTAAGTAGCATGAGCACTGACAATTTTAAAGAACTATGGACGTAGATTCTTTCCAACGCAAATTTATTTCGCAAATTATTGGTAAAGTGAACGTAGATATCGTGTATATATATATATATATATATATATATATATAAAATATATATATATATATATAAAATAAAATAAAATCATTATTTTATTAAAAGAAACAGTCAAAAACAATATTTGATTACGAAATATAAAAAAGACCAAATACCATTTTTAGTCATTTAAGTTTGACAAGAATATTAGATTAGTCCTTTAAGTTTTAAATATGTCCTTTAAGTTGTTAATTTAATGCACCTATTTAAAATTTTTTAAGTTTTTAAGTTTCAAATAGGTCCTTAAAAGAGTAACGGTGTAATAAATTAACAACTTAAAAGATCTATTTAAAACTTAAGAACTTAGGAGATTAATATTGTATTTTTGTTAAAGGACCAAAAGAGAGGTATTTGGCCTATAAAAAATAAGAAAAGTTGAAGTATGAATGAGGCATGAATCGAATCCAAGTAAATTTGCAACGTGGCGGGGAGTGAGGGGTGATGGCAGCAGTAGCGATAGGAGTGAGGGGCTGCTGCTCATTGTCGTTTCCGTCTAATCGCAAATCTTCTTCTTCTTCTTCTTCTTCAGATTATTACAGAAGAAGTAGAAGTAAAAGTAGAAGTAGAATCAACGCTTCTTCATTGTTTTGGGGATCTTCTAAGGACAACAACAAACGGAATAACATTTCTTCTTCTTCTTCTTCTTCTTCACATCAGCAACAATTCAGCTTCAATGTTACCACCACAGAATCTGAAGAAGATAAGATTATAAATGTTTCTTTTGTATCTTCAATTTCAGATATTCCATCCTCCCAATGGGATGCATGTGCTCTTGATGCTACCGGACCAGAAAAGTTCAATCCATTTCTCTCACATGCTTTTCTATCCTCTTTAGAACTATCATCTTCTTCTGTTAAGGAAAAGGGATGGACCCCACACCACATCGTCGCTAAGGATATTATTCATAATCATATTCTCGCTGTTGTTCCTCTCTATCTCAAAACCCATTCTTATGGTGAATTCGTTTTTGATCATTCTTGGGCAAATGCTTACTCTCATTTTTATGGTTCCAATTCTTATTATCCCAAGTTACAATCCTGTGTCCCCTTCACCCCTGTCACCGGTCCAAGGATCTTACTTCGTAACACTTCTTTCAAACATCATGTTTTTGACTTCATTGTTTCTGCTATCAAGGATCTCACTGCCATGTCTCAACTTTCATCCTTCCATGTCACTTTTCCCTCTGAAAACGAGTGGCACAAATTCACTCAACAAGGTTTCCTCCCTAGGATTGGAATGCAGTATCACTGGACTAACCGCAGCTATAATAATTTTGATGACTTCTTGATGGACATGAAGCATAATAAAAGGAAAAAGATACGTCAAGAGCGCAAGAAGGTTGCAGCTCAGAACTTGATTATGAAACGCCTCCGCGGTTATGAAATAAAGGTATTTTGCATCATGTCTATACTTAATTAATATTAACTGTCGCAAATTCATATTTTACTCTATAAATTGTGCTTTTTTTTTTGTCTGTGTTGCATATCAGTAAGCTTCTGTTCAACAAATGGAGGCCAATTTATCATGTTTTCACTTTGTATCTTATTTTTAGAGATTTGCATAGGAAACGGTGAAACAAACCAAACAGGCCCTTGGGTTATGATGCATTCTATTTGCTTTCTAATTACTGACATATTTCGTTTTTGTGTTGGAAGGCAAAGCACTGGGATTCCTTCTACACCTTTTACAGGAACACAACTGATAACAAGTATGTTATTCTAATTGAACCACAATATTGTAACACAAAATTTATTTGATGATAGTAGTGTCTAAATATTTAGTATGACTACTGGTCTTTGACAGATGGGGTACTCCTCACCTGACAAGGGAATTTTTTCATGAGATGGGATCAAAAATGGGAGATCAAGTACTACTTATTGTTGCTGAAGACAATGAGGAACTAGTAGCAGGTGCCCTAAATCTTATCGGAGGAGATACTCTGTTTGGGCGCCTATGGGGGTGTCATCCACAAACTTACTATCCATTTTTGCATTTTGAAGCATGTTATTATCAGGTTCACACTTATCATTATCTTTCGCCTCAAGTATTGTTGAATTATTATATACATTTTGGCTGGGCTTTGGTTTTATGGTTAGAGAATAGTGCTATAGTTTTTCATCAGATATTTATTCCATCTAAATCATTTATGGAATAAACTTTTCAGTTTGTCTTCGTTGTGGGTGTTAGCTTATAGACGTTTGGGACATGAGCAGAACAAAATGAAGCAGATATTTGTTCTGTTCTCTTCGGTTCCACCAAGTGGCGGAACTAAAATATACCACATTTTTACCTTATGTCCCATTTTGTTCTATTTTTAATAGGGAAATATTGTTTAGTATGATAATAACATGTTTCTCATTTTAAAAGTGGCACTGAGTTTTACTATAACCCATGACCTCGTGATTTCTGTCAAAGGCCTATTTACTATTAGGGAAACATTTTATATATTTGCATTTTGGTTTGACATCACAGGCAATTGAAGCAGCGATTGAACTCAATCTTAAAACAGTAGAAGCAGGAGCTCAGGGTGAACATAAGATTGAGCGTGGATATCTTCCGGTGACAACGTATAGTTGCCATTACCTTATCGATGAAGATTTTAGGAAAGCTATAGAAGATTTTTTAGTTCGTGAATCTTCTCAGGTATGGTGCGGCGAGGATTTATATTCTGTTCATTGTCTTTCTAAGTTCACTTTGTTGTGATACTACTTGTAAATCATTTTATCAAATAGAGGCAATACTTGTAAATCATTTTATTATTTTCTAGATCTTCCTTTGTCTCTAGTGATCTGACTATCCTTAGATCTAAGGATAGTCAGATCACTGGAGGAAGAGGAAGACCTAGAAAAACTATCAAAGAAACTATTAGGAAAGATTTGGAAATTAATTAGTTGGATCGAAATATGGTGTATGATAGAACATTATGGCGTAATTTGACCCATGTAGCCGACCCCACTTAGTGGGAAAAGGCTTCTTCTTGTTGTTGTGATGGTAAAAAATACACTATGCTCACTTTGCAAGTTTGGAGGGGAGGGCTTTGGGTATAAGGAAGGAGGAAAGGCAAGTTAAAGAAAAAATAGTCTCCCAACTTGAATATGGGGTTTGTTTTTCTTCCTAACACAAAATTCCCTCAAAATGGGGAACTCAAAAATTGTATTGAAGAAGGGTTTGATAAATTCTTAAAATTTAATCTATGTTATTATAATATTATAAAAATTAAAAATATATTAACAATTAATATTCATTTATCATTCTCTACAAAATAAATCTCTCAAAAAATACAGAAGATTTCTCTATTTTTTTCCCCTGCTCTCTTCCCCCCAAAGCCCTCCCCGCAACCTCCAAACTCACAAACAGAGTCGTAGTTGGTTTTGTCTCCTGATAGGATTACTCCTTAATCATTAAAGCCAAGCAGGGAACTGTTGTATGTGAGTGTGCCAGGATGTGTTGTTTTTGTCTGTGTTAAAGGCGGGAGTCTTGGATATAGATAGTTAGACCTATATCCTAGTTATGACTATCGACTGATTACCTTAATGTAGTTTTAACTTCTCATCTAATCAGAAGGTCTCTTTTTAATTGCATTAACCAGAACAACCCTCCATTTTGCAGCACCATGAAGATAACTATATGAATGCCATTTTTATCGTCACATAAAATGTAGAGCCTCGATTAGAATTGAAGGCAAGGATGTAACCATTTGTTGGCTTAAGAACTTAAATGCTTTTAAGCACAGTAGTGCATGTTGGCATTAGATGAAATACGTTTGCATTCTTTGAATGACATTATAATTAGGCATTTTGTTCTGTCATGGTATTACCATTCATGCTACTGACTACTGTGATTCCAAAGCACTTGATAATGTGACATTTTTGCCTGTACAGGTGAAGCTTGTTATGAAACTCTTGCGTGATTCTGGTCCGTTCAAGGAAGGTGTCCTGTAGAAAGTATATACACACATTGGCAGGGTTTGAAATATGTAAATATATATGGTTTTTTAATTTCGCAATCACTGTATTTTGTTTGTTAGAAATGTATGTACAGTTGAATCAGTGGCCATTAAATAATATTTGATGCGTTGGGATATCTATGTTTGAATCCTCATTGGCTTGTTTCATTTCATCCTTTATGACAAAATTGGAGACGGAAAAGGAAGATAAAGATCATTCATGCTCTATTTGATTCCATTGTGAACGTAACTGGTACAGCTCTATTGTGATAATTATTAGGTCATAGGCGGAGCGTGCATATTGGGTAAGGATCTTCTCAAGTTTTTTCCTCTCAAGTTTGTCATGTGTTCAATCTCACAGTTAAATAGAAAAGATGAGATGGATTTTTAATATAAACAATGAGAGTAAACAAGTTCAATGGTAAGATTACACATAAGAAACATGAGAGAGAGAGAGAGAGAAAAAAAAAACTTGAGAAAATCCATTCTGATACATATTTTATTTTTTGAAAAAAGTAAAAAGGTTTAATAAAAATCTAAACCCAGCACAAAAAAATGCAGGGAGAAGATAAGAAGAAGAAAATACAAGCAAGCTGTAAAATACAACAGCAAAACTAATCACTATAACTTCCCCAAAACAAAAGCAAAGACCTCAAACACGGAATACATGAGATGGGCATCCATCTTTGAAGCACTAAAAAGCAAATGATAAATGAATTACCAAGACACCCTACCATAAATCTAAAAGTAATAAATATGATGATTAGCCTGACTCACACACACACACACGTGAGACTTCAAACGGAGAGAGAAGCACCATTGTCTGCGGGAGTAAGATTGAGAATCATGGTAGCTGCCTTGAAAGCCCTGATGAATGAGATTGATTAGTTAAGTTGAAGAAGAAGAAGAAGAAGAAGAAATGTGAATGAAAGAATAGTAACAAACCATGATTGAGGGGATTGATAAAGAGAAGCGGAAGCACCAAAGCAAGAAGCAAGCATGTCAGTGTTGATAACACCAGGATTGAGTGCGACAACAGCCATTCCTTGTGGTAACTCTTTAGCTACAGACTTTGTGAGTCCTTCAATAGCCCATTTGGATGCACAGTAAGGAGCAACAAGTGCTGCACCTGATCTTCCCCAACCAGAAGACAAGTTAACTATGATTCCTTCTCCTCCTCCTCCTCCTCCTTGTTGATTGAGCATTAAAGGGATGAAATGTCTCAACACATTGGCAGTTCCTTTCAAGTTTGTATCCATAACCAAATCAAACTCTTCGGAAGGAACTTCCCACATCTTGTTGTTCTTGTTAATGGTACCTGCGCTGTTGACGATAACATCAGGTGGACCTCCCTTCATCTCCATAACAGTGCGAGCCATCTGTTGAACGCTTTCGTTGGAGATGACGTCGACGTTGAGGAAGAGATGATTGTGATTGTTGGGAAGTAAAAGAGATTGAAGGGAATCGAGCTTATCCTGAGCACGAGAACAACCTATAATGGTATGACCGCGATTCGCCAATTCAATAGCAAGAGCCCTACCAATTCCTTTGCTAACACCAGTAATCAACACACTTCGATTTCCCATTCCGACTCTTTTCTAACTAAACCCTACACAATCAAAATGGATGATTGCTGTTCCCCTCTATTTATATTTGTGTCAAAAATTGTGTCTATTTATCATTTCTCCATTTTTAATCTTTTCTTTTTTTTTTTTTTGGTCAAGGAAAGAATCCTTTTGTATTAGTATATTTTGAATATTCTATTTTTAACTTCTATATATTTTTTATTAGGTTATATGTTTTTTTTTATCCTTCTAATATACGAGCGAGTTTATGTCAATTTTTTTTCTTCTCAATTTTTACACTTATCTACTCCTTTAAATATCAATTATACCCATAATTTCATGGTTTTTACACACTTTTGCTTATATATATACATATATTCCAAAACACAACATAATCATATTTTAATCACGAATTCAACATGAAAACATCACAATTCAGAAACGAAAAATCAAACATATAATTACAGCAACATAAAAGAACACAAATTTAACAAAGAATCATTAAAAGAATTAAGGAAACACAGGAGGTTAAGGACTCCTCGCTACCCACATGAATATACCTTTAGATTGAATAAAACTCCTCATTTACCTTGATGTTTTGCAGAATTAATGAATCCTACTGCTAAATTTCTCCCTAAGCTTTCTCTTTATGCCTCATTTGCCTCCAAACCATAGTTTTTTTTCTTGCTCTTTCTACTTTCTTTCTTTCTTTTGTAATCCTAAACTATTTTCTTTCTTTATGTCCTTCTCTATTTATTTATAAACACTATTTGAGTTTAATTTTCTCACATAATCTTTAGACAAACTTACTACCTGCACCCCTAGATTGGTTACTATTCTCCTTGTAACTACACAACCTTGATGTTTACACCTCTCTATGTCCAAATCACTAAAACACTACACGACTTACTACTTATACCCGTCTTCTACCCAGTTTTACTAATGCACCTCAGTTTGCACTCTACTTCCTTACTCTTGCCAAAAGCGCTATTTTTCTTCTTAAAAATTATTTTCTCCCATTTTTTTAACCAAACTAGTTAACCCATCTACTTCATCATTACCTATAACCCAATAACTGTGAATAATTTAATTAATAATATCAACAATCAATACTAATAATATTGATAATACTAATATTATCCAATAAGAATATTAATAAACTAATATTTAAAATCGGGGTGTTACATTACTTGTGCGGATAGACTATGAGTTTGAACAAAAGCTCCAATTTAGAGTTCACACACAAAAATGGTGGAAGAAGACTTAGTGTTTGTTTGGTTTGACTTTTAGAAAGCAAAAAGTGCTTCTAGTCTTCCTCCACCCTAAAAATTTGGGTTTTCCATCATGTTTGGTTTGCCTTCTCAAAATGCTCCTGTCCTTGAAAAACACTTCTCCTTAAAGCTAAAATTTCTAGCTTTTAAGTCGGCTAGAATCAAATTTACATCAAACTATCATTAATTTCCTTCGATTATGATGTAATTATTATCAATTTCTACCACCCTTTCTCCAATGGTACCTTTTTTTTTGCCTGGAAACCTCTTTAATTTACTTCACTGCTCACCTTTCTCCAACTAGAACTCAACCTCTTTTCCATTAAACAACCATGTACTTTTTATGTTGTTGATTCTCAAATGCATGTATATGAGATTTTTTTTGGGAAAGTAAAGTGTAAATTAAATATACGGCTCGTTTGTTACAATCTTAAAGATTAAAAAAACTAACATTCAATAATTTAAATATTATTTTGTAGAGATTTTATTAAAAAACATAATTAATTTTATGTTTGTTTATCATACGTAATAACAACCACTTCTTAACAAGACAATTTAGTTTATTTAGATACAACTATATAAAATGGATTTTTTGTTACAAAATTACATTTATCTTTTGATACTTATTTGCTTCCCCCTCTAAAAAAAAATATTTTTTGAAAAGTTAGTCTTAACATCTTTTCATTTGAAGTTGTATTTATATTTTTTTTCTAGATTCTCATTAAAAAAAAACTATAACTATTATTTTTAAAAAGTTATAACGAACTCTCATATGACCCATTTGTTATGGATTAAAATAAAAATGATATTGACATTTGATAATTTAGAGATTCAATTAAAAAAATCAGAAGTATAATTTGTGTTTGTTTATAATTATAAATCAAAATTATTAAAAAAAATAACTAATCATTCAGAGTGTCTTGTGACGGTACATCAACCATTATCATGTCTATCTCCAGCCTTACTAGATGATGCTACGGGAGTGTCCTTTATTAGGACGTAGTTTTTCTTTGCTTCTTTTTCTTTTGTTTTTTTTTTCTTTTCTCTTCTAACCAAAAAAAAGATACAATTACATATAATAGGTTTTTTTATTTTTACAAAATTACTCCAATCTTTTGCCAATTATTTTATCTCTTCATTAAATATAATTTTTCTGTTACAAAAGACAAAAATAAATAAAAATAACTTGAGATGTCAAATAATTAAAATGTGACATAATTGAGTTTTTTTTTTGTAGGTTTCATAATTAGAGAAGGAGAAGAGAAAGATTAGTAGCTCATGGTCCTTAAAAAAAAAAATTAGTGGACTGACGTGATGGCCAAAATTAAAGTCATAAAAAATACAAAATGAAAAATGAATTGGCTTCGCCCGGGTTCGAACCGGAGACCTTCAGTGTGTTAGACTGACGTGATAACCAACTACACCACGAAACCATGTGATGTTGTTTGTGATTGCAAAACGAATATATTGGTAAGAAGAGTGTGGTCGTGCATTTTGTTTGTTTTCTTTCCTTGAATAAAAGATGCGCCTTGGGGCTTTGGGGATTTCAATTCATTTGAAACGCAAGCGAGAAAGAATGATACTCCGTACTCCTCCGCCACCGAAGAGGCCACGTTCCGGCGACGGCGACGCACAGCTCGTTATCTATGAGGATCCGGCGCCAGCGGTGGAGGAACCCTCCGAGCACATGCTATGCACATATCAGTGTCGCCAAATGGTTTGTTTGTTTTCTCATTCTTCAATTAACCTTACAATAATGTCTCTATCAATCATCTTATTATTATTATTATTATTCGAACGCAGGTTAAATCTGATTTTCTAGATGCCTTAAGTAAAGCAGAAAATCAAGTTCGTGATTATCAATCTCAATTCCAGATACTCAATCATAATTTCCAAAAACTCGGTACTTATATTAATATCATCAATTACTACTTTTCAATTTCATTTCACCACTTTATTTATTTATCATCAACTTTGATTTGACAGACACTGAGAGGAATAAATCTGTGGAGCAATTGTTATACACTGAACAAGAACTCGCTGCTTCTAAAGGCCGTGAAAAGGCACTCCAGGATCAACTTTTGAAGGAGGTTACTGATTCTCAAGATCGACTCAGAAAATATATTCAATTAAACACTGAACTCCATGCTAAGCTCCAAAATGAGACAAACCTTCGCATACAAGCCGAGTCTCATGCTGCTTCCGCCCAAGAGAAAGCAACATCTTTAGAAGGGAAGCTAGGCCATCTTTCAGAGACCATAGAGAGGGAAAAAAAGAGACTTCACGATGATCATTCACAACTCAAAAAGGACTCCAAGTTTTCTATTTCTAGAATCACTGCAAATGTAACTTGCCAATGTTCAGACTAATGCTCGTTCATATCTATCGATCATTCTTTAACTTGTATATTTTTCTTGTCGAAGCTTGAACAAATGGAATGCAGAGCTAATAATGCCGAGAGAGAAGCAGAGCTGCTTAAAGAGCAACTGGACCATCTTAAGGACCAATTCAATGAGGTTTGCAATGTTCAATTTGATTTGCTTGATTCGTGTCACTTTCATGTTCCCTTTTCTAGTGGGTTACATATGTTTGCTTTACATCATGATTCCTATTTCCAGTGTTTGCACCAGAAGACTGAAGCTGAAAAGAAACTAGCAACTTTTTCATCCCAGGAAGTTTCTTCTACAGGGAGTGATGTTTTGGTTAAACAATTGCAACAGGAGCTTCAACACTATGTAAGTTTGCTTTGTCTTTTATCTTGGGTCTCAGTGCCTCTTGCTGTTTTGATTGCTTGTGTAAGGTTGCATACATTAATGATTTGATGTGTACACCAATTTCAGCTGTAATTCAAGTGACATGATCATAAATGGAGAGGACTAACTTTATTATATTATTTTTATTTTGTGATAGGCACGTTACTGTTTTATTGAATGGTCTGGATATACAGGATGAGGTTTGGGCAGGCTTGGCTCCTGAATCGTGTCTTTTTATTTTCTTAAATCTTTTGGGATTTTTTTGGATTAGTGCCAAAATATACGACTGTGTTTTTCTTCACATTTTATTGTCTATTTTTTATTTAAAATTTAGTAAATATAATTAAATTTGACACCCGATATTTGGAATACCATAAATATTCCGTTGATTTTTTTCACTTTATCAAAATGTTTTTCTTCTTTTTCTTTTTCTTTTAGGGGTGTGCTTTCATATTATTCCCCTTGTTTGTATCCTTCTCTTTGCTGGTGTTTTGACAAGTTTATAACACGCTGTTGTTTAGAACGAGCACGTTTTACCAAAGTATTGTCGTGAAGGAGCTTGATATCAATTGGGCTGGTCTGTTTACTTGGTATTTTTCAAAAACTACATGCTTGGGATATAAGTTAAATTCATCCATGGACCTAGAGATAAAATAGGCCTGAACATTGCATCTATTATATCCATAGCCATGTTGTGATGGAGTTCGGTATAAATTGGGCTGATGTGTTTACTTAGCATGTTTCTATTATTGAGTTTTGGCTAAACGTTAAATTCACTTTTGGACTTGGAAACACATTTTCTACGAGTGCTGCATCTAGTACAAACCAAAAAACCCGAGGAAATATCAGCACCATCAAGCTTCTGTTCATGCATAATATGTGAAGGGTGTGTGTTGAGTCTCATATTAGATTGTGTTATGGCTTGAATAGCAATTATTTGTTTAGGGCAACCTCCCACCGTCCAAGTCAATTTTGTAGGATTAAATTAGGCTAACTTTCATTTTTTTTAGGGGAGGGTTGTCAATACATGGACTTCGTTTTAACTTTGAATTATAAATACCATATTGATTCATTTCTCACATCTTTTGTGCACTATGAAATTACCAGATGCATTCTCACCATAAACTTTTTTTGTACCTGTGGTAATCTGAGTAATGTATCCAGTTAACTTTGCAATTTTAGGAATCTGAAGTAAGGGAAGCACGAAAACTAAGATCAAATCATGAGAACATTGAGCTTTTGAAGGAGAAACTACTGGAGGAAAAGAGCCGCCGGGAAAGGGCACAATCTGAGCTATCTAAACTACAGGATGTCCAGTCAAATATGAAAAAGTTAGAGGATCAAATATCATCATGGAGATTGATGATTAAAGACATACCTGGCATCTCATGTTTTGAGGACATGCCTGCTAAATTTGCAGCTTTACAGAAGTACGTTAGTAGCTAATTGAAGTTTTGTTTGCTTCACTGTTTTAATAGATTTGAGCTGTTGAAGCCATTGTGTGGAGTAATAACATTGGAATATTCTTTCCGGGTGATCTTTTTGTTTATGAGTACCTTGAGTTCATATATTTGAGAAAAGTTCCTACTGGTCTCCTAGTTATACTTTTTTTCTCTCCAATGTTCCATGTGACTTGACAATACCTTTTCCTTTTACGGGTTTATAAATGGCACTAATTAAACGTATCGATAGAGAAACTAACTTTTGCATTTTTTATCCATTCATGTACATGCTATCGTCCATTTCTGTTAATATATATCTGTATATGTAAACGATGCACAATATTCTGGATATGTGTACGGCCTAGTATCTTTTCACATTGAGATGGCTTTTTTGTGGGGTTTTTGGGTGTAGCAGAAATATTGAGATTGTTTTTCATATTGAGAGCTGCCTTACATGGTCAGTAAACACATGTCTTTAAATCTTGATATCTTCTATAAATGCAGAGAGGTAATTTACAGTACACAGAAGGAGGGTGAAGGAACTGCTCGCTTGAAACAACTGGAGGTGGCTTTGGATGCTGCTGAGATTGGTAAACAAAATGCTGAAACTGAAGCTGTGTTGGCTAAAGAGAAAGCAGAAGTATTAAAATCAGAGATTAAACGGATTGAATTAACGGTCAGTGTTTGATCAGAAGTTGGTTTTGTACTAATAATAAGTTGACACTTGACTTGTTCTTTACATGCTTTATCTGTTGCATTATTCCATTGCCATCTATGAAATCTTGGATTTATTATCTGCTATTCTGGATATCCAGGCTAGTGTAGAACATTCGTTTAGAGGACCGATGAAGCAATACTCATAAAGACATCTTGTTATGGATTAATCTTTGGCTATTAGTTAATGATGTTCAATGATCTGGAGCCCCTCAAATAAAGTAGGACTCAGAAGTTATATAGTTAGGTTTAAGGTAGGAAGGAGTTTGACAGTTGGTGAATTTAAGATATATCACGAAAGGGATTTAGATGCTGGTGGAGGAGATGGCATAAATGTCATGCCTAGAGTGGACTTGCATCACACAATTCCAAGGAAATACCCTGTGGCATCTTTAAAATTTCTTCTCTGTTGATATTTGTCAACTCAGAATGTGACAAGATGCATGTATATTTTCGTTGCAACTCACACCAGCAAATATCTGAATTACTAAAGCAAACATGTTGAGTGATACACTGATTTCATGCAGCCTTGATCTTTAAGTACAACATATATTGATTGTTTACAAAGATTTATTCATACTAATAGGGGTAATTGATGTTGTTGGAAAGTATCTCCTATTTAGGGATACTATATATGTATTCTGATGTAGTATCTCCTTCATAATGAGATGGAAGTTTTATCAGTAATTTTCTGATATTACTAACTTAGTGATTGGAAACCTCGTAATATAATTGATTTTTGTCAAGGTTATTCCTAAGCAATTCAGTGAACACTTTTCGCATCTCAACTGATGCAAAAATAGCTTTTACAAACACAGCTTTTGTAAACTCATCATGCTTATGAAAATGAAGCATTTAGATATCAGTTTATGATTTGGCGGCTTTTATATCAAACTTAAATGTGTAAACTTGAGATGATAAGCATCCAAATCTCCAACTTAAACGGTTTTACCCTGAAAACACCATTTATTGCTGTCAATTTTTTTTCCTTTCTGCTTTGCTGAAGCTTTAGGTTTATGAACTTTTGAAACTTTGCATTTTATGCTACATGCTAGCCTGCTTGATGTTTCCCCGTTGAATATTGTACAAGACAACCATACTTGATACATAAGTGTGAAAATATCACTTTGATTTAATTGAAAGTTTTGTTAATTCATTTAAACTTCTTTCTAGTTTCTCAAAATCTCAGATTATTTCGTGCAAGTGAAAGTATCGCTTTGATTATCTTGTCATGCTTCTGGTGTATTTTGAAAAGGTTGAATGCTACTGGGACAGCAACTGCATGCTGTGATAATAGTGATTGTGTAGTGTTTTGCTCTGAAATATGTAGTCATTTGTTTGCTGTTAGTTTCAGTTATGTGCTTTCAGTCACATGCTTATTGTTTTGCAGCTAGCAGTTGTCACAGAGGAAAGAAACAAATTAAGAATTCTTGCCAATTTGAAGAATGGTGAAGCTGGAGATGAATCAAGTAGTGCTAATTCCTTTCAGGTTGTATTTCCCTCTATTTGTCACCATTTAACTTATTAATTTATCATGTGATATCTAAATATTTCTTGCTTGTTTTTTCGTTGGTCCATTCAGGAACTTGAATCATCTCTTATGAAGAAAGATGAATATATTAAAGAACTAGAAAGCACCTTAAACGAGCTGAGAGTGGTTAATAATCGCCAACATGAGGAAATTAAGATACTCAACGAAAAATTGCACAATGAAGCAAGAAGAATAAAGTCACTGGAGAGGGAGAGTGACCGGCTCCGTTCAGAGATATCATTATTAGAGGCAAAGGTTGGTGCTGGGTAATTTTTTTTCAGAAACTTATGGATATTATGTAGCTATTTATTTCTATTGCATCTCATTTCATAAACTAAAGTCCCTTCTTTTTCTTCATACGCATGTCTCCAATACATACATACAAACAGTTTGAGAAATGCTAGCAACGCACATTTTAACACATTCTTTATGATTGGTTCAATTTTCTAAAAAGTCAATTAAGTTGGCTCATAAATTGACCACTCTCTAAAAATGTTTTTAAGCAATATCAATCACAGTTTGTGTTTCTAGCATTCCTCAGATGCTTTTCCTTGATCCATCAATGAAGAATGATGTAAATAATTCACTCATTTCAATTTAGGTGGGCTAATTTAGCTTCTTCTTCTTCAAAAAAAAAAAAATAGAGGCGGTGGTTAAGGAAAGTGATGGGAACAAAAGTCCGGGGCCGGATGGTTTTAATTTTGCTTTTGTTAAAGAATTATGGTACTTGTTGAAGGATGAGGTGAGGATAATGTTCGATCAATTTCACGCGAATGAGGTGATTTCAAAATGTTTGTTGGCTTATTTTGTGGCTTTGATCCCAAAGGTGTCATCTCCAATGTCGTTGAAGGAGTTCCGTCCAATATCTTTGTTAGGAAGTTTATATAAGCTTCTTTCAAAGGTGTTGGCTAGAAGGTTGGCCGGAGTTACGAACTCTATTATTTTTAAGTCTCAATCGGCGTTTCTTAAAGGGTGTAATTTGGTGGATGGAGTTTTGGTAGTTAATGAAATTGTGGATTTTGCAAAGAGAGCCAAGAGTGAATGTATGATATTGAAGGTGGACTTTGAAAAGGCTTATGACTCGGTGGATTGGGGTTGTTTGGAGTATATGATGTTGAGAGTGGGGTTGGATACAAAGTGGGTGGCTTGGATGAAGGCGTGTTTGTGTGGAGGGAGTATGTCGGTGCTTGTTAATGGTAGCCCCACGGAGGAAATAAATATTCAAAAAGGTCTTAAACAAGGGGATCCGTTGGCACCTTTCTTGTTTTTATTGGTGGCGGAAGGTTTTAGTGGTTTAATGAGGAATGCGGTAAGGCGAAATTTGTTTGAAGGTTTCGGTTTTAGGACAGATGGGTTGGTGATATCACACCTTCAATATGCGGATGATACCCTTTGTATAGGGAAGGCTACGGTAGGTAATCTTTGGATTTTAAAGGCTTTGTTAAGAGGTTTTGAAATGGCGTCGGGGTTGAAAGTCAACTATTTTAAAAGTGGTTTGATTGGAATCAATGTGTCGAGGAGCTTCATGGATATGGCGTGTAACTTTTTGAATTGTAGTGAAACGAACCTTCCGTTCAAATATCTGGGGCTTCCGATTGGAGCTAATCCAAAAAGTTTCAATACTTGGGAACCACTTTTGGAGCATGTGAGTAAAAGGTTGAATTCATGGGGTAATAAGTTTATTAGTCTTGGTGGTAGAATTGTCCTCCTTAATTCGGTGTTGAATGCGATTCCAATTTTCTATCTTTCTTTTATGAAAATGCCGTTTAAGGTGTGGAAGATGTTGGTTCGAATTCAAAGGGAGTTCCTTTGGGGAAGAGTGGCAGGAGAGAGGAAGATTAATTGGGTGAAGTGGAAGTCGATTTGTCAACCAAAGGAGAAGGGTGGGCTAGGAGTTAGAGATATTAGGGTGGTGAACTTAAGTTTATTAGCTAAGTGGAGATGGAGGCTATTACAAGGGGGCAATGCTTTATGGATGGAAGTGCTTCAAGAAGAATATGGCCCTTTAGTTAGAGGGAAGTTGGAACGGGATGGCTTAGGATGGCCCCGGTATGCATCAAGGTAGTGGAAGGATATAGTGACGGTTGATGATGGAGGTGGACTAAATTGGTTCAATGACGAGGTTGTGAGAAAGGTTGGTGTTGGGAGCAGTACAAGCTTTTGGAATATAGCGTGGAGGGGTGAGATGTTATTTCGTATCAAATATCCAAGACTTTTTGCAATCTCTGATAAAAAAGAAGCAAATGTGGCGGAGATGTGGGTGGATTCCGGGGAGGATAAGGAATGGAGATTCTTGTGGAGACGTCGTTTATTTGTTTGGGAAGAAGACCTCTTGAACAATATGATGATGGAGTTGGAAGGGCATGTTTGGGTTTGGGGTCGTGGGGATGATGAGTGGCGTTGGAAGTTAGAGGAGGAGGGGGTTTTTACGGTTCGATCCATGTATAGGAAATTGGAAGGTTTGGTGATTTCGGTTGAGGGTTGGGGGGAGGATGAGAAAAGGGTGTTTGGCCAAGTTTGGAAGAGTCCTGCTCCTTCAAAAGTGATAGCGTTTTTGTGGAAATTACTTCTCAACCGCATTCCGACCCGAATAAATCTTGCTCGGAGGAATGTCCTTCCGATTAATGCCTCTCGAAATTGTGTGTTGTGTGATGCGGAGGAGGAAACGGATAGGCATTTATTCATGCATTGCAATGTGGCGCGTAATGTGTGGTTAGGGGTGCTAATGTGGTTACAAAGGGAGATGATAATGCCGCCAAATTTGTTTAACCATTGGGAGTATTGGAATAGTATGTCGAGGAATAAAAAGGAAACAAAGGGGATGAGACTCATTTGGCATTCAACGATTTGGGTCTTATGGAAAGCTAGAAACAATTGTATTTTCAACAATGGAGTAATTTCGGCGCCGGAGCTAGTGGATGAAGTTAAGGTTTTGTCGTGGAGGTGGGGGTTAACTCGGCTAACTATTCCGACTTGTTTGTTTTATGAATGGTGTTGGAACCCAAGATATTGTCTTTGTAGTTAATGGGTGGGGCTGCTTTAATGTGTACAGGTGCCTACTGCTGTATCTTTCCTCATTGGAGTGGTGGTTCGGCTGTTGAATATATGTGCAGCGGTTCTGTTTGTGTGGAGGGAGCTGCTGACTATTAGACCGAAAGCACACCTGCTATAGAGGTTTTTGGTTAGTTAGTTTGGCTGTTATAGCAAGCTTAGGCTAGTTGGTTTCCTCTTGTATTGGCTGTTTTCTGTTTTGGCAGGGGTGTGATGGGGTGTAGGCACACCTTTCTTTTTATAGGTGGGTTTGGCTTGACCTTTGGGTTTGGGTTGGCCTCTAGGTGTTCCCCGCCTTTTCGGCGCCTTTGTAATTTTTTGGTTGCGAGTGTTGGTAGTTCTTTTACCTTCCTCTGCTAATAATATTTGCTGATTCAAAAAAAAAAAAAAAACTCATTAAACAACCTAGGGTTACATTGTTTTGTAGCTTGCAGCCTCTATTGAACATCTATTTTTTTTTTTTTTCATTTACCAACAGTTTTCTTAAAACAGTAAAAAACTAATACGTCGTAGACTACAATGAATATTTTATAATATTAAATCGTCTATATTTCTTATGTCTGTATTATCTGTTCGTTCACCCAAGCTGTCCAGTTTTTGGTTTTCATTTCAGTTTGATTGTTGACACATTGTTTTTCCTTCTACAGTTGGGTCATGGCGATTTTTCTGCTGCTAATACAAAAGTTCTGCGGATGGTGAATACACTTACCGTAGATAATGAAGCCAAACAAACCATAGAAGTGCTGCAAAATGAACTGCAGAAAACAAAAGAGAAATTAAAAGCTGTTGAAGAATTGAAGAGTCAATCAGGTAAGAAACCTTGAAAAGTTGTAGTTACGTGGATTTTAGGGTCAAAATGTTATGATTCAAAAACAGTCAATAATACAAGCATAAGTAGTTGGCAAAAAAGAGTAGTCTGAATGTTTTGTTTAGTATCTGCTTATCATGTTTGGATTGCTTGGTTTACATTAAAGCTTTGATAAACCTTCCAAGGAAACTAATGTTAGTATACAGGAGGTATGCCAAGAGGGTTCCTGTGAAACAGCTAAAAATAAAAAGCAGAGAAAAATCAACCGAAGTACACAAATGAAATATGCTTTCTTGTTTATTATAATAATATTAGTCTGACCTCTCTCTTAACATCTCACTGGTTTAATAAAATATTTTCAAAATACAGAAGGCATGAAAAATAAAAAGCAGAAAAAAAATCAACCTAAGTACACAAATGAAATATGCTTTCTTGTTTATTATAATAATATTGTTAATATTAGTCTGACCTCTGTCTTAACATCACTGGTTTAATAAAATATTTTCAAAATACAGAAGGCTTGTATGTGTTAAGGCCTCGAGGCCGGAAAGCTGAATAATGATGTTATGAACTACTCAGTAATAATGTTATAAAACGTATCCGTTGCCTGATCACTTGAACTGTTTAGGAGAAACTGGAAAGCTGGTAGAGAGCTACATATCGGATAAGATATTGCAACTGAAAGAACAAATTGCAACACTAGAGAAGCGAGAAGAGAGGTGAGTATATAAGTTGCTGCTTTTGGTACGTTATGTGTTTGTTGTTATCAAGATGATTTTTGAATAACAGAAATGCTGAAACTTCAACAGATACAAGACCGTGTTTGCAGACAGAATTTCAGTTTTCCGGAGGGCATGCTGTGAGATTTTTGGTTACAAGGTTGGCATTTACTGATGTTTTTTACCGCAATCTTTTTATTACTATCTTTCAATATAAAATGGAGTGTTTTACACCAAATGGTGTTTTATTTTATATTTTGGAAGATCACACACTTTGCTTTGAAAATATTGTAGCATCCTGGTAATAATGATGTAATTTTGAATGTGGAAACCATTATTCTGGGTTTATTTTTAATCACTAAGTTTTCAAATAATAATGAAGCATGCTTCTGTTGGAAGTGGTTTCTATAACACAGGTCATGTTGAGTTTGGAAATTTTACTGACAGAAGTTAGGGAAATAAAATTCACATCAAACTTTTATCTGTCATTTTCTCTCTTAAGAAATTGTCTCTTTAGCATTTTCTGATAAGTTCTTTCCAAATTGGAAAAGCTGACAACCGATTGTCTTTTTGCTCACACTTTGAATGCTTACATGGTTGTCCATAACTATATTTGGCAGATTGTGATGGATGAACACCAGCGATCAAATGGAATCCCAGTGACACGATTTACTCTGCAATCAATTTATGCACAAAGTGATGATGAAAAACTTGAATTTGAATATGAATCAGGGAATACCAACATTTTGGTAAGATGTTGAATTTTATATTATATTATATTTAAGGGTTAAAAATGTTGAATTTTGTAGGGACTAACACCCGCTTTTATAAAATGTAGGGACTAAAAATGACCAAAAAAATTATAGGGACTAAACTTGAAATATCTGTAACTTTATAGACTAAAAATATATTTAACCCTATATTTAATATTTAGATATGAGAGGGGAATGGTGACTTTACTTTGTTCAATTACACCGGTAAAATTTAGTTTGGTTAATCTTCAAGATTAAATGGTGATTTATAGGGACTAAACTAGAAAGATCCGTAATTTTATAGACTAAAAACATATTTAACACTATATTTAATATATAATATGAGAGGGGGAAAGGTGACTTTACTTTGTTCAATTATACACCGATAAAATTTAGTTTTTTTTAATCTTCAAGATTAAATGGCGATTTTCTTTTAGATAGGAATACAGGCTTGCAGATAATCAGGAAAAGAAAATCAGGAACTAAGTTCTTAAATTATTTTCTGCTTTTCACAAAGATGGCATGAAAAGTTGCTGAAATTTTTGTTTTTATTTTCATAACAGGTAAATCATTACACATCTCAGCCTGAGGTATCTCGTCAGGTAAGGAAGCCATAATATTGCAATATTTTTCAATATAATATATATAATAAATACTTGAGTTGAGATCTTAAACTCTTAATTTTCTGATCCCCAGCACAAAAAAGCGAAGGGGGCTTAGCAGGAAAAACTTCCTTGTAGTGGAAAATATTGTTTTTTAGCAGCAAATATTCTCAACTGAAAATGTTTGTTGTGCATCATAGAAAAGGAGAATATAGTTTTAATAATTTATTAATCATATTAATTCTCATAATTAAATAAAAAGCTTATAGTCATCAATACAATTGTTTTGCACATAATTATTTATTTAATATTTTGTATTAATTATGGATTATTTTTTTAATATTTAGTGTTCAAAAGTTTGTTTTATAGAGATGTTTTAGAAGTTGATTTTTTTATAGAATATCTTCTTATATGCACTATTTTCACCTCTTCTGAATTCTGATATTTCTTCTATTGTTGAAAAGATTTGTGATTCAAGAGTTTGTTTGAGTCACAACTTCCGGAGGGCTCCATTACTGATGTTTTAAATGTTGAATTATATAGAATATATGTTATCATCTCAAGAGATATCGACTTTTATACACCAAAAACCTTTAGGGTGTGTTTGGATGGAGAGTATAGGAGGGGAGGACTAACTTTTCTTTTTTAAGTTACGGACACTATAGAATATTTGTTTAAATCAATTAAGTGTGATTGAACTATTATATGATCATTAATCGTGATGTTCTTTCATTTATTTTTTTAAATATCAAATATATATCAAAATATAGACTAGTTCTCCTAAACCTTCCTCCCAAATATAGACCCTTAGGCTTAGGCTTTGTTTGCGAGTCTGGAGGTGAAGAAGGGAGGGGAGGACTTTGAAATAAGGAATGAGAAAGTGGAAGAAATAGAGGAAAATGGAAGGGGAGAGTTTTGGGGGGTTAATTTTTCTTCTTAATACATGAAAAAAGGAATGAGCAAGTGGAAAAAATAGAGGAAAATAGAAGGGGAGGGCTTTGGGGGGTTAATTTTTCTTCATAATACAAAACTCTTCTCGTTTGGGGAACTAAAAAATTGTATTGGAGGAGGATTTTGGGAGGTTTTAGAGAGTTTATATGAATTCTTTAAATTTAATTTATGTTAGTTATAATATTCTTAAAATTAAAAATATAGTAATTATAAACATTAATTTATTATTCTCTAAAAAATTACTCTTTCAAAAAATGTGAAAGATTTCTCCATTTTCCCCGATATTTTCCAACCCCCAAAGTTCTCCCTTCCCCTTCCCTTCCCTTCAAACTCCCAAACAAAGGCTTAGTAGTGAAACCTCCATTTCTCAATCCCTACTAGTAAAAAACAGAACAAGTGTGTACATGGAAAGAGAAGTGTGTATCATGCATATAATTCTTACATAGTTAGATATTCATGTTTCTTTTACTGAGTTGTACTTGTGATTGTACATTCCCAGGTTGAGATATTCGTTCGGAAAATGAATTCAATTCCTGCTTTTACTGCCAACATAACAGTGGAGTCTTTCAATCGAAGAACCTTGTCTTAAATTTATCGGACTTGTCTTTGACTAGAGTTTAAGGAATGATGTTTCTTGAGGTAACTATCAGTTATGCCGCATATATATATATCTTCCGGGCAACTAGTTAGTCAGCTACGACTGGACACACTTTTGCAGCATTCTCACGTCGGATAGATGGTGTGGACTTGAAAACCATCACATTTTTACTTTTAAACATAGTGTTCCAGAGGGTGGAGTTTTGAACTTACAAAATTATGTGTAAATCGCTGTCAAACCTATAACATCTTGAGTAAAGAAAACCTGTAACATGTTTCATCCTTTCAAAAGAAAGAAAAAACATCTAGTTTCATCTTTTGGTTGCTGACAACATGTGGCTTTTCTGTTTAGGTGTTTGTTTGTTATGCTTTTTGAGCTCAAAATTACACTAAATGTCTAAATAAATTTTACACTAATATTCGGTCATGCTTATAGTATTTAAATATTTCTTTTTAAAATATGTTTAAACTAATAATATTGGAAAATATGATTTAGTGTTTATGTTTTTGGTGCGCGTGCAACTGCGGAGACTAATCCCTTGAACTTTGTGGGACCCAAATGGATGACAAACTCTTTCCAAGAGTTTTGACGTTGTTGCATGCCCAAGGCTGGATTTAAACCTATGACTTTGGTTAAGCAAGAAGAGACACGTGACATCTCATCTAAACGCTCTTTGGTGATTTAATGTTTATATAAAATTTATTCTTTGCACTATTTGTTCATAATGATTAAATTTGTGTATCATGAATATTTCTTTGGGTCATAAATCATAATGCACGGAATAGGAATCGGTACCCAATTTTCCTATTCTTCTATTGAAAAAAAAATATCTACAAATTGTTTTTCATCAATTTTGTTTCTCATTTAGGAAAATCTATATTATTTTTTTAATTAAAGGAAAAATATATATTTTGTAATCAAGTAAGGAATGCACGGGTGAAAATATGTTCTTTACACACCTTGACACAATATGTTCTTTACACACCTTGACACAAATTTGACGTGGATATTGATTGTAAAAGTCAAATTGACACAAGTTTTGCTGAAATAAGTTTCCCAGAAATACGGGATTAGATTGTAAATTATGAATTATGTCATACGAGGAATTAAATTAAAAACCATTGTAGTAGTCGTACGGAAAAAATAGAAGACAAGGGCTTCATGAGATATATCAAAATATAACATTTTCAATAGCATTTATTCTCTTATTTCATTTTATTGAGAAAAATTTTTCGTGAAATGCTTTTTGTTACAAAACTTTGCTAAGTCACAAAAAGGGAGGGTCCCCTTACTATGGAGGCTAGAATCCTCTCCATTTATAATAATTTCCATTTCTTCCTTTTACAAATAGAAGGAAACAAAAAAAATAAAAAGAATTATAAAATAATTAATAGTGGTGAGACTCATTTAATGGTAGAATCTATTATAATTTTGATTGTCTAAATGATATTTTCCTTTTATTTTTTAATAAATAAAAAGGATCTTAACTTTTAATATGTACCTCTCCAATTTAACAGCTACAACCGGTTTCAATTGTCTCTTTTTTTATTGCGCGCTGTCATCTGACTTTTTCTCTAGTAGTATAGGTGTTTTCATTGTTGTTCAAATACATTTTCCACCTAATTTAGCTGTATCATTTGTCTTTACACTTTATTCAATAAGATATTTCAATTTTCTAGTCTTTTTACTACTAACAAATTCTTGTTCGTTGATTTCGGCTGAAAACTTTGCAAATGAAATTTGGTAAAGACTCACAAATGTTGTTAAAAAAAAAAACTCATAAAAGTGATTTAGGACCTTTCATTCTAAAATCAAACATGCTATATGGAGTGTGTTCAACTTTCAACCATGTGCAGAGAATATACAAACTTATTTCAATGCCCATCAAGCTTTAAACTCTAAAAATCAAAGTAATGAATTCACCGGAGTAATATAGTGATCAAAGTAGTAAAAAATGTCGGCGCATTGAGGAATGACGACAAAGATAAAGACAAGTGAAAGAGATATTGTCTTGTAAGCGGTTTATTTTACTTATTTATTGACCATATGAAATCTATAAATTTTATCTTTTACCTTCTACTATTTAGGAAGTTTTGTTTTTCTTCTATTCTACCTCTTCAATTATTTTTTAATTGAGAGCCTGACAAATATTATATATAAGTGGTTTATTTGACTTATTTATTCATATTTTGTAGTTTTGGCTTTGACGAAATAATACTACAAAATAGTATAAAATTAAAAAAAAAATGATCTTAAATTTTAAACCGAAAAAAGAAGCAATATAAAAAACATTGAAAATGGGGTGTAAATGTAAAAGGTGTGGTGCAGAAAGGAAAGGAAAGGAAAGGAAAGAGTAACTCGGAGTGGAGTGGAGTGGAGTTGGGTTGGGCGGATAAGAAATAAATAAAAAAATAATGAAATAAAGGGTAGAGCGGTAACAAAAAAAAAACAAGAGAAAGTAAGTAAGTAAACGTGCGTGTGGAGAGATCGCGTTCTGTTTTGTACTTTGCTGGAATCAATCAATCAATCGTGGTTCAGATTAGAAGATGCAAGGCGGTAGCTGCGGCGATGAAGAAGAAGAAGAAGAAGAATTAAACATAGGTGAACTCGCATCCAATCTTTCTACTTACAAACAACAACTACACCAGGTTTGTTTTTTTAGGGTTAGGGTTTCTCTTTTTTACTTCGATTTCATTTCATTCATTGATTGATTCCCTTTTCAGGTTAGAGAACTTCTGAATGATGAACCATCTAATTCTGAGTATGTCGACATGGAAAGGGAGCTCTCCGAGGTTTTCTTTTCTTTCATTCATTCAACTCTTTTTTTATTTAATAATAATAATAATTACCACTAACATCTATGCTATGCTATGCTATGCTATGCACCTTCTATTTTATTTTATTAATAATAATTCAATCCCTTCTTCATGAGATCAGATCAGACCTGTTGTTTTTGTTTGGAAAGGTGAGAACTGTTTTTTTGGATTTATTTTAAACTCTCAAGATCACATTAATTAATTAATTAATTAAAAACATATTCTCAATAAAATAAAATAAAAAAATAAAAAAAGCAAAATTCGCATCACTTCTTTCTCTATCTTGCTTCTGTGCAGGTCCTGTCTTGATGTCCACCATCACCTCATTTTCAGATGAGAAGTTCACAACACAGAGAGATTCTAAGTTCGAATTTCAACATTAATTAATTCATTCATTCATTTGCTTTATATCAATCATCTCACTCATATATTACTTTCTTTTACTTAATTCCCAATTCCAATTCCAATTCCAATGTGCCCTAAATTCTACAACACAGGTCATTTCTTTGACTGAAGAACTTCTCGCCACTGCAAAGCAAAATCAAATATCCACTTCCGCCCAATCTCCAACACCCACACCCACACCCACCGACAATAAACTGGTATGTACGTTATTTATTCATTCATATTGGGAATTAATGCACTAATTCATTACTCATCTTTATGTTATTTCACTGTTTTTAGGACCTTCATACCCACTTTGATCATCAGCACAAATTTCCTGTTGGCTCCAGAGTTCAGGCTGTTTATAGTGATGATGGGGAGTGGTATGTTACCCATTTTTTTCTTTCTTCTTTTCTACCACTGTTTTTTATTTTCCATATGTTCAATTTCTTGTATTCTGTATGTCCAGGTATGATGCAACCGTTGAGGCTTACACACCAAATGGTTATTATGTCAGCTATGACAATTGGGGTAATAAAGAAGAGGTAATAGTTTCAAAGCCACTTGATGCATATTTAATCTGCAATCCTAGTCATATGGAGTCCTGCATTACATGGCATCTGCATACATTTTCCTCCAATTTATCTACTATTGCATTATCTATGTCGTAACTTGTATTTTTTTTCCATGTTATAGAAATAGGGGAGGGATTAAGTTCTATGTGTTTTTTGCTGGATCTATATTTAACAACAACAATATTAAGAAAGAAATCCACAATTGCATTTCCAACTTATTGCATCTATATTGTTATGTTGTATCTCCGTTTTTATTTCAGCATTATAACTCCATGACATGAGCCATGAGTGCATGATTTATTTGGTTTGCAAAAACACAAACTCATTATAAAATTTTCTGGATGTTGTGAATGAGTATCAAATCATGTAACAGGTTAAATCAAGTAGTAAGCATGCCATCCCGTTTATTGAAGCGTTTTCCAGTTTTTTGTTTAGTTGAGAAAAGAAATAGAGGAATCATTTTATCCTAGGGAAGCTTACCTCCAAGTTGAGAAATTTCATTCCTGTACTCTGTGCTACTATGCGTGTGCATTGAATTGTTTTGCAGCACCTTGTTGAAATGGAAAGAACGATAAAGTATTTTACTGGAGAAATTAATTTTTAACATTCCTCACTCATAAATTGCATCAACAGAATGTATCAATTACCATCTAAAACATTATTGTTTGCTATTGAAAAGGGTTAAATTTGTTTGTAGTCCCTATAGAATTATGAATCTGTCTAGTTTCGTCCCTATATATATTTTTTGGACCCTTTTTAGTTTCCTACCTTGTATATAAACAAGTGCTCTGTACTCCTTACAGAGGGACTAAAAGTGCTCTGTGCTATTTTTTGCGGACTGAGTCGAAGTTTTGAACCTACTTCCTACCGTTGGCTCGCCCTGCTTAACTCGTTGAAAAAACGGGGCGGACGGGGCGGCCCGCTTAACTCGTTTTTTCTTTTTATTTTAAGCTTATTTTAGCATTTTGGATTTATTTTGGTTGTTGAATTTATTTTAGGATTTTTTTATGTTGCGGATTTTCCTTATTTTGTCATTAAGTATGATGTTGAGTTCGACAGTTTGTTAATTATCTTGTTTTTACCACAAATTTATTCGATGTGTATTCTTTTATATTTTTTTATGATAAAAGCAACATAGTTTTTTTTAACAATTAAGTTGTAAAAAAATGCATTAAAAAAATTTGTTTTTTTCTCTAAAAAAAAGTTTTGTTTGGCGGGCCGACCCGCCAACTCGTTTGTCCGCCACTAAACGGAGCGGGGTGAGATTTTGGACTCGGTCACCTAATTTGACTCGGCTTATCTCGTCACGTTTTATGCGGGCTTAAACGGGGCGGTCCTAAACGGGGCGGATCGGCCCACTTTGCCATCCCTACTTCATATGTTGCTTGCTTATTACAGGTAGATCCCGCTAACATAAGGCCAATTCAAGAAGGTACTGTTGATCCTTTGGTTGAAGCTGAGCGAGTTGCTGAAGCTACAAAGCTGGCTATCAAACGAAAAATTGCGCAAGCGGCATCTGTTGATTTTCAGTCACGGAGTCTACCTGCAAAGCTTCGTATAGAGCCCGATGACCCTGAGGATGTAGTGAGTTGTTTGCTGAAATTTTCACTTGATAATAAATAGCTTATTAAATAACTGCCGTCTCAATAAATATTTCCCTTGGTTTGATCTCTTGTTCTATTGGTTACTTTTAGTGAAGTGTTTGTATTTCTGCAAACATATTTCTTGGTAGTGGGTTCTCAAATTATTTTGTTTAATCCAAATTTATCTGCCAGTTTTCTAGGATTCCATAAATGACATGTTTGCTAACTCGATGATTACAGAAAGTTACCAAACGTAAGAAAATACATGCCTTTAAGTCTAAGATGCGGATGGAACAACTTGAAGTCACCCAAAATAAGCGGCAAAATGCTTGGCAGCAGTTCCAGACAACCAAGGGAAAAACAAAGAAGGTACCTTTCTCAATTTCTCTGCTATTTAGTCACTCATTTCTTTTAGTGTTGAGAAGTTTCAGAGCTTGTAGTTTCATGCAAGAATGTATGAATTTGTTTTGTATGTCTTAGTGACTAATGGAAATGTACTATCACCTCCATTTTT
Source organism: Medicago ruthenica (assembly GCA_018208015.1). NCBI lineage: Eukaryota > Viridiplantae > Streptophyta > Magnoliopsida > Fabales > Fabaceae > Medicago > Medicago ruthenica. Next base: position 107,393,616 of record CM031378.1, on the reverse strand, counting down.
GACCATCCTAACATACGAGTCATTGTCAGCTTATATATTTAGTGAAGAATTTTGTTTTGTTCTACTATCTTGAGTTGAATGTGTTCTAGAAGACTAAAAAATTACTTCTTAAATTATTAGAGAGAACGAATTAGCCTGAATTTACCACAGGAGAGAAGATTGCAGTCATTAAGTTGGAAGTCACATGAATTATAATATATAATCAAATGATTTATTCTGATTGAAATTCCATGAGAAAATATTTTTTAGCCAAATTTCAAAAATCTATTTACCCCTTGAATCGGTTGTAAGTTGGATAGGAATGAAGGAAAAGTAATACCATCAACCCTGGAAAAGTTGTTGCATTTATCGAAAAAAGAATACAAGGCCCGATCTCTAGAATTTTCACAATCCACTGATATTTGTGTTTTATATCATTTAGTTTGTTATGTTTACGCTGTTTTCATATAATCGTTCTTTTTGTGATGTATTCAATGTGGTTTTGCTTCAAGATTGGTTTCTTCTCGGGAAGGAAGCGTGAGAGTATTTTTAAATCTCCCGATGATCCTCAAGGAAAGGTTGGTGTGACATGGTAGTGGGAAAGGTTTGACAGAGTTCCAGAGAAGAGAGAAGCATTTTCATCTCAAGGATGGTACAATCGAGAATGATGATTAGGTTAAGAAGCCAATTAGCCCTTGGATTGTATGTATGTACGTAACATGCTCAAACCAATCACTGTAGAGGCTGTTTGATGCCAGACAAAACAATGCATGTTATCAAGGGAACTGTTGCGAGACTATTTTAAGATTATTGTTTTGGTCATTTTATGTATGTGCAATACTTACATGGATATTGTCTCAATTTAACATGATTAATAAACAAATAAATATCTTATTATAATTAGTTTTTCGTAAAAAAAAGAATAAGTATTTAATAAAAAAATAGCTAGCTGATTTTTTTTTTTGAATAATTAGTATTTAAAATATGAAGATTTATATACAACAATCCACCTGGATATCGCAAAAACTTTAAATGAAGTGTGACCATCTCACTTTATAAAATTCAATATAAATATGATCTTGACTTTTATGTCTGGAAAAAGGGACGTGTTCCTGACTCGAATTTGCCCTAGTTTGTTACTGCTTTTGTCCTTCCATCCTTTTAAAACCTTCAGTATAATGCAAAATATCCCCAACATTTTTTTTTTCTTTCTACAACCGCTGCTTCTCAACAGTATCAGATTTATCACGAGTATCATTTTTTAAATTCTGCATGTTACTCGACCATTATGTTAAGTTTTTTATTAACATGTCATAAACTCTCCAGGTGAAGCTTTATGCCACGTCAATAAAAAAATTGTCACATCACTTGGTTTTAAATAATCTGAGTCATGGGTCAAAAAAACTGAATTTTAGCAATGGTAGACCAATTCCATGCATGAATGAAAGTAAGGTATTCTGTAGTGTATTAAAAAAAACTGAATTTTAACTCGCTACACAAATGGTTTAGAATGTGTTTTGATATTCGCTCTATCTGAACCTTTAGCAAGTTGATTTATAATTAATTATCCAAGTGAGCATATGAAAGAAATGTGATTCACTTCAAGAATCTTTTCAAGCACTCAGATGAGTATTATTCTTATATTGCTTATGAAGAACTAATAGTTGAGATCTTCTTTAAGCATGCGTCAAATAAGTATTGTTCTTATATTGCTTTTCTGCACATGTCCAATAGTCATGGTGCTTGGACTGAGGATATCAGTGGCAAGAGATGTACTCCCTCTGATGTAGCTTGAAGATGTATTGACTTTATGCAATTTTTTAATGTAGTCTTTAGACAAAATGAATTTTAGTATGAGTCAGATTGATCCTTCTTGCCTTCAGCCTCCACAAGACCTCTAACCTTTCTGACTTAAGAAAGAATATATATGCTTTTCGTGTCCAACAGAGTGCCAAACTCTTCATTTAGGCACTTTCAAAGTCATCGATTTAAAAAATATTCAAAATTTATCTTCAGGTTGAGAATAGTCTTTAAATTTTTTGATAATTAAGTTTATGATTTATGTAAGTATTATTGAGTCAGTAATACTCATGTTGAATATGAGAAGTTGTTTTTGAAGTATCCCATTTCTTAAATAAATAAAAAAAACTCATACAACTATCCACAGCAAACATATTTTCTTCTTCAACTAACCAATTCCCAACTCCATATGAGCTTTGATTTGGTAAACACAGAGGAACAAGAGCTACTTCATTATTTCTTATATCCATTTCATAGCTCCATTACAACTAACATGACAACTAGATCTCAACATTAATGTTTTTTTTTTAACAACCAATTTATCCTTTAAATTGGTAAAGGAGCTGAATTAAAGATAGACACGTCTCAAATTATGTTGGTGGAATGATTCGTTGTTGTTGTTGTGAGATTTGTCATTCTCTGATTATCCATACATAGTTTCACCCAATTTACAATTTTTCTTTTGAAATTTTGTGCTGTAAAAGAAATATTTATCATCCTCTCAAAAAAAAATTATCATAATTAAATGTGTAGAACAATTTTTAACTTGAAACTATTAAAAAAATAATAGATCTAAATTTAGCTATTATTGCAAATAGTAAAAATTTGAATTTAGCTTAATCCTTGTGGAGACTAATTCCACATGGACTCAATATATGAATATTAATATAAATATATTTCAAATTAAAAATGCAATTCCACAATAGTCTTGGGCCATAGTCATAAAAATTGTAAATTGAACATGTTTTCCATGGTTAGAAACATAAACGCCACCTCATCTCAAGGGAAGAAGTTCTACTTTTATGGCAAATGAAAACATACAATTACATGATCAAAAGGAAGAAACTTGCGTGAAAAAAAATAGGAGTGATGCGAGGGTTATAACAAAACGGTTTAATTTTTATCCCTATTTTATTATTATTTTTTAAAAAAATTAGTACCTTTAGTCCTATTATAAAAACAATAAGGACTAAAATTAAAAGCAAAAATTATAGAAAGACCCTGAAATTTATAGGACTACAAATTTATTAATTTTTTTTTTGTCAAATAGTATGGTAGTTAGGAATTCATTTTTTTAGTCTAGTATTCCTTTTTAAAAGCTGTTTTAATTAGCGTGTAGTTTTGTAATTCAATATAAATAATTAATATTTTTTTAAAAGCTGTTTCTAGAACATCCTATGGTTTATGAGCCGAGCAAACCACATGAATTTGGAATAACACGCTCTATTCCAACGACCATTTTATGCATTAGAAAAAACTGAGAATTCACGGTGCTATTGAGTATACAACAGGCATCACGAAACTTTAGGTGAGGAATCAGTCGGTGGAAAAGGGAAATTCTACAAAAATGAATTTAAAAAACAATTAAATATTGCATTACAAAACTTCACACATATTAAAGCAGCTTTAAAATGGAAAGATGGGATTTTTGTGTCCATTTCAAAAAGGTGCATCACGCTAAATGCTCCTTCGTAAATGTGACGATTGTACTGTAGCATTCCCCACCCCTATATATTATATACTCAACGGAAAAAAAAAAAGGCTTAAATGCAGTTTTACCCCCCCTATTTTGACTCAAACTGGATTTTACCCCCCCTATTTTAAAACTCGGATTTTTAGCCCCCCTATTTTATATTTTTCAGGATTTTACCCCCCTACCACATTTAAATACATTTTTGCTTGATAGTTCTTAATTTTGGTCAAACTGACTTCTTATGTATCATACTTTGCAGTTCTATTGTAGTATCTGCTGGCCTTAGGATTTTTGGCCGCAATATTGCTGAGCTTCCCCTGGTAGCTACAAGTAGAGAGCATCAAGGAAAAGTAAGCAATTTATTGTGATTTAGGAATTACTCTTATTGAAGAAGTGGACTTGCATTCTAATAATTTTCTTTTTACATCTTCCAAAGATGATATACTTTACCAACGATAAGCTCTATTAACATGCGATTTTCCATTTCAGGGTATTTTCAAGCGCTGTTCTCTTGCATAGAGAGGTTGTTGTCTTCTTTAAATGTAGAAAAGCTGGTGCTCCCTGCTGCAGGGGATGCAGAGTCCATTTGGACCAAGAAATTAGGCTTTCACAAGATGAGTGAAGATCAGGTAAAGGTTCATCTTCTACATTACTGGTTAACTTAAACATGACATTTATTGTTATCTTCACTGACATGGCATACTAAGAGAATGGTTATGTTGACCTGGGTTCAGAATTGGAAGAAACTGTTACGAACATTAACAATTAACAAGTATTAACAATTACAATTTTATTGTTTTGGCCAGTTATCCAAACATCTTAAAGAGGTGCAGCTCACCCTCTTCAACAAAACATCAGTGCTGGAAAAGACGGTGCAGGCGACAGAATGATGTTTTATTTGATGTTTTATTTGGTGTTGTAACATTACTTCTATGTTCTTGCTCTTGGCTCTATTATTTTTCCTTTTCCTATATTTTTTTTTGGAGTATGGGTGGTTGTGGCAGCCTTGTATAATGTAGGATAAAAGAGTAAGTTTGGGGAAAATGGGGAACGTGGCCTATAATGGTAGAAAGTAGAGGATTTGAGAGAGCATGCTCACCAATTTTTTTTATCAGATGCATGTCCGCTATAGAATTTTACTGTATTTTTTTTTTTTTAAAGATTGTGTGCATCATGTTCAGCAAAAATGTATAGATATTTATAGAATATTTTTAATCCACATCAGCACTGCCACATCAAACAAATATGTGTTAAAATGTGGTTGGGGTGTAACAATCCTGAAAATATAAAATAGGGGGGCTAAAAATCCGAGTTTTAAAATAGGGGGGGTAAAATCCAGTTTGAGTCAAAATAGGGGGGGTAAAACTGCATTTAAGCCAAAAAAAAAAAAAAACCTATCAGTAAACTATAAAAAGGGGGAAAAGAAAATGACAGTAAACCGTAGGCTAAAATATGGTTTTGGTCCTTGCAAATATGTCCGGTCCTTCCAAAATATTTTGTTTTTAAAAATGGTCCCTGGCCCCACTTTTGTGGTGATTTGGTAGGTTTTTGTTTAGGTGTCACTTACTGACTGTACCGACTTGAACATGTGGCACACACATGGCATTTAACTTATTTTAATTAATTTATAAATCATTTTAATAAAACTAAAAATATTTTTTCAAAATTACAAAAAGATTTAACCATATTTTTGTCTAGAAATTTATCAGTTCATCATCTTATTGTCCAGAATTCATCGGTTCATCATCTTGGAGTCCAAAAATTCATCAATTCATCATCTTGCAGCCCAGAAATTCATATACCTCTTCACCAGTCACTCATACTCTTTATCTTAAAACTCAAACCCAAAGCCACTCAACAACACATTCACACCTAACCTTCATCATCTTCTCTTAATTCATACTCCCTTTTCTTCTTCTTTAAAAATTCACACAAACAAAGCATCAATTTATCTCTCTATGGTTCTTGAACAAAACATTCATATTCCATTTTCTTCTTCTTTAGATACAAAATCTATCTTCACCACCGAAGTTGATTCTCACCTCTTCCCCTTTTAGCTTCAAACCCGTGCCTTTCTCAACACCTCAAAAGCTTCGACAAATAAAGCCCAACATGAAGACAAAGAGATTAGTCATCAATATTCACTATACACCTTCAAATCTCATGATTTGGGCAACCCAAAACAATCCCAAATTAAATGGCTTAAAAATTGTATCTTTTTTAGGTTCGACATGAAATAAATAACAATAAAAGTAGAAAACCCAGAAAAGTCACAAGTGAAAAGTGAGATTTTTGAAGTAAAATCATGGAAAACTATATACAGAGATGAAGGCACAAACTCGTATAGTGCAACCATCGCTGTCGTAGTGACCTCAAGCTCTCATCGGAATCCGACACATACACTAGATCTGCTGCGTTTGGCATGTCTCTGACGTCAAGTGGGCTTCCTCGGCCATCTTTTCTGATGAAGAATTTGTTGGCAACAACAATGGAGATTAGTTGGGTTTTTGGGGTGTTAGTTTTTTATGTGGTGATGATATGGTTGTGGTGTGGGATGACAGGAAGAAAATACGAAATTATTGCCACAGCTTCTTCATGAAACACGACGATGGGAATGGAAATTGGATAATGGAGATTGGAATAGGGTTTAAGAGTTGTTTGCAATCTGGACAAGTTTGCTTGAATTTCATTCCCAATTTCTCAATGATACTGTTGATCGCTTTTCTGGATTTCTTCTTTTAATTAATTAAATTAATAAATCAGAACTTTTTTTTAGTTTCTAAATATTATAATAATTTGGAATTGCCACATGTACAACTCATACACAGTCATCAAGTGACACCTAAGTAAAAACCTGCCAAATCATCCAAAAAGTGGACCCAGGGACTATTTCAAAAAAACAAAAAAATTTTGCAACGACATTTTTTCAAAAAAAAAATTTTACCAGGGACCAAAACCCAAACTCGTCATATTTGCAGAGACAAAAAAGCACATTTTAGCCTAAACCGTAATATGTATGGGGAATGATTCGAGAAGATGAAAAGTTTTACGGAGAAATATCTCAGGGATTCCATCAATGTCTATTATTTCTTTTTTCGGCATTCAATTTTTCTACGAGGATGTTAGGGGGCAGCAATTGATCATCAGATGATGTAGCTAAAAGATATACAAATACAACAAAAAAGTAAATCTTTCATCCTATACAAGAAATGACTACTAGTTTTCCGACCCTTGTATCAACGAGTCGAAATCACCATATCCCTAGTTGCATTCCCCGGCAGGTGATGATGTCATCACTCAGTCCTGAACTATGAGAAATTAAAAAACTCTGGATTTGCATCATTCATTGCGGATTGAGTAATATTTATCCCAAAGAGTTTGTGTTTTTGATATTTCATTCATAAGGCTCTTGAACTTAGCACTGCAATCTCCTCCGCTGCATAAAATGCAAATTCAAAAAAGATATCACTTTTCAGAAAAACATGAACACATGCAAGGAAAAAAGCACTTTCAATAAATAGAAAACACTTGGTGATTATATTATGCATCAATAAAAGATGAGTTGTGCACAATAAATAGCTGACTCACATAAAAGCACAAAATACCAACCTTATGCGGTTCAAAGAAGCAATAGCTCGGAGTGCACTTCGTATCATGTCTTCATTGCGATCTACTTCTTGCTTGACTGCATCTTGCTTTGGCTTAAAGTTGATA